>VWZV01011120.1:3099-158166 GCA_013397155.1 Irena cyanogastra
TTTGTTATGGTGATAGCTTCAAGCATAACATGAAAACTACTGCATTGTAAGTAACTGAATTAATCTGTGCCTCCCTTGACTACATTAGCTTCCATTCTATGTTACTGTGATTTTTTTTCTGTTTTAATTCAATAATATATTTATAAATTTTTAATTTCTGAAAAATTAATGTAGAATTTTGTTTTGGANCTTTTAAAGGTTTAATTGTTAATTTTTAAAGGCTCACAATTTAGCTGTTAAAATAAAGGGCATAGTTAAAATCATCTGTAAGCATGCACTGTGAAAGCTCTTAGTCAGAAAAAAAAATAGAAAAAAAAATGGATGAAGTTTCAAAATTTCAGTAAAAGCTCCTACTGGTGTTACTGTTGCCTTTTTATGAACAGAATGCCTATGCCTAAAGGAGTCTATGCTCCTAAAAGTGACAATTAAAAACATACAGTGTCTTAAACAAAGCAAAAGATGAGGAGAGCTAATAAATAGAATTAAACCTGGTGAGGTCACAAAGCAATTTTCTCTTGTATCTGCACAGAGTAAAATCTTGCAGTGTGTAAGAGGCAGTACACTACTTGGATGACATAAGCATCTCTGAAAACCATGGGAAATAGCCCAATACTACTTCCTTGGCTTCAATCCCAATTACTCCCCTAGGACTTAACAAATCTAGGGTGCTTGTATTTTATTCTCATCTTGGTTAGTTTTCCCTTTTTTTTCTGGCAGCTGTGGGGGAAGCAGCAAGCCTGGCTCTTTCTGCTTCTGTGACCATTCATGGCTCATGAAATAGTCATCCATCTTGAAAGTCAGGGATTCTTCAGAATTATTCAATCCCAGCATTTCCTCAAAAACGCCACAGTTTTTTTTCATTTGCTGCATTGACCTGTCGAGAGCTGTGAGTAGAGGTTAGTCTGACTGCTTCTTCTTTCTGGACCAGGCTGTGGAATATAGACAAAGATGCTCAGTTTTGCTATTTTGTCCAGACTGCAGTTTGCTTCATGTATTTTTCCCCAGGAAATCTTCATGAACAGTAGAAGTTTCTTTCTTCTGCCCCAGTGGAGAGGAAAATAACAAGCAATTTTTCACAAGTGCCTTCTCTCTTTTGTAGCTTCTTTACTCCTGCACAGGATCTGGAGCTTTATTGTTGTAGGACTATGAAAGTGTAATACCACTGTCTTCGTTTCCACAGAATGACTAGGTTCTGCTTTCAGCTCTGCATTCTGGTCAGTATAAATGATCATGGATCAGTGATGCGTGAGTTTAAGATCTTTTTAAAATTAATTTTAAATAATAGAACCAAAAGCGATATCAAGTTTTGACCAGAATAAAGCCTTACATGTGCCGTAGAGTTTAACTGGACAGGTCAGGGTGAGAAGCCTCTCTGTCTGAAAAGAAATAATAATGATGATGAAGGAGAGAAATGGAATTGAGTGGGAAGGTGGGCATTTACAGAACTCCTGTCTTCTTGAGTGAGGGAGCAGGATAAGACAAATGAACAACAAAGAGAGGAGAAGGATAGAATAGACATTTGGAGCTTTTGTTGCAGAGGAAGAGGAGGAAGGGAAAGGGTTAGAGAGGCAGTTGGGAGCCTTATAGGAATGAGAGAATTATCATAGGAACAGACAGCTCTTAGTATGGTTAATGGAGAGAAATTATATTTGTGGCCTTCCCAAAACTTCATGGGATTTTTTTTTTTAGTCTTGACCTTTGGGATTTATTTTTTAACTAGTGAATTCATTGAGGTACTGCATAGTATAATCTAGTTAGGCATCTCTAAACAAAAACAGAGACTTTATTTTACATACTTTCCACTTATAAAATTTAGCAGACTTCTAAATGCAGCTGATGGTGTATTGAAAAGTACTACTGGCAATTTTTAGGCTGGCACAGCTGGAACTTCAGTCTTTTTTGCTGTGACACACTGCCTTTGACATGTGGAAACAATTGTAACATCTGAGACAGAAGCAGTGGTTTTGTATTTTTTTTAAATGCCTGTACATTTTAGTGACTGCCAACCAAAGGATGATAATTACAGTTTTCTTTTTTTTTTTTTAATTATTTTAGTTTATCTTTTGTAGGCTTTGAAAATCTGTAGTGGTTCCAGTGAGAAGAGAACCTGCATTTAAAAATTCAGAAGAGTTTTTATTTCTTAATCAAGAAAATGTAACAAATATATCTGTGCTTTAGAAATAACTATTCATTATTGGAGGTAATGCACTTAGAATCCTAGGAGCCTTTTTAAAAAGCAATGTGAGTTTCACAAGTTTCCTCTGTTTAAAAAAAACCCAACAGACAACCATCCAGAAGATCTAAAAATATGAACTAAGATTTCATCATCCTGTCTTGTATTTCATATGCAAAAGAGAAAAATAAATTAGTTAAAGGATGACATAATGGAAACACTTGGCTTAAAAGCAGAGACTCCTGAGTAGGAATGACAAGAAATATATAAAATCTAAGACTGTAATGGTAGATTTTTTGAAAAAAAGGAAGACAGGAAGATGCAGCCAAGAATAGCTTCTACAGGAGCAAAAGTTACAAGAAGAGCTTGAATTTCCTGAAACTTTAAACCAGCACTACAAACCCAAGAAGAAAGCAACAGTTTGGGCAGACTAGAACATGATGTTCAGAGTCAGATCTTGCTAAGCCCTAGGAGTGAGGACTTTTTCTTAGTAACTGGAGTTATACAATGGGACTCACATTGGGGAAATGCATCTGGTTTGGTTTGGTTTGGTTTGGTTTGGTTTGCAAATACAAACTAGGACACATCTGCAATTTTGTGTGTTGTAATGCTTTGATTACCATCCTATAAAGGAGTAACACAAAGGAGTAGTATAAAAGGGAAATTTCATCTTGGAGGTGTACATTTTAGTAATTTGCATTGCAGAATCAAGATGTCAAAGAGAAGTTTGTTCTATTGACTTAAACACCAGATGGAAAGATCATCTAGACTGGGCTCTCACCCAACAAATCACATAGAGCTTTTGCCCATTGCCTTTTTAGCCTTTTGAATCCGACCATCAGGGTTGGTGTCTGGATAATGAAGAGGATATGGTAGTATTTCCTTATACAGGTAGAGTTTAGGTGATAAGAACTTATTTCAGTCACCTTAAGTATTTATAATCCAAAACCAGCAACGATTTCTGCTTGCTTTAAAAGAAATGAATGTCTTTGGGAAAAATGAAATTGTTTTTCAAATTGAGAGGAATCCTTGTTTCTGAGGTTGCTCATTAGGTGCTCATTGAGAAATGATTTAAGGCCAATTTTCAGTATCTAAAAATAAAAAATCTTGATTGCCTAAGTTTCAAAACCTTAACTGTATGCCATTAAGTTACATATTTGATGAATTATTGAATCATGCTATTATATCTCTTACAAATTAATTTAGCAGTAAAACGTTTTTTAATCTCTGTGCTCAGTAACTTAGTGATCAAAGAAAGCAACATTTTGTTTTACAAACTTAATACAGATTTGGAAGAATGATGACAGAGCAATGATTTCATTTGGCATGACATCAATGAACACAAAAGTTTCAGTAAATGTTACCAATCTATATGGGACAGAAATAATTACAAACATGAACACAAGAAATACAATGGTTCAACTGAAGACAATAATGCCATGAAATGAGAATAATTAAATGTTTTTTATGTGGTGGATGATCTCATTACTTTCTAAAGCTACCTGAGGAGGGGGAGTGGAGAGGGAGATGCTGAGGTCTTCCCTCTGATATTCAGGGACACATGAAAATGGTTCAAAGCTGTACCAGGGGAAATCTATACTTAACATTAGGAAGCTTTTCTTTGCTGAGTGTGTGGTCAACCACTGGAACAGACTTCCTAGAGAGGTGGCCAATGCCTGAAGCCTCACAGTGTTTAAGAGGCATTTGTATGATGCCCTTAACAACATTCTTTATCTTTTGGTCAGCCCTGAAGTGGTCAGGCAGTTGGACAAGATGATTGTTGGAGGTACATTCCAGCTGAAATACTCAAGTAGAGGATAGATTATACAAAAAAAGAAAAAGAAAAGAAAAAAAAAAAGAAAAATAGTCTTGAATATATTTGTAAACAAATTATAAATAAATATATTACTTTCTTCAGTTCCAGGGTATGTTTAGGGTTTTGCATAGCATGAACTCTACGAGCAAAGGGATGCTGTCTATTTGCCTTTGTATATAGGCAAACAACATGGAAGAAAAGGGAGTGGAACTGTTTGTCATGAACTGGAAGCAAGACCCACATTTTAAAATGTTATCAGAGCTTTGAAAAGAATGTGATGAAATGAGCAGTGTGGCCTGAGAAGCCCCAATAACAACACAGACCTTGTCAGGGGAATTTGGAGTCAAATCTTTTTGCTTAAGAGTAGAACAGATTTTTTTTAGGTTTTAGTGTAATTTAATGGGAGTTTTTTTTTTTTAATTTCAGTGCTAAATTCTTTTGTTCTGGGCAGAGTTGGAAGGGACAGGAATGAGAAAAATTATAGGATTTTTCTTTTCCTTCTGGTATAGTTAGGAAGGGAGAGGAGCATTTAATTCCTTGATATCAGCCCTTTTCAGCCTAAGGAAGTTCTCCACAATTTTCAGAGGAATGGAAGCATTTCTGCTTAGGCAAGTGGAGCTTTACTAGTGAGAGAATGCATGAAAGAGTAAGGAACACTTATAGCTAAACCTGTTCTGCCTGCAGGGTATTCATCTTATGGTATTTTTGCTTCATCTGCTCTGTTTTTGTTTGTGAGATGTATTGAATTTGTTTCCCTCTTGCAGTCCATTAACCAAATGCTTGCTTAAGCTGGTAGTGTTTCAAATATTTTTTGTCATGAAAGTCATACTGGAGTACTGGGGCAAGGACAAGAGAGAGATATAAAAGTGGAAAAGGGGAGAACTAGGTATCACAATTAGAAGCCTGATGAGGTAAATGTGAGAGGTAATAGGCAGCACTCCCTGAGACAAACAATATGACCGATGTGACTCATGCCTGTAAAGAGAATAGGAGATCTTACCTTTCACATTCTCATTCCTTTCATAGCACTCTCTCCTTTCACAGGGGAACGAGGAAGAAGTTCAGGGGTGGACAGCTCTGGGGGGAAGCTGAAGGTCAGCTTTGAGCTGTTGGTGTTCTGCTAGGGAGCCATTTAATTGCACACAGGATCCAGTGAGATACCTCCTGTGAGGGGAATGAGCTTAAGGATGCCCCTTCTCCATTGTTAAATTAATAAAGTAGTGACCTGTGGAGAAAATCCATTTCAGTGCCCATCTTTCAGTCCCTTGAGTATCCTGATTAAATAACTGACTGTACTGAAGCCTCCAGAACAGTTGAGTCATTGCTTGTGTTTAAACTACAGCACTTCTTTCCTCCAAACATACAGTAATAAAATGGAATTCAATACTCTTAATCAATTTATCAAAAATCCTGAAGATATTGGTGCTGCTTAACATCTGTAGATGCAAAGAAAAAAGCAATATCTCACACCACTCGTACAAAACAAAAACACTTCAAGCTGTTTATGTTACCCACCAAAGGGCTGTCAATCTTATTTGCTCAGAAGAAGACAGTGCTTGAGGGCTGCTGAGTGTGCTGGCTGCACAGGAGGGAGAGTACATAAAGGATTCCTATGTTTACTTGGATGCAAATATGAAATAAACTTTCAAGAACGGCAGGGTTGGATGACTATTGCTGTGGTGCATATTTCTCTAATTCCTGCAGATTTTTCACTCTTCATTGGACTCAGTCCCCATGCACAGGGGAAAATGGATTATAGAAAAATTTAAATGTGGTAACAAGGAATAAAACACACCAGGATTATGGGAATTAGTAGTAAGAGGCTTGAACATGTTAAAAAAAAGTAATAAAAAACATTGAGAAAGATAAAAATTTTAGAAAGTTTACTGATGATTGTGGTAATCAGTGAAGATTAATAAAACGAGAGTACTTCGCAAAAGAATAAAAATATTGCCTATCTGTGATGCAGTCTGATTTTTAGGAATTTATTTCTTCCCTTCATGATTTATAGTAAGAGTGCTTATGCTTTTATGTTTCATGTGTTAGGTAAATGACCAAGCATCTCTCTCAGCAAAGGGCATTTTACAAATGAAACTGACTGTTAATACCTTCCTTGGTGATTTTGTCTGCATTTCTAAAGAACCTTTTTAGAGAAAAAATATGTTAAAATTAAACTGCTTCATTGCTTGCCCTTTTTGCAAAGGTGTGTCAGCAAGCAAACAAAACCTTAATTTCTGTGATGTTTCACAGGAGTCAGTTCTAGCATTTGCATTTAGATTAGGACTGTGCTTCTGAAATGAATATGCCAACCACCCCTATTTGCCACGCTTTCATTCAAGCTGTAGAGCAGCTTTGGAGTGTGTGAATTGGCTCCCAAGCCACAGGAGCTGAGTGTTCCAGGAGCGCCGCTGGCAGAGCTCAGTCACTGTTGGGGTCTGCAGCCCCCAGTGGAGCCTGCCTGGTGGGAAAACCCTGCTGTGGACATGCATTCAGCAGGGCTTCCTCAAGAGGAGCGTGGCTTCTTCTCTAGTGGTAGAACATGTGAATAGTTCAAAGCTGCATGTGGGAAAGTATGGACTGGACAATAGGAAGCATTTGTTTTCTGAGAGATTGATCAACCACTGGAGCTAGAGGCTTCCTAGAGACATGGTTGATGCCCCAAGCTTGTGAGTGCTTAAAGAGGCTTTTGGAGAGTGCCCTTAACAACATCCTTTAGTTTTTGGTCAGCAGTCAGGTGTTGATCAGGGTGATCATTGTAGGTCCCTTTTAACTGAAAAGAATCTTGTCTTTTCTCTTTTCTTCTCTTCCCTTCTCTTCCCTTCTCTTCACAACTCTTTTGCTGTGCATCTCTGTTTCTGTTGTTTCACTTCTTCCTGGTAAAGGCGTTACCCTTGACCACTAAAAGTAATTCTCACACCCAAAGAAACAGAGTGCATGGATTATTTAGTAACATACTTGTATTTATTTCAATTAGAATTAATAAACCCAGATACTTTAGTAGACTGAATAATGAGCAAAGCATATGTATTGAACTCTTCATTCTGTGGGAAACTCTTCATTTTCCAGGGTGCAGGACAACATCCCAATGTTCTTGTGAATGTGCAGTCTACCCTTAAGCATAAAAATTGGAAAACAGTAATTTATTTTCTTTGAGGAAGAAACATTGATCTTTATATTATTCATAAGATTTTGTTATCTGATATATTGATTTCTTGACCAAAATGTATGCAAATATATAATAGATATTTGTTTATATTACTTTTAAATGACCATTATTAAGTCGTATGAAGTCGTGTTTTGTTTGAGTGTATAAATTATCTTGTGAGAGATCGACTAATTTTAAACTTGGAATTGCCAGCAGGTTTGCAGATTTTTTTTCCTCATTTTGACCTACTATTATCAAATAATATGCTAAGAGCCATTTTATTTTTCCGAATACATGATCATATCCTAACAGATACTCCCTGAAGTGTCTGGAGTACAAAACTCATTTTATGTGTATTAAAAACAGTAGGGAATCTCAAATCAGCTCACTAAATAGCTTTTCTGCAACACCTTATTGAGGAAGAGAAAACTAATATAATTGCCATTTTGCTGTTCTGAAAGCTTTAAATCTGACAGCCACTGAATTCCAAGCTTCTATTGTTTCTGCATGAAGGCCATTTGAAGGTGAAATGAGAATAAATTTATTAAATGTTATTAAAATAAATTTTTATTATTTATTTATTAAGATTTGTATTAAATTGACTAGAATGTGTGTCTCAGAGAGTGGTGTTGCACTTTGCACACAATACTCAAGATCTGATGGGAGAAAAGGAGTAGATTAATTAGAATGAAATGTTTCAGACCATTAGATAAATCTAAAATTTGATGATTTACAGCTCAAAAAATACCATGGTGTACACTTACCAGTTTTCAGATTAGCTTTAGATACAGCCAGAGTTCTCTTGTAAACAAATCAATGTATTACATTATTATTCACAGATCTGTTTTGTACCTGCTTTTCATTTTGCGTCAAGTTATCTGATAGGAGGCAGCGTAAGCTATACCCTTGGGCCAGTCACTTTATCTCTGAGTGCTTATGTTATCTTCTCTGTTACATTTTGACGAGGTTTTTCTGTCCTTTGTGAGCATTGTGAGCTCCAGAGAGCAATACCAGTGGTAGCTGTGCACAGCAGTGGTGTTGTGCAGACTATAGTCTCAGTACGGTAGCTGAATGTTATGGGTATTTTTTAATAAACATTGTTCAGTTTCTTTAATGCTTCTAATAGGTGCCAGTTTTGCAAATGGTATTTTGACTGAAAAGGATAGCATTATCCATGCAGCTATGAGGCAGTTGTCTTGTAAATGCAAGCCAGCAAAAATATTCAATATTCCCTGAATATCAAGGTCTTGGTTCTGCCTTTATCCTGGTTACAAAAGGACTTGACATAAACCTAAATGTTTTAAAATTATGGGATCGTAGAGTATGTGAGCATTTACCAACACATCTTCAGCTGTAAAATAACAGCTGCTTTTGATCGTTACATTTTGAGTGTCCATTCCTCATAATCTGAAAAATTCATGTGAGTTTGTTATTGTATTCTGCTTCTCTTTTTCCTCCTCTATTGCCTCTATAAATCTACTTGAACTGAGGGGGAAAGCCAGCAATATTTATTTGTGCACAATTTACAGACAAGCAATCAGAATTTGCCAAGACTGGACAAAATGGAAGTAAATGTGTAAATTAGAACTGGACTGCATTGAAAACAAATTAATAATTCATTTCAATGCTCCTGCAAGAGAACATAAGTATAATTTAAGGGATCACTCTAAAGGGTAGGAGAGGAAGATCTTGGTTTCTTTCATTATTGCTGCCAAATACAATTCACACTCTTATTTCAACACAGAATTCTTTCAAAAATTAGAATTATATTAACCTTGATAATTATTTGGAAAAAAGAAAAAAAAAACCAAAAAAAAAGAAAAATGGAAATTACTTTTCTGAAAATATCAACAGATATGTGTGGGAGTATATATTATACTGATATATACTGATATTTTTAATGTTAGTATTTATAATTTTGAAAATGAAATTCAGAAATAGGTATGATTCCTTTCCCTTCTGGCAAATCAGTTCTGAAGTACTGAATACAACAAGAAATTACTATCTTTCTGTGACTTGAATTTTGAATTCCTGTATAAAAAATACAGTGAATTTTGTATTCCTGTATAAAAAATATCTGCATGAGTGAAGATATTTACACGTTGCGTAAAGAGATACTGCTTGTATGGAATATATAGATAGCTGCTGTATGGACATACACACATATATTCACATATGCCCACACAAATGTGTTGATTTTGTATAAAAGTCATCTGTGATTTTAAATTAATTCACCATTAAATGATGTTAATAAAACCTGAGATGCTCACAAGTTCCCAAGAAACAGTCTGTGCCTTGGAGGCTGAAGTTCACTCTGAATTAGTCACCAAACAAGAAATCACCTGTACCGATATAATTACAGCATCAAATGTGCTGGGGCTACAATCCATTGAAAGTCCTTCAGCTGCTTGACTGGACTTTGCATTAAGTTTCTTTTTCAGCAAATGTTTGTTTGTGGTATTCCATTATATACCTGTCAGTCTAGGGCATTAAGAGTGGTGGACACCAGTGACCTGTTAGGAAATCTCTCTCTGACATCTGTTCTTACATTTATGCTGTGAAGTGGAAGAAAGCACAGGTTGCCTTATAGGAATGACAAAATATGAACATTAAAAAGATTCTTCTGAATCCTGAAGTATTTATGGTGCTTCTCCCTCTTTTATGTCTGAAAGAAATAACAAAATTTACCAAGATAATAACGTTTTGGTGAGTTTTCATGTTAATTCTGTGTAGCCAATGAAAAATTCATAAAGCTCACACGAAAAATATTAAGGGTCAGTAGTTCAGGCTACAGTATATATATACGTACATAATGCACTGTGCATTTCAAAATCTGACAGTTTAGTTTTCTATGAATGCTTTATTCTCGATACAAGGTCAAATAAAATAATGCCTGTCTGAAAAATAAGGAGTATTCTCTAACGGTATTGCTTCTACAAGTAACAATCTTTTGTCAAAGTTTTAAAGAATATATCTTAGATATATTTTTGTTTGAATAAACTGCTTGAGTAGCAGAAGCATTTCAGTATATGTGCTGTATTCTAATACCTATAGAATTAATCAAGATTTATTCTGAGATTAGACTTGTCTTAAAGAATGTGTTTAAATTGCAAAGTTTTAATTTCTAACCTGTGAAGCCTGAAAGCCCATGAAAAAATGCAATACAATTAAGGATTAAATAAATATTCAATGAATGTATGCAAATTGGAAAGATTTCTAGATTAGTCTTACCGTGCCTGACAAGGTTTGCTTCTGGTATTTTTTTGTTTTCACCTACTAATGTCATTGAAATAGTACTTTTTTTTATTATATTTAATATGTAAATTTTATTTCTCAGTTTTCTTTTCTTTCCCCCCCATTTAAGATTCCAGAGGCTTATTTTATTAGAGATCCTCATACTTTCCTCCTTACAAAGGACTCTATTAAGGTATATATGTTCTTTTCAGTGCAAAAAACCCAAAAGCTCTCTCAAGACCTGAGCTGCATGTCGTCACAGGTTAACATTTTCACATATAACGCCAGTTACTGGAGATGAGAATGGTTAGTTGGTTAACTGAAGCATGCTTGAAAGGAGAAGCAAAGCTTGTCTACAAAATACTAACACTTGGATGAGTCTGCAGCCTGGGAGGAGAGCACCGGGTGAATTTTCTGGACTTTTTTCATGGCTGACTTGGGATATGCCTGCATTGTCACACAGTGTGTTGACCTCTCTCCTTGACGCATATTGCTCCTGACAGTCCCTCTCCTCTGCCCGCAGGCCATGGAGGCGCAGATACAGAACTTTGGACAGACGCCATCGCAGTTGCTCATTGAGCCCCATCCACCTCGGAGCTCTGCCATGCACCTGGTGAGACATGACTGCTGGCTGGGAATGCATTCCCTTTGAACCTTAGGATCCCTTGTAGGTCATAAAGCACTCATTAAAGCAACACTTTTGATGCCCCCCTGTGCCCATGCAGCCGTACTTGCTTTGGGTAGCAACAAATCACAGTGATCTAGTAGGGCAAGGTGGAGGTGTGACTGGCTTTAGTTTCATACAGCCCTGAATTTTCCTTACTAATATGGTTTAAGAAGCCCCTATCTTAAAAAATATAAACTTAATAAATACATATTTGCATTCTTGTTTCCACATGTGGTGGGAATGACTGCAGGCTTTCCTTAGAGTGAGTATGTTGTTTTGTTTTAAGGGATGCATTGTTAGGGGCTGATTTATGAACAATGTCTGCTTGACAAAAATGAAGTATTGGAGTTCAAATCGTGCTGGAATCCTCCCGCCCATTTCCCCGGGAGAATGAAATGTATATTTTGAGTTTCAATTCAAACTCCAAAATTCATTTCCATCACACTCTTCTCTATCTTTCTTGCAAAGAATTGTATGAAATAGCCAGACTGAACAAGACAGATTTCAGTGCCCCTGAGTGCCTTTGATGAAATACTTAGAGCTAGATTTTTTTAAGCTTTGTGAATCAACAGTAATACATGCAGTAGTTTAAATCATTTTATCTATCTATAAGGAAATGTCTTTATTTAGCTCTACACTGTGAAAGTGGAAATTGATCTGGAAGTGGTTGTTGTATTATTTTAAGTGTGTACAAGTCAAACTTAGGCAATATTTATTTTATATTCTTAATATATGGATAGTATATTTTAATAATTCAAGGTGATAAGCAGAAAGGAATATTTGCTCTTTTAGAAATAGTTCATTTTGTTATAACAGTGGCTAAAAAAAAAAACCCTCTAAAACCAGTACTCAATAGCTATCCTTCTCCATGTACAAACAATTGTGTCTTTTGCAGAATCATGAAATAGACTTAGGTTATTATAACCTTATTAGGTTACAGACTCTCTAATAAGCATATGCTTAGAATGAAATTGTCTGTGTTTGGAAGTGCTGTATTTGATATGAGGAATTCATTAAGAAAAATATTTGTGGGTTTTTGAGTCACTCTTAAAATTTCTTTTTTCAACTGTTGTAGCAGAGAGAAATATTTATTATGTGTTAATTGATTGACTCGTTAAGACATATCTCTATTTTATGAATATTAATTACCAAATAATTTTACATTTTACTGTATGCTAATTAATGCTAATGGTCATTTTGTACCCTATAATGATAATCCTTACCACACCTATTCTCTATTTATCCTCGTGTAATGTTCCAATAATAGCTTGTGATCTTGCTCTCCTCCATCACTAGAGTAGATGCACAGGTAGTGTTGTTTTCCCTGTATGTGCACATGCTTGCCTGCTCTTTTTTAACCTCATTTTCCCTCAGACCTCCTCACTAATTGTGTTATCCCTTCTGTTTTCTTCTGCTCTCTTCTCCTTTCTACTCAACAGTGTTTCCTTCCACAGAGCCCCCTCATGTTTAAAGATCAGATGCAGCAGGATGTCATCATGGTGCTGAAGTTCCCATCCAATTCCCCTGTCACACACGTGGCAGCCAACACGCTGCCCCACCTGACCATCCCTGCCGTGGTGACAGTCACTTGCAGCAGGCTGTTTGCAGTCAATCGGTGGCACAACACAGTAGGTAGGTCCTGGCAGGCACGCTTCCTTCAAATTTGAAGACCTTAACAATGCAGCTTTAATTTTGAGTACAGTTTAGCTCACTTGCCTGCCTGTGCACCGAAATTTACTGTTTCTTCTGGCTTGTGTCAAATAATCACAGCTTCTGTTTTCTCTGGTGTCATTCCTAGAAACACTCTCCTTAACAGCAGCACATCACCATGGCAGCCGATCGATTTGTGGTTACTTCAGGATCAGTCTTTGATGTAATGCTTTTCAGGAGACTGCTGTTGCTCTCGACACAGCAAATATTAATATGTCCCAGGTTTCAGGAATACATACTGACATGCTAGAGAGTGTATATCCCTATCTGCTGCTTGAGAGAGATTTCAGGAGCTTGTTATAAGCCTTCCCCTGGGATGCTGATGGATTTTCTGGGACCCTAAGCAAGCCTAAGCAACCAGACACTGGACTATTCTGAGGAGAAGTTTCCTCATTCCCTGACAAAAGCCCGTCCAACAGGGCCATCCCAAAATTCCCTTCCAGCCCTTCTGCTCACCTCTCCATATTGCCTTTAGGACTGTCCATGTCACCTGGACATGCAAGTGCTAAGGCTATTTCAGGCATCGTTAAATAGGTGGTGAGGCCATGAGGGGACAAACAGGTTGACTTTTCTCAGATAGTTTCCTCTGCAGTGATAGCCCTTATGCTGCAATTTTCTAGAAACATTTATAATACTCCTCCTGGTGCGACTACACTACATGTAAAAAGTGTTTTTTCCCATTTCTTTAAACTGAAGGTAAAAATCTAGAGGGGAAAGAAAACTCAACGTTTTTTAAAAAGTATTTTGTGACAGTGTCCTCAATGGAAGATTCCAGTGTCAGGAATAATTCAGAGGTGCAGAAACTGTCCTGTGTTGTTTTAATACACATTTCACTAATATTGATTGGCTAATTCCTAATTATTTTCCCTGAAGTTTTCAGGGATTCTGTCCAAATACTCTATACCCACAATCATTCATGTCTCCTCTATTTGAGGAAGCTTATTTAGTTCTGGAGTAGCCCTTTCTCATCCAGATTGTCAAGTCAAGTGAACCCAAAATTCCTACCTGTACATTACTGTGAAGGAATTAATCTCATTAATATTGCAGTATGCTGGAGTTCAAGGGTTTCCTTAAAAACTGTCATTGGAAGTCCTTTAGTTTAGCTGAGGCTTTGCTGGTCTTCATGATGCACATGACAGTAAGGTTTTATGTTTTCCCCTATACTCTTGTAAAACATAAGTCATGTTGCAAACATTCAGAATTCAAGGCACGAACCAACCATAAATTAAATTTCACACCATTTGTAAACTTCTGATCTAAATTTCAAAAAAAAAAAAAAAGAATACTTTCTAAATATAATAGAAATAGAAGAAAATGAAACTGTTTGGAGAATCAAACCTCATTGTAATGGATTTCTTAACTTTTCCATCCTGCTTGGCAATGCTGCTTATTGTGCAGAAGGCTGATCCAGGACAGGATACCAATTTCCTACTATTGCCATAATATTGTTCTAATAAAGCATAACTCTAGTATAAAGGATAGGTTTATCTACAGAAATGTATGCACAGATCACTTGTTGCAGAATGTAAGTAGAGCTTTGGAATTAATAAACAGCAGGTGACATTTACAGAGACATCTCATAATAGAAGTAAATGAATCTAAGTTAATCATAGTAAAGATCTGTCCCAAACTGCTTGGATTTTGAAAGAAGAGGTAGAAAGAAGGGAAGGAAAAATTCTCAGAGCAGTGTCTTTCTGAAAATGGCAGAGCTAGCTCTTTTACCGCTTCCAGTTTCCTGGAAGTAGCAGAAAATGGACTTTATTCTTCAGAAATCTGTATGTCCTATTATAGAGGTTATTCTTGTGCAATGTGGCAGTTTGTGACAAAAATCGTGTTTTCAGTAGTGACTATTTGATTTATATACCAGGGAAGGTGCTCAGAAGAGCCAAAGCACTGCTATCTGTGCGTGAGAGCAGATAACACTAAATTTGCAGCCCCTGATGCATATTTGAACCTCTTAAGGACTGCTCAGAATAGAATGAACAGGAATAATTGTGGCACATTTACTGTAGCCTACAGTTTTACATCTAAAAATTTTAGATAAATCCATGAAAAGGTCCAAGTTTCTGTCACATACAGGTTTCCATATGTGAGAAACTCATAACAATGTTAAATCTAATTAACTTTATTTTCTGTGCTAAGATCTCTGCTCAAAAGTAAAAAAAAAATATATATCTCTTATACTATTTTAAATGAGTTATTTAATGAATGTGTGTGGCTGCAAAAGTTGTGATGAAGTTGACGCGTCTACATTTATAGTTACTTTTACCTAAAGGAAGAATTAACAAATGCAAATTTGTGTAGCATAGGAAGAAATCTTAAAATATTAATAAAGCAAATAGTAAAAATTTACTTTCCAAAAATATCCAATCATGAACTTTTAAACCTAGAAAAGTCGTGTCAAAAGGTTTCTATGTGCTTTATTCTTCCTTTCATGCGTAGGCCTTCGGGGAGCCCCTGGATATTCTTTGGATCAAGCCCATCATCTTCCAATTGAAATGGATCCATTGATTGGTATGTCAAGATAAAAATACAGCAATATATTTGAAATTGGCATTTTCAGGAATTATTGATTAAGCTATCTTTGTATATTACGCTTCATTTAACACAGAAAATAGGAAAATATTTATTCTGTCAGTCCTGGAGAACTAAAAAGCATTAGCTATTGATGCTGAATGAATTACGTGAGTGCTATTTGTTATTAACATCACCAGCAACTGGTATTTAAGAAACAACCAATTAAGTCAGTTACGTTGTCAGCCCATATCTATTCTGTTCTCTTATCAGGTCACATTAGTAAAATAAAACATGAGGGTCCTGTGGAGTTAGCTTTTTTTTTTACAGCCAGCACTATGTTTATCAGTGCAGATGCAGATTCATTTACTTTCATTCACTTTATAATTCGAATTTAGTTGACAATACTAATTTAAAAATGAAAAGACTGGATTTTAA
Organism: Irena cyanogastra; assembly: GCA_013397155.1. Lineage (NCBI taxonomy): Eukaryota > Metazoa > Chordata > Aves > Passeriformes > Irenidae > Irena > Irena cyanogastra. Next base: position 18,797 of record VWZV01011120.1, read on the forward strand.
ATTGATAGCATTTTTTTAAATCCAGAGTTTTTGAGAAAGTGAATTATTTGAGAAATAGCGGATGCTAAAATTGTTGGATTGCAGGACTTCCTAATGATCATAAATTGTCCATAATTGCACTTATTTGATTTGTAGGTGGGGGAGGGAGTTCAGTAATTTGAAACAGAAATTGGGGATAGGGAAGGTTCTTAGGGACAAGTCTGTAGCATTGTTGAGAACAAAATACATTTTTAAACATAGCTAGATATAAAGTTCCTTTTTTTCTCTGTGTCCATATTCACATTCAAAAGATTTACATAGAAGTACCTCAGGAGAGTTAGCTTTCTCATTCTGTGTGCTACATTTGATCTCATATAATGACAATGGTTTTCTCTTTAGTTTTTTCTCTCACAAGCTAAGGCACAACTATTGCATCCATCTGTTCTGGAAATTTGAGTAATTTGCCATTCATTATCTTTCAGCTGGTGGACATAGAGGGTCCGGTAATTTAAATATGTGTTCTTAGAATGTGTGCAAACATGATATTAACTTCCACAAGCAATTTTAAAATACAATGGAGTGGGGGGTTTTTGGTTGAATCTCTTATTTCATGCAGTTGTGAGCAGTTTAAGTAGAATAGCAAAAAACAGGGGAAAATCAGATTATTATCTGCATTAGGTTGTGTTCTTATGTGAGGAGAAGCATATTTCTCAGAATGATTTTTAGCTCCCTAACTTCAGGTAAATGAAGTTAGTTTTAAGATTCCGTGCATAACTACTGTAGAAAGACAAACTCAGGAGTTGTCCAGCACTTAGACAGCTGTTATTACAGTGTGAGATGACTTGTCAGGTGAAAAAATGTCTTCTTCTCCAGTGAGACTGGATGGAGTGGATAAAATTAACTTAGATTATATTCTCAGTTTTCAGAAAGCTAATATTGAGAGGGAACACGCTTTTATGGTGTTGCCGTATCTTATCTGTTGTGTCCCAGGGAGGACAGAGCACATTAGCTGTGGACTCCCAGTCGTTAGTATCCTTCTAAACAACTCTGTTTGGCAGTTGGGTTGGTGGGATTCTGCATGAACCATTCCTTTTCCCTCAGTCTGAGAAGTTTCTAGGTGTCATTCCCTCTTTTAAAAGTACTGTCCATGGCATGGGTCCCTGCTTGAGGAGCAGATGATAAGAGGCATTTTTCCTGTACTGGAAAATCACATTAGGTTTGAATATATTCATGGAATCATAAAATATGCTGAGTTGGAAAGGACCCATCAGGACCATCAAGTCCAACTCCTGGTTCTGTGCAGGACCTCCCCCAAGAGTCACACCATGTGCCTGAGAGCATTGTCCAAACTCTTCTTGAAGTCTGTCAGGCTGGTTCTGTGATCACTTCCCTGAGGAGCCAGTTCCAGTGCCCAACCACCCTCTGGATAAAAAATGTTTTCCTGATATCCAACCCAAACCTTCTCTAACACAGCTTCATGCCTTTTCCTTGAGCCCTGTCCCTGGTAACAAGAGTAAAGAGATCAGTACCTGCTTCTCTGCTTCCTCTCGTGAGGAGGCTGAACACCACGTCTCCCCCCATTCATTGGTTGAATCCTTATGTTTTTAATCTGGTTAAGCATCTAGAGGTGTGGAGTTGTCAAGGCCACACAATACAAGCTGTTTTCTGTGGAAGAGATACCAAACAGCAAAAAGCTGGCACTCTGTAGTATTGTTAATATTGACTTCATATTTTATATGGACTTCAGCCACTTTCCCCTGGTTCAGATTGGTTTGGGGGACTCTGCTTCTGTAGAGCACTAAAAATATTACCACATATTATGCAGTGCATCGGGCAACTTATAAGAAGTTGTCATCTCCTGTAAAATCTTATATCTTATTCAAAGGGGAACTAGAAATCTCACAATAATTTTGTATTTCTGACACCCATATAGACAGCTCTAAATGTTCATATTCAAAATGCTTACTCAACAACAAATTCACAGTTCATTGAAAGTTAAATGTATTCATTTTCTCCTGTAAATGGATGACAGGAAGGTGTTGGAATGGCTTACATGTAAAATGTGTTTTGCATTTCGTTACAGCCAATAACTCTGGTGTGAACAAACGTCAGATCACAGACCTTGTGGATCAGAGCATCCAGATCAATGCGCATTGCTTCGTGGTCACGGCAGATAATCGCTACATTCTTATCTGTGGTTTCTGGGACAAGAGCTTTCGAGTTTATTCCACAGAAACAGGTGACCTCAAATACAGCTCTCTGGTTCTTCCTGGGTCACAAAGTGGACAAAGACTTTTGTCTTAATAGTACCATATCTAATACTTGTGCTGACATGTCAATAAGTGATAAATGGCAGTTTATAAAATCCTTCATTATTGTTTCAGCATGATAACTTCAAGATTTTTTTTTATGGAAGATAGAGGATGTAAAAGGAAATGGAATACAGTTTTATTAATTGTAACTTTTAAAAACCATAGTTATTTTCAGGAAATTTATCATGTCAAAAGAATCAACCAAAGTTTTTGTTACAATATTTTCATGGATCTATTGTTTCTAGCTCTATTTATTTCATGCAGTAAGGAATTAGGTTGAATATGCTGCTACAGGAACCAATATTTTGTTGTGATGTCTGATTACTTAGCCTAATGTCACTCTGTATATTGCTAAAAACTAATTGTAATAATAGAAAGGAGGCGGCGATAATCATAGTAAACCTTGGTTTGACATTAACATAGAACAAATACACATTTTTAACATAATAATGTAGCACAATTATGGTAAAGTTCATGTGCAGTCTTATGCATATCACTCATGAAATTCATAAATACTGTTCTAATGCCATTGCTTCAATACTGATGGAGCCGTAACTCCACTTAATATTCAGTGAATGCAGCACTGCCTTGATTTTCAGAGATGAGGGTTAGACTGTGGATTGCCACAGAGCACAGCCTTCAACAGGAACAAAAAAATGGTGGAAAAAAAAGTTTCATCTTTGTGATTTTTTAATCTTCTTGTAGCATTTAGTGAACTTTAATTATGGGACACAAGATAAAAGTTACATTTGACTGAATATTAATTATATAGTTAATGATTTCTAAATGCTGCTAGTACCTTCGAAAACTGAATTTGTATGACTTTGCATTCCCACCAGGAAAATTAACTCAGATCGTGTTTGGCCACTGGGATGTTGTGACTTGCCTTGCCAGGTCGGAGTCCTACATCGGGGGCGATTGCTACATCGTGTCTGGGTCTCGCGACGCTACCTTGCTGCTTTGGTACTGGAGTGGCCGACACCATATTATAGGTGACAATCCAAACAGCAGTAAGTGTCCTTCAATGACACCTCTCTCAGAGGCCTTCTGTCACACCTATTTGTTTTAACATTCCTTCTTTCAGCTTCAGAAGTTATTACCAAATATATCAGGAACTTTGCTTACAGGTTGAAAGTTGGTAAAAGAAGAGCGCCACATGCTAAGCAATGCATTGATTGCTAGCCAAAAAAAATGTTTAAACACTCTCTGCATGTTAACAGATAATAGGATGGCAGTATAGTTACTAAGTTAGTAATTGCCTTTATCACTTACAGCATCGTGTCATCATAAACTAGAACAAGATGGTTGTGGCCTTTAAAGTGACAGGACATATATCACTATATTTTGACTTCTCTTTCCCTGGAAATATTTTTTGGCATTTTAACTTACTCCTTTTGTGCTACAGCATGCTATATCAGCTGCTTGCCTTTTCAGAAAAGGCATGTCTCACATGCCATGAAGTTAAGTGAGACTCTCTTGAGAAAGGTCTTTCTATAGTTTGGGGAAGCTATCTGACTGAATAAAAATAGAAAAAGATAAGATGTCAGGAAAAGTTTACATTTAATTTGCATGGGATTAACTATCAGTGCTTTGCAGAGTGAGAGAGACACAATAATAATATTAATTTATGTAAAAGGACACTTAAAGTGCACCACTAATTTAAAGATCCCATCACCCACGCCAAAGATATGGCTGCAGCTAAAGAGCAGCTTGTATCCATATACTAGAAATGTTTTATATAACACTAAACCCATTTAAAGAAGCTTCTGATTTCTAATGATAATTTTCAACAGAAGGGTTTGGATAAAAAATGGAAGAATCTGCCACTATCAGTTTTGGTCTCTGATTCAAATACTGACTGGAGGCAGTACTGTCAGTTACAGACATCTAAGTGAAAGTATTTCTTCAACTGAATGGCTGGTAGAAAATTGTTTTATGTATTTCAAAGCAAATATTTTGTTAATTTTGCAGCAAGAAACTTTTTAGTGAATTTTGATTTTTTTTTTCCATTTGTCTGTAAGCAGAGTAAAAGGGAGACAGATTAAAGCCTTAATTTTTCACCAGATTTTATTTGCTTTTATAATAGAGGAAATAGAGGGGAAAGAAGAAAATTGTGTTCCAATAACAAATTTATCTAATTTTTGCCTATATTCCCTGACTTTTTTAGTATGTAATTCTCCAATATGGATAAATTCAGTCTGACAAGGATTTTCATGTCTTAGCAGTCTGTTCAAGTTGATGCCATTTTTCTTCTTTGAATGCCTGTGTGATTCATATAAAGTATTAGTCATTTCTATGTTAAGAGAATAATAAAAAGAGCTTTCTACTCTCATTAAAGAAAAAAAAATGTAAGACTTTCCCCTTATCTCCCTTGATTGTAAAGGGCTTGGACAGCCTTGCAATTAGCATCTCCTTTCTGCCTGATACAAACTGCTTCAATCCTTTTCCAGATAGAATTATTTTAGTTCTGGTATTATTCTGTTATCGTTTACATATCCAAATGCACAAAAGTAGTACTTTTTGGTATCTCAGATTTAATATCTTAGCTGTATAACTTTGGGATTGTCTACTTTGGGGGTCTTTAATTTTATGAAAGGAAGGATAAGACCTGCTGACAGAAATAAATGAAAACAAAAATTACTTGTATGACTTGCTCTCTGTCTCTATATGGGCAAGGCACTGTTTTGCTGAAGAAATGGTGTTATGATCAGATTAATAGGAGACTGTGCTTCAGATAGCCATGTCCAGTCAAATGAAATCTTACAGGTACAGGTAATAGAACTCAGGAAAATTAAGTACCCAAGACCATTGTGGTTGCTTTGAAATGTATTGATAAGATTTTTTAATATCCATGTTGAAAACATATTGAAAACTCATGCTGAGGAAGAGTGATGACATTTCTGTTATTTCTCTCTCTATTCGTTGGATTGAAGTTACCATGGATATGCTAATTATATACTAGTGCTGTACTGTAACCAGAACTACATATGTTGGAAACATATCATTATTAACAGCTACTTTGACTTTTCATGAACATACATTAATGGGGATAGTTCAGAAAAACAAAGGGCCTTTTAAAAAAGGGCCTTTAAAAACTTCTACAATTACCAAGTGTTTCTGCTGAAGTAATGACTAGTAGTTTCTGCTTGCTACCACGAGCAGACATGATAGCTGTCATATGGCTGATTCCCTTTAAACTAATTTCCGAGAGTGAAGCATTCTCAACAATCCTTATGAAAATACATTTGAAGATTTACACAGTTAAAGCCACTGAAGTAATAAAGAAATAGTTCCTAATCTACTCTTCTATAGTTGCTGTTAGAAGGTTTCCTTGTAGGAAAAATGAAAGTGATATGATCAATGTAGATCAAATCCAATTACCTAAAATCTTTAGAATTAATTTCCAGAAAGATGTAGATGATATTTTCAGAGGGAAAAAAAGGGGTATTGGTTTTTTTTAAAAGCTGTCATCTGGAGATAGAGATAAGCTGCTTTATACCACAGGATATAAGAAGGTGAAGAACTCAAAGAAAAATGTCAGGTATAATAATTACCTGGGCTAGATATTTGACTTTATAATTATCTTTTAAGCTGAAAGACAGTTAATTATCAATTTCAGCTTCAATACATCCAGTTACCAAAAGGAACTTCAGTTTCAGAAAATCTTAAAGGAGAGAAAAAGCAGACCTCCAGTCCTAAACAGTTTGTGTGGTTTAACATTTGTATAGAAAAATGTAGATGCCCTTTCATTCAAAAACATAGAAATCACAGTTTACTGTGCAATACTCACAGGCAAAAGATTGTCAGATCAAATTTCTTACAGATTCTTCTAAAATTTGCACCAGAATCCATGAGGTAATCTTTACTAAACAACAAGCATGTCAACAACCTAACCTGTCAGACTTCTGTAGAATCTTCTGCTGAAATACCTGTACAGGTGAACACTCGGTGGGTCACCTCAAATGGGTCTGTGGGAAATACAGAACCAGCTCTTGTTTAAAGAGGAGAATTGAGAAAAGATGCAAGGGGTTGATCTAGCTCAGTAGTTGAAAGCTTGCCTATGAGAGCATGAGAAACTTCATTTTATAATTTTAAATTAATTTTTCCAATCAATACATTTACCAAGTTATCATTTTTATTCTACAGTAAGTGTCAAAAATTAGTTTCTGGTTTAGTTTGCACTTGGCACCGTTTCTTGACACCTCTCACAATCACTGTGAGGAGAGTGAAATTTTACCAAGTTTTAAATGCAATGTTTCCCATACAGTAGCTTTCTGAGAAAGCTTGAAGGAAATCTTCAGGTTAGAGAGCTTGTCCAGGAAGCAGGGCAACATTCTTGACCTCTGGACACTGGGGGAATTAAAGCCCTCATTCCCACTTTCACAAGCATGTGCTGACTATCAGCTATAAGTTATCATAGGATGGCCCCTGAGAACCTCTATATTTGGTAGAAAACAAAATTCTTTTCTATGCTCATATTTATGCATTTTACATGTCATGATTATTGGATATGGAGATAAATCAAGAAATCAGTATCACTATGCTGTGTACCTTCAACAGCAGCATGTAGGGCAAATCTTGTCACTGTTGCTACTTTCTCTAGTTCAGCTTTGATCTCATGGCCATGCCATTGCTGAGCTCCAACAGTGGTGATGTTAGAGGTCCTGTTAAGACTAGACTAGAGGCTGGTGTTTGGGAATGCTTCTGGAAAGTAAGAGATGTTGCATGATTTCCTGTAGGCTGAAGGACAGCTGAATGCAGGGTACATTTGAACTTCCCTTTGTTTCTTTATCTTTGCTTACTGAAGTACCATCTATTGGAAAAAACTCTGAATCCAATGAAGCTTAGTCCTCTTGCCGGGGTCAGATATTTACTTTCTAAGCCAAAATTGCCCATCTGAAGTAGCTAATCTGAATCTGTACCTTATTAAGTTGATGAGCACATTGTATAAATCTGCTGCAGTTGTGAGAACAGTGAAAGGTATCTGTTTCCTCTTAGTAAGACACGGCACATGCAAAGGACATTGTTTGCTTATTTTATTTGTTTGAAGTGATATGGGAAATGTAAATCTTTGCAGTTCTCAGAGACTGAATAGAAAAATTATTCTGATGGAGTTTGACAATTTGTGTTTTGATTTTTCTTCTCTTATGCTATATAGGGATTTGTTTTAGCTGATTGGTAATTTGTATACAAATTTCTTCTCACATGGCAACTGTATTAGTCATCACAAAAAGGAGCAAAGAAAGTACATGATATGCCCTGGAGTTCAACATGTATCATTATAGCTGTTATATTCTTATATTTTATGATTACTTTATTGAATGTCTCTTTCAAACAAGTGACTTTGAAAATGAGAACTATCTCAGAGTCTTTGAACAGATATACCAAAGTGGATGATAGAATTGCAGAAAAGTGAGGGACAGATGCTTTCATCTGAAACAGACACAAATTCAGAAAGTAATTTGGAAGTGATAAAAATTAATTTGCACACTTTAATTGGAATCAGACTCCTGCGTGAAAGAAAGGAAGGGTAGGCAGCTTGTGCTAAAGGCTGATTGAATTTTTTGTCAGGTAAGTGTGTTGGACCTGGCCACTTATCCTCTTGAGCCTCTCCACGCAATATATTACATTCACCCTCTGACTGGTGTTCTTTAAAAGGATCAATGCTATTCCTGTTTTTTCCCAAGAGCCTGAAATTTCATTGATCTTGGGACTTGACATTTCTCATTACCTATTGTAGCTTCCAAGAGGATGGTCACAAGAGGTTTGGGAGTTAACCCTACTTTTTTACCAGCAACTGTGCTGACCATTGAAAAATGCTGTGTCTATCAGCCATAAGATGGGTTTGTTTAGCATTATAACATAATCTTCACAGGTGCTAAGAATTCATCCTCTACCAGTGAGTGTATTCAGTATATAACTGAAAGGGAGGGTAAACTTTACTATAAAACATCTTTGTCAAGTCAATATACGGGTTTTTTTGTGTCTGTCATGAAGTATATCTTTATGTGTTCCTTTTACATAACATAATGTTGAAACAATTTGAAGTTGTGAACATCAAGGGTTCTGCAGGTTTGTGTCTTGAAAGAGTAATTATTCTGAACTCAGAACTTTCACTTGTTGTTTTATATCCCTCTACATTTTAAAATGCCCCAGCTCAGCCTTTAAATGGCAGCAGTTTAAAAATAGTCACCAGTATGCTCTGCACCCAGAGGATTGGGTGGCTGTCTGAAGGGCCTGCACTAGCACATAGGCACATGTGCTGTCTGCTTTGTCTGTTTAAGGAGTTATTATGGGACTTAAAAGTTTGTACAATTTAGGTATTAATTTTTGAAATAACAATATCCTGGCACTGCTCTGCCAGAGAAGAAGCTTTTTGAAAACTAGTTTGTAATTTTTACCGGCACCATCTCTGCCCTGGTTGCCAAAGACATCTCTCTTCTAAGGCTGCTATGTAAAAGTAAAAGAGCCAATAATCGACCTGAGATAACGCAGTTATCTCTAGCATTTTATCAACAGATGTCTGTGCCCATGCTATGCTGCATACACCATGGGAATTGTACAGTGCAGGGTGGTTCAGCAACTTGGCCAACATCCCAAAGCAATTTAGTGAGAGAGATAGGAGGAGATGCTACAAATCCATAATCGCCTGTCCTCCACTATTTTTTACTTTCTGGATTAATGCAAGGTACCTGAAAGCCCTCTCATCTGGGTGAATTGTTTGTAGCTATATACAACATTTCTCAACAAATAAACCAGCTCTGCTTCCCAGAGCTGAGAATATTTTGAATATATGAATATTTTCTTGTCAGCAGTCGTTCTTTTACAGTCATTTTCCCCTCATGTTGTGGGCATTGTTAATGACTGTTTTCTGTTTTGAGATATTCATATTTATTGGTTGTAGCCTGATCTTTTAATCAAACTCTAAGATGTTTTTTTCTGACAGTAAAAATTTGAGAAACATTTTTACTTCCATAAAAGCCATTGTATTTTCTAAAATTTTGTTTTCTGAGGAGCATCCCTGAAAAGTCCTGACAGTAAAGCAAATAGCAAAGTAAATTGAGCAAGTAATTCACGTATAGCCTTGTACTTGCTTTTGTCAAAATGAGCGATGAAATGGAAGCTAAAATTTGCCATGTGCTCTCATGTTTCTTTATACAGAAGACTCCTAGATGTGTCCCCATAGAAATCTGTACATAATTCCTGGAAAAGGACAATATGAGGGAAATACTGTCTTTTGTTTTTCTTTCTCTTTTTTTTTTCCCCTTGTTATGCAGGAGCACCATCTATTCCCAAAGAACCTTACAATAATATTGTACATTTTATTCTTCAGCAAGAAGGAAATATGTGTTTTATTTTAGATTTTCTAGAAAAAACATACCTGTTTGGAAATATAGCACATGTTTTTTTTTTCCTTCTGCCCTGTAGTAATTCAGTTCAAAGGTGCACCTTTGGGGAAATCACAGGGAGTTTACAGTGATGGTATCTCAGTTCTTAGGTAGGATATTTTCACCTGCAATTCCCTTAGAGCTGCAGCCTTTGACCTCTGGCTGCATCTATCGGTGGTGATGTGACAGTGACAGAATATTTTGCTAGATTTTGAATGATTCCTGGAGTTCACAGCTTCCTTCCTTTGCAATAAAATGTAATGTGACTGAGGTTCATGCCACAGCTTTTTCTGTAGAAAGTATCAGTGAATAATTTTTCCTTTGAGCCCTAAGGGGAAAAAAAAATCCATTTTCAATTACTGCTGGATTGCTACTCCTAATATTGTTATTCCATTATTAATTTGCATTTACTGAAAAACAAGACTCATAGGTCTATGTTTCAGGTAAGTTGTTTCTTATAGCCATTTTCCTTTATAAATCAAGAAGTCAATAAAATATGCTTTTTTGGTGTATTCTGGAATTTTACAGTTCCTTGATATTATAAAACTTTCCTAGGAAACTGAGGAAAATGTCCTTTTGAAAATTACATTATTTCTTTTCCTTCAAAAATTTTAGCCATTTAATAATTTCAGTCATCCAGTTTGATGCAATCTGATGACACCTCTATAATCATACCTTGAGCCAAGATGGCCATTGAGCATATTCCTTTTTCCAGGAGGACATACAGAAGAAAAAAAATTGTGGCGAATTTTGAACTTTAATTAATTAATTCCTTAATTAATTAATTCCTAATTAATTCCCTTTTTTTTTCTTTTATGTTATGCTCTTGGAGAAATGAAAACCTTGAAAGGAGATGGGGTTCTCAAAGCAGTGTTGATGGGAAAATTATAAAAACCAAAATATCTTTGATGAGCTACACAAAAAATCTTTCTGTTTCTTCTGTCATCCATCCTTCCCTAGCAGTAAATCTCAGTCTTTAGCTCACATCTTCAGCTGCCAGACTAAAAAGATTATTTTCTTGCAGTATAGATTAAAGTTTGGGAAACTAGGATTTCTTGAGATAGCTGTTTGCTGTACAGGTAAGAAATTTTTAATGTGTCTGTACATTGGAATAACCTGTTAGATTGACACACTCTGTACTATTGTGTCCAAAACTGGAGTGTATAAATCCATGGTTGATTGTTTCTGCTTGTTCAGAAAGATATTAAAATTCATGGAATTGTTATTAAATTTTGATGACAGAAGATGTTAGGGTTTGACAAGAAAAACTGTAGATTCATACTGAATTTTTGAGAACTATGATTCTATACATTTCTGGAAACCTAAATTTTAAGAATGAGCTTAAAGCCAGACAGAGAAGTGGATTGCTACAATGGCTAAAATATGGCAAGTCCATCCCTTCAAAGGAGTTTGTAGAGGTTTGATTTGGTTAATAGACTCGAAAAGAAAGACAGAAAAAGGTGATTTATTCTTTAAGTACATAAGAGGGGAAAATGCTAGAGAAGAAGATCTGAAGCTAAACGACAATGCTAACACAAGAACAAAGAGGTGCTAGGTAGACAAGAAGAAATTCAAACTGGAATTCAGAATATTTCTGTCCTTTAGAGTAGGAGCAGTCTGGAACATCTTTCCAAATCATATACCAAGGTAGCCGTTTCATTAACTGTTTATATCATGTGAGTGTCTGCAATAACAGAAGACTAAATTTGTTGACCCACAAAAGTCTATCCAAGCCTCCATTCCTAATGCATATCTTTCAAAAACCCATGCAATATTTTTTAGCTACTCATATGATTCCCTTTTGGTGTAGTGTTTAACTGCATTTCCACTTAGGAAACTGCATTTTATTCCCTAGTTGAAATGTGTGCGGCTATTCACCCATTGGACCTCTCTGTGCCATTATCTGCAAGATAAGTTTCTGGGCTATTGGACATCTTTTGTGCCTGTGACTCCCAGTTAGTAGAGTCAAGTTACCACTTTGCTGCTTATGCAGTGAAGAGAGAAAAAACACTTTAAACACTGCAGCTTCCTGTCTTACTCTTCTGTGTCACTTGTGTGACCCTCCTTTGAGCTCATTTCTGTAAATGTGGCAACAAGACTTTCATCTTCCTGGTCTTCAGTGGCAAAGTAGTTCTTGCCTCTTATTTGCTGATCTAAGGTATTGCACTGAAAGTTCACATTGAGGGAGTTTTCCATAAATTCTACTCTATATCACATTTTCCAGAACAGAATCTGCTCTCCAGTGAACAGAGCTTGTGCTTGTCCAGGAACATCAACTTCCACCTGGTTGCATTGAAAATAAATAAAACCACATTTTGTTGCTTTTTTATTTAACTAAGCAATGATATAATAATGACATAATAATGTATTTCTTTTATTATTATAGAGTTGCCCATGAAACTTTGCATCAATTATGATATTACAAGCCTGTCTTACCAGCCAAGATTTATATTATCCCATAGATAATACTGTTGGTTAGTGTTTGATTTAAGAATCAATTTCCAGCTCCTAACTGAAAGTTGATTTCCAAACCCTGATTTTGAAAATCCTTATATGTAGCTCATAGTACATACTCCTCTATGGGAAAAAAAAAAATAAAAAAATTTGTCATTGACCCAGCTTGTGTGCCATCCATGCTGTCCACAGTCATTTGCAAACAAAACTGGTTTAAAGCAAAACATTATGACAAATATGTTGACAAAAGTAAATGGAGCCTGTTTTAATATAGCTATCTTTACCAACTGTACCCCTCACCCAGCAAAACCAGGTAAGATTTCCAGTCCAACACTGGTATTAAAGGTGACTGGTATTAATGAGTTTTTTGATTCCAATTCTTGTTGAGAAAAGTGTGGGTTAACCATTTTGTTATTTTATAGAGAATTAATGTTACAGTAATTTATCTATACTTCCCTAGGTAATTTCTTTTAGTATGTGAACTACACTTGCAGAGCTCCAGTCCTTTTGAATATCCCAGATTTCTGTATTTCATTTCTACAATGCAAATATAATGATGTGAACTCTGTGTTATCTAGCAAGTTGCTAATTTTTTTGTTGCCAATTGACATTCTTAGTCTGGCAGAGCAATATCAAATACTAACCAATTATGTTGTCAGCATCTGTTATAATTAGAAACAATAGAAATGTTGCTGTTTGTCATGTAAATACTCTATAAATGCCCACTTGTTTGAAATAAAAATAAAATATATTTCAGTCCTGAATATATATAGATGTATATATATATATAATATCTATAAATAAATAAATACATAATTATGTATACCAATAACAATTTTTAGGCATATTTTAATTTGTGACCATTCCATGTGTCTCTGAATCAGTATTACCGATGCAGCAGTAGTATGTTTCTAGTACAGTGTTGTTCTTCTTTTCCTACCCCCAGTTTCATGAAACATTATAAAACATTATTTCCTGGATCATTATTAAAGGAACATCCTAAATTCTTTATGTTCATAGTGTAGGTCTGGAGACATATATGCTCAATAGCAGACCTTTACATTACAGCTGCTTTCAATAGCACCACACTTTGTGCTCTTTTAATTAATTCATTCATGCATTGGGAAGTTGTGGTTTTGAAGTTTTATGATATCTGAATATATTTTGCTCGGTATCCTAAGTATGAGATATTAAATCACAGTGCACCTCTCTCATGCTTAATGATTTCAAGCAAATTACAGCAAAGTTCTTTCGTTGATAAACTGTGTCTGATTTGGCATTCGCTTGTTTTCTTTGTCTTTTTTTCTCACATTTTTATTTTTTTAACAGGTGATTATCCAGCTCCTCGCGCTGTTCTAACTGGTCATGACCATGAAGTTGTCTGCGTGTCGGTCTGTGCAGAGCTGGGACTTGTTATCAGTGGTGCTAAAGGTCAGAAACATTTTTATGATTTAAGTCTTAACATTTTTAGACTCTTTTTTAGTGGTATTTCTCAGACTTCCCTCAAGCCACATATGCTTTAATTATTCCTAAAACATGTTGTAATTCTAGGAGAATCTGAAGCACTTTTCTCTGAAAATTGTTATTTATCATCTGCGCTTACAAGTTTAGGCACAAATTGAGTTGATCAGTCCTTCCAACCATCAGTTTATGCAACTATTCTTCCCAGATCTGGGAGTGTATTTTATAAAAATGTATACAATAATTCTAATGACATCTAGTGATTTTGAAGAAACCTGTTGATAGAGACATGTATTTCAGGGAGGGCCAGCTCAAAATTCTCCATCTTGATCTCAACTGAGAGATAGTTTGTAGGACTGACCTTTCTCTCCAGGGAAGCAGGATCGGTTTACTTTGGAACTGTGTGCAGCATTCTGTCCAGTAGGGTTTTTTGTGATGCTTTCTAAATAATGAGCAGTTGCAGGTTCTCCCTGTTATTTGTCTGTGGAATCCAGAGCACCCAACAATTGCTAACACAAGTGTTCAAAATACTTTTCCAAGCCTGCAGCAATATCGTGTATGACTGCTAATCAATGTAAATAAAACACCAGCCTCAATGAATGTTTGCTTCATCCTTCCTTACTCTGTTTCTCCTTAATTTGTTCCATTTCACTGCTTATGCCCATCTTCTCCTACTTTTCCTTAATTCCATGTCTGCTTTTCTTCCCCCACTGCCCTCTCTCATTCAGCTTCTTAACTTGTCAAACTGCATGTCTTTTTCTCTTTGCCTTTCCTATTTGGCTTTCTCTCTCCCCATTTTCTCTTAGTTTCTTTTGTGCTTCATCATCTCTTTTCCCTTCTTATTTCCTTTCCTTGCATCACCCTTTTATTTCCTTTTTCCTTTTATGTCTTCCTATCTTATTTCCACTCTACTCCTACATCCACATCCAGTGACTTGCTCTCTATTTATAGTGATGCCTCTTTTAGTCATCCCCATGGATATCTTTGTACTCATTTTTGAGTTTGCTCCTTCTGAGGGTAAGAAGGATGTGATGCTTGCTCTGCCAGGTTTTGCTCACAGCTGAGCTCCTGGGTTATTGCTTTTTATACTGTCTTGGAGCTCAACATTTATTTTTAAAGCTGAGTGTGAAACTTTTGAGTAAAGCCATTTTTAACAGGAAATCCTAATGGGTCATTAACTCTTGTAATGGCATACTACATAATGGTCATAGGCAAAGTCAAGACATTTGTGAAAAGAATGTACGGTGATGGTGAAGCTTAATCTTTTTTCTTGAAGCACTGCTATTTCTTGCACTTTAAGGCAGCTTCATACACTGTGGCTGCCATAATAGTCCACCCTTTCCAACTATCTTTTTGCAAATTGCCTCTTCTTAACATAGATGGAATCTCTACTCAGTTACCTTCTGATTCATTAACTATTTACTGCTTTGGTAACTTTCAAATTTTTAGAAGGAGATGATGGAGAACCAAAGGTTTTTAAATCTAATTCAGAACATGTTTGTAACTGATCAAGAGAAATGGAGGCCCATTCTGTCTCTTGAAGTAGTCTTCCCATGTTCTTCCTTTTGAAACTTTAGACCATATTAAAGTGCAGAGATAAAATATTTTTTTTAATTGCTGTTTTCCAAGATATGCCTTTTTTAAAGCTTTTTCTTCAGATCTGTTAGTTTCAGTTCCTTTCCAGCTTCTTAGATTGCATCTCATGACAGTGCTGTGTTTTCCTGCCATCCAGTCTGGGCTCAGCCTGTGCTTCCTGGTGGGCAGCTGTTCCTCTGGAACTAGCTGTGGCACAGCTGATGACACATGCAGCACCTGAGAACCTACTGTAGCAGGAAAACAGTACATTTAGGACTCTTCTGGGGAAAATCTTGTGAATCAGGTTGGTGCTTCCACGTTCTTACCCAACAAACCCAAAAAACCATGGTCAGTGTGTCCTTACAGTGGCATTCTAAATCATGTGTGCCTTTTTGTGCCCATGACTATTCAGCTATGAAGGTATTTTATTTTGAAAAGTCTAATAAGATAATTATTCTAAATGTGAAGGCATCACTTTTTGTAATATCCTGGCACTTCAATATTTCCAAAGCTGAAATTCAACTATTTGAGAAAATAAATTATTTCCATTACAGCGGTATCTCACGGATGCAGCCAAACTTGGGATCCCTCTGCATAAGACTTTATGCAAACACAGATAAAGGCCTGTATCAGAGGGTTCACAGATAACTGAGCTGATGCTGATTAATTTTACCTGGGCAAACCCAGCTGCTGTGTGAATTTCAAAGAAGTTAGAAGGACTTAACATGAGGTGGCTGAATCTGCCAATATGAATTTGCTTTCCGTGTCATGAACCAGTTGTATAAGGAAGAGATTACTGTGCTGTCCAGGATTATCCTGTGATTCATAAAAGAAAACATTTAGAATTTCCTGTGACTCATTACATTTATCAGAGAAGAGACCCTTTTTCTTAGTAGGAATACAGATCACACTTTCAAAAAAAAACTTTTCTCATTGTTCTTGAAATGTAAATAAGCTTAGTTTTGCATCTTAAAATGTACACTGTAGATTTCATAGCTGTCTGTTTCTTTCATGAGTGTAATAAAAAGACATTGAAATCTCATATTAAAATCTCTCTGGAGCAAATGGAGTTACATTGTGATCTCTAAAATCTCTTATAGTCCAAGTATCATTGTGACTCTGTTGGCTTTCACGTGACTTCCATTGCTGAAACAAATCAGAACTGAAATCTATGCATAACAAATGTTTATTGGGGGAGAGGATCTACAGGAACTGCCATTGTCCATAGGAGAAATATGCAGTAATATGATTACATGCCCTATGGGAGTTGCTCCCACTAGTCACTGATAGGGCCACATCTGTTTAATGTGAATGGGCAGGCTAAAGAGAGTTCATGTTGTTGGAGAAAATCACTAAGAGTGAAGCTTCTCAATGCTTGGGAAGAGGAAAGAGTGTTTTAGAAGACAGATCAAGGAAAACTCCTTCCAGTCGAAGTAAATAATACACTTCTGGGTATATCGTATTTATTTTCTTAACATGGTAGCTCTTGCATTTTCTTTTCTGTTGTTTTCTGTTTCCTGTTTCTGTGTTTTAAATTCTTTAAGTAAACATTGCAGCTCCTTATATCTATGCAGCACTAATGTGATATAAATGTGTATTATGCATCATTTTTGTGCACAGACTGTATCGTTTGTATAAACAACAAATGTATGCTATATTATGTTTTCATATACAGAAGGTCCTTGCCTAGTACACACAATTACTGGAGACTTGCTGAGAGCCCTGGAAGGAACAGAAAACTGCCTGTACCCTCGCTTAATTTCAGTATCCAGTGAAGGTCACTGCATCATCTACTACGAACGAGGACGGTTCAGCAATTTCAGCATTAATGGCAAACTCTTAGCTCAGATGGAGATCAATGATTCAACCAGGGTAAATCTAAATGCAAACAAACATTTGTTGTGTGTTGCCTTTATTTATTAAGATAAATTGAATTTATTTGCCATATGGTTGAAAGGAAGTCATACATGTAAAATTGCTACCTCCTGGTTAAGCCATTAAAACACATGTCCTTTCACCACCAGCTTCAAATATGAAAATGCACTTAAGCTTTTCTAGAATAAATAAGAACAAATAGTTTTTGAGCCCACAATATTCCTAGAATTTTTGTTTGGAATTAAATTTCAGTGGGAAATATGTATTTGAAACAAAATGCGCTGAAGAGACCTCATTCTTCATTTATTAGCCAAGACATGAATTCATGCCTTCAGGGCTCTGCTCTGTCACTAGCACTTGAAACAGCATTAGGAATGCAGATCGCAGATTTAGGTGGTAGTGATAGCACTGAGTACTGTAGAACAAATTCTGGTATGTAGAAATGTGCTGAACTCAAGTATTGACAGATTCAGTCAAGGAGCTTTTTTGTTATCTATCATGTTTCAGACCACACAATTGTTTTTAAAATTTGATGATGAAAAATTTGTTGGTCTATTTTTGGACTAGGGAGAAAGAGGAGAGGAAGCATTTTGCTTCAAATTTAAAATGGGAAGAACATAAGAAATGCTTTTAAGGCAAATCAATTTTTTAAATATTGATACATTTGCATGAAAATTAACTGTGTGCTTGGGATTTTTCATTTTCTCCTGAAGGCCATCCTCCTGAGCAGTGATGGGCAGAACCTGGTGACAGGAGGAGACAATGGTGTAGTGGAAGTATGGCAGGCCTGTGACTTCAAGCAGCTCTATATTTACCCTGGCTGTGATGCTGGCATAAGAGCTATGGATCTGTCTCATGATCAGAGGTGAATTTGTAATTATATTTGCATGTAAATACTAAAATTGCAGAAAGAATACGTGTCCATGAACTTTGAGTATATGGTATAGGGTCGTTAACAGGATGTGCAAGAAACAATTACTCAGTTGTCTTCCTGTTAATTTATCTGATTCAACACTTACTCTGATATTTGAATCTCACAATGCAAGCACTTAACATTAAGGTGAGGTCTTATTTCATTGCAGTTAGTAAGCCAGCTAGCAAAATATGACTAAAATTGCATTAACTTAAGAACAAAGGAATAGTCAGATCAGATCAGAGTGTCTATTAAATGCCTTAAAACCAATTGCAAAAGTTTGAGATATGTTTCTGATTTTTAGCCAAGCTTAAGGACTTCAGACAGTGTTGCAAAAAGTGCCTTGTTCTTTTAGCTTTTTTTCTGTCTATGAAAATCCATAGCTCGAGAAGGCAAAAGCGAATTAACATCAGCGTCTTTTCTCTCTTTTTCAGAACTCTGATTACTGGCATGGCTTCTGGCAGCATCGTAGCTTTTAATATAGATTTTAACCGGTGGCATTATGAACATCAGAACAGATACTGAAGCGCAGTGAAGAACTGAAAGCCCAGGTAAAGCTGAGAGCACAAGTGCTGCAAAGAAAGGTGTAGTCTCTGGTGGAAAACCACGTCTGCATTGACCTCCGTTGTACATTCCATTACACCCAGCAATAGCTGTACATTGTAGTCAGCAACCATTTTACTTTGTGTGTTTTTTCACAACTGAACACCAGCTGCTGAAAAGCAAGCTTGTATCATGTAAATTATATGAATTAGGAAATGTTTTGGTAATTATTTCATATATCTTTGTTTATTGAGAAAAGGTAGTAGGATGCGCCACAAGAGACTTTTGAAAATTCTGGGGAACCTTGTGTCCAGTTATTTCAATGTTTAGGCTTTGAACCTAACATGCATCCCATCTCCAGCCTCTTTTCAAGCTGAGATTAAAAAAAATATGTTTGATACTTTGTACATCAGATGCACATCTTAACTTTAAAGGGATACTTTTGTAAAAGTAAAACCTTGTATAAAGAACAAAACTGTTTCTTAATTTTATTGTGGAGTTACAACTTGCATGTACTTTAAACCTGATGTCTTGAAGGAACAGGTGCATTCACACAAATCAGACTGGAGATCTGCCTAAGGGTACAGCTTGTGTTAAAGGGTTGAATTTGGGAGCAAACAGTAATTCTGACATTTTCACCAACACATTTTTCACCTTTTGAATCTAAAGTTTACCCCTCTTAAGTGGAGTTCTGCTCATGAAGCATTTGGATAAAAAGCCATCATTTGCCATATTTATACTTTATACAATAGAAATTAATTTCCTCCCTTCTAAATTTAAAGACTAGACAGAAAGGGAGCAAAGAGGGAAGTTCAGTTTAATGCTTTGTAATGCTTAATGATTCCCAATACAGACAAAGTGCTATACTTCTGGATTATTAACATTTGGCATATAAATCATGGGCAAGAGAGCCCGCATTGATTTTTTTCCCCCTTATTTTTAATCTGAGGAGCTTGGTTTATTTGACAGCCTTAGCTTCATTTCAAAGGTGACTGAGGTTGTTCTTTTCAGTTCTTCTGAAAATCTCACCTGAAGCCACTGACTAAGGCACTTCATCTTTTACAATACTGTAATGATAACTATCAGAATAATTTTCTGCACATTGTACTGATCAAATTATACACCCAGGGGTATATACACTTTAATTCATGTTTCTTCTTTGTATATTTGGTGACTGTATTGTCATAGATGTACATATTGTGTCGGTAGGGCTATGAGGCATGTAACAGGAATGTAATTTTCTCAGAATTTACACTCACTTGCAGTCATTTATTTAAAAAGATAATGGATTCTTTGTATTGGCACTTTGCACCAGGAACATATCATTATTTATTGATGTGATTACTTATTTGTTATCCACCTTGTATTAGTAAGTTTAGCCCTGAATTTCCTTCTTCATTGTTGTTTGTATTTATAAGGTCCGGAAATCATGGGGATCAGCGTAATGATTAAGTTATTCATCACCTGTCTGTAAGCAATATCTTGAGTTTGTAGCTTAGAATTGGGAGACTATTGAACATCTGGAAGACAAGTTCATTTCATCTTGAGATCATGGTGAAATATTTTGGATATATAAATTCCTTAAGCTATTGTAACCATGTTTTATTGCAAAGATGTAAAATATGCCAGATGTGTGTGAGTTGGAAATCAAAAAGAAAAATAAAATATGCAAAGAATTCAGTGATTGTTTTTCATTCCAATGCAACTTTTTTCAAAGTCGTCCCATTATCATTATGAACAAACAATTATTTTTGAGAAATTCTTACTTATGGGCTAATTATGTGCCAAAGGTATGCACTTCTGGGTGGTTGTTTTTCCTGGGGTCTCATGAAAAAAAACCCCACAGGTTACAGAGTGACCTCTGCAACTCTTTTGATTATCATGAGAGAGGCTACTAAAGTTACTTTGGTCAGCAGAAGTAAATAAGAAGAAGAAAAATCTAAGCCTTTAAAGGATATTTAGGATCCTTGTGAGCACAAAATAATTGTATGTAATAGACCTCACAAAGAGCAATATCTGATGAGAGAAATTTTGGATACCTCTCAGTATCTGATAACATGGAATAAATTTAATCTTATTTTGGGCATTGAAAGTTAGAGATTTACACTGTCTGCAGAGCATAACAAAACAGGGGGGATATGATAACTTTTGGAACTGCTGAAGACCCTACAAAGATTACAACAAGTAAGTGGTGACATATGTGTACCTATATGTCAGATGTCTAATTTAAGGTAGCACTGGTAAGCAAAATATTTTCCTCCCAGAAGTAAAAACTCACAGAAGTTTCCTAATTCTCGATATCAGAATAGCAACCAACATTTCAATTTGTTGCCCTAGTCATTTCCTTTAAATTTAGAAGGATTGTTATTTAAATAATTATAAAATGAACCAAGGCCAATATTTGAGAACCTTATTATAATACAGTATACCTTTTAGCAGATATCTATTTATATCAATCAGCTTTTGAAAGTATAATAACCTCACTTGATTGGTTTGAAGCTGTAGGAGATATGGGAGAGGAGAGGATTGGTATGTTAATAGTGTCCTGCACAACAGTTTATTGATATGTCACAACCTCCATTCCATCATTATACAAGTGTCACCCCTAATTTTGTATTTTATTCAACAAACTGATTTTAAAAATGCNTAATTAAATTCCTTTATTTTATTTGTTGATTTATGCTTATTACATTAGTGTACACCCATCTATTTCAGGGCCTCTTATAGTAAATAGACAATATACACAGATATACAGTTTATGTCACAAGTCTTTTCCAATGCTTTAGCTGCCCATTTCTGTCACACAGTAAATCTTGCCTTTTTTCTCTCTAGAAATCTGAGCTACTGATCCCAGGGAGTCTCTTGAGAGCTGCTTATGGAACATGAAGCAGCTTTGGCCAAACCAGTTAAATGCAACGAATTTCTCAGCTAAGTGAGATGCATCTTTAAGCTTTAAGGATACAACTGTGCAACTAAAATATGCCTACGATGTAAATAATGCACAGTTATTGGCTGCCCTTCTGCCAGTTCATCCTCGGTTAAGCACTGGACTACAAGTCATTGCCTTCCAGAAGAAATGATGCAAGAGCTGCGAGGCGTATTACTCGTCCAGATCCTACCACTGTTGAGGAGAATGCTGCTTCCTCTACATGAGCAATAATAAAAGAGAGGCTTCTGCATATTTACCCCAAGGAAAGACGAGTTAGGCTCAATTTACTGGGAAAGCTTTGGATAAATAACGATTATGTTGATAGAGAAGCTTGCAGGTTGTGTGTGTAGAGCTAAAAGTGCTGCCTGTGAGCAGCAGTTGTGGAGAATGCTTTTTATAATGCATCAACCCTGCTGACAAGCAAGCAGGATGAAGCAAGCCTTGTGCTCCCAGGGACAAAAGTATTTGAAGCAGACACAAGGAGTGAAGGGCTGACTTATGACAACATCAAGAAAACCATCTCCTGATACAAGATGTTTAGTATATATGAGTATTTCATTTGGATCCTTGAAGTTGGAGTTTATGCTTACAGTTTGCAAGGGCTTTACTGTGGACTGGATTTATTTAGGCTTTGGGGTGTGTGTGTGTGTGTGTGTGTTACTTCCAAACTCTAAAAATGCATGGACTAAAGCTGGTATTTAAAGCAGCAAAAAAGTACTGGACATTTATATGCCTAGGCAATACAGTACAGTTTATAGACTCTCTAGCTTAGTGATTAATTTTGCAACATCTACAGTTAAGTTTCAATATCTGAAACCAATAAGAAAAACAAGTCTGGTGATTGCTTTCTTAGAAAGTTTATAAGCTGTGGCCAAATTAATTTACATAAGGATTTACAAAGATGAAAATCTGCCAAACAGCTGACTTGGTTTGTGGTGAACAACCATGTTTTGGACACTGAAAACAACTTCTTTTTGAGATACTGACATGGAAGTGACTCTTAATTCTTCATCAAAAGAGTACTCAATATTAGTTGGATATCTTTCATGAAATCATTGTTATTCTTTTTACACGTTTGAAAACCCATGAAAACTATCAAGTCTATCTATCTTTCACAAATTATTGTGATAGTAAATAAACTTATTATTTTAATTAATCCATAAATGACTTGAAAACTACTATTTGCTATAGGATAATGCCACAATGAAGACTGTCATAGTTTGATTCATTTTTCCTTTTACTATATTGGCCAGAATTTTGTAGTTTTAATCAGCTGGGGTTTTTTTAAAAGGCAAAANATTGAACAAGAAATGGCTATTGCTATTATTTTAATTAATACTGTTGTTTTCATTAAGTCTCTCAGCATGGTGTTAAATACAATCTAGTAACATATTAGAAGCTTTGTGCCCACGCAAACCTTTACAGGAGAAATTTGCCATGGGTTACAAGAATAAAAAAGCACTCTCACTGTATTGCATTCATAGGTAGGGGTACCCAAACAAATCAGACTCATAAAAAAGACAACAACAACAACAACAACAACAACAACAACAACAACAACNCCACTGTTGAGGAGAATGCTGCTTCCTCTACATGAGCAATAATAAAAGAGAGGCTTCTGCATATTTACCCCAAGGAAAGACTAGTCAGGCTCAATTTACTGTGAAAGCTTTGGATAAATAACGATTATGTTGATAGAGAAGCTTGCAGGTTGTGTGTGTAGAGCTAAAAGTGCTGCCTGTGAGCAGCAGTTGTGGAGAATGCTTTTTATAATGCATCAACCCTGCTGACAAGCAAGCAGGATGAAGCAAGCCTTGTGCTCCCAGGGACAAAAGTATTTGAAGCAGACACAAGGAGTGAAGGGCTGACTTATGACAACATCAAGAAAACCATCTCCTGATACAAGATGTTTAGTATATATGAGTATTTCATTTGGATCCTTGAAGTTGGAGTTTATGCTTACAGTTTGCAAGGGCTTTACTGTGGACTGGATTTATTTAGGCTTTGGGGTGTGTGTGTGTGTGTGTGTGTTACTTCCAAACTCTAAAAATGCATGGACTAAAGCTGGTATTTAAAGCAGCAAAAAAGTACTGGACATTTATATGCCTAGGCAATACAGTACAGTTTATAGACTCTCTAGCTTAGTGATTAATTTTGCAACATCTACAGTTAAGTTTCAATATCTGAAACCAATAAGAAAAACAAGTCTGGTGATTGCTTTCTTAGAAAGTTTATAAGCTGTGGCCAAATTAATTTACATAAGGATTTACAAAGATGAAAATCTGCCAAACAGCTGACTTGGTTTGTGGTGAACAACCATGTTTTGGACACTGAAAACAACTTCTTTTTGAGATACTGACATGGAAGTGACTCTTAATTCTTCATCAAAAGAGTACTCAATATTAGTTGGATATCTTTCATGAAATCATTGTTATTCTTTTTACACGTTTGAAAACCCATGAAAACTATCAAGTCTATCTATCTTTCACAAATTATTGTGATAGTAAATAAACTTATTATTTTAATTAATCCATAAATGACTTGAAAACTACTATTTGCTATAGGATAATGCCACAATGAAGACTGTCATAGTTTGATTCATTTTTCCTTTTACTATATTGGCCAGAATTTTGTAGTTTTAATCAGCTGGGGTTTTTTTAAAAGGCAAAAATCAATCTCTCAAAAGATACCCCATCCATACCCTTCAAACTCTTTGAGGTAAATTACAGAATACACTGCCTTGAGACATTTTACATTAGCTGAAATTTTAACCTCAAGCACACAGAAGTTTAGTCCCTATTATTTAATTTATATTTTTTTATGGAGGGATTGGTGACGCATATAGTATTTTCACTGGGAACTTCTAGAAAATATAGTTCTACCTTTAAAGTCCCTCAGTCCCTAATTTATTTGCCTTGTGTAACATCCCAAGCTAGAGGAATTTCTACAAAGAGTCCTCAGCTCATTTCAGAGGACCAAAATGCCAGCAACCAGTGGGCAGAGTGGGCTCAGTTTGTCCTGGAGTTGAAACACTTATGTCCTTCTCTGGTGTGGATAATTTGTCAATGGATGCAACTTAGCTTGACTAATTATTGAAACTATTTTATATATCAGATGTCATTTCAACCATGCAATGCAGTAAATGATACAAAACAGCCTTCATGGATTTACAGGCAGGTAGCTAGTCTAGCTAGCCTAGCAAGACTCACAGGAAGGTACATAGGAGTTTACTGGAAAATATATTACTGGGGAGAAAACCGTGAAGATATAAAAGGCAATCATATAAATGTCACAACGGATGAATATACAGCAACATTTTAGACAGAAGAATTTTTATTCCAAAAAACAGAGTATATCTTCCAGTTTAATGAGTATCCTAACTGCCAGTGACGATGTATACTGACTGCAGATCTTTTGCATATGTTCTGGGCTTGTCCAGAATGACACACAGTTGGTAACAGATGATAATTAGCAAATGCATACAATCCTTTTGCAGCCTAGAATAACTCATTTGCAAGACTGGTTTAGGAGGCACTGTGGTCACTTTTGTCTAACACTCTCTTCTCAGTGAACTTTAGAATACTTCACCTTAAATTTTTCAGTCTAATATTGATCTCAATGCCTTTTGACATTTGGACAGAAGAGATTTTATGAAAAACTTGGATTTTGAAATGCATCTTATACAATTCTAAATAATGAGTTCAACATAGTGTGGTAATAAGTGTAGTAAGTATTATTTTCTGTGATAAAGTAGATCTTCTATAAGCATGGAAAAGCATTGTAAAAGAAAAAAGTAACTTTTACATGTAAAGTAATTTCTGAGAAGACTCTGGAACTTAAGGGGGATTTTATACAAATACCTTCTCTTTATGTACAGCTAAATAAGGTTTAGAACAACAACAGAAAAAAAAAACAGGTTTCATTTGAATTTTTTTTACCATCTACCACTTATCCGTTTGTGTGCTATTGAGGATTCTTCAATCACTTAGGTCTAAGTTGCTATGTGCAAACTACATCTAAATGTGCAAAGTATATCAAACACAGGGTCCTCACTGTTCTGTATTCTCTGACAGTGTTCAACCAATGAAAACAGCCAATTTTAGCCTAAACCCACATTTTTGGTGAAACAACTTTTAACCTCAAGCTCATTTGAAATTCTACCTTTCTTTTTATTTGCACATTTTGTGCAATCTTATTTTTATAATATATTTATTACACAATTCAGCAAAATGGAAGGAAAGCTCTGCTGAATCCTAAGGTTATTATTGTTCAAAATAGCTGTTACTAGAGACACTATATCTAATTATACCTAATAGGTGTAACCCAAACTTCAGAAACAAAAATAAAACCACATAAAATTATTTTTCTATTTGAGTAAGTTGTCTAGATTTGGCAAGCCACATTTACTATTAAAAATACTTCAGATTATGGCCTCTATTTTTGTTAGTCATATACCCACAGCTGCAAAGATGTGCTTAGTATAAAATTTTTTATGAAACAGTTAAGTTTACATGGCACAAATATAAGCCACTTATTTTAGCCAAGTTCACTCAAAAGTTGTAAGATCAGTAAATGTACCTTAATGATTGGCAGTTGCTAGAAAAACCCTGTGCAATCTTACTGATTTTATTGCAGAAGTGCAGGGGTTACCAAATACTGCAAAATTTTCATGAAGCTTTATTTTTTAGGATTTTTAAAAATTATTTTCAGGGTGATGGACAATTAAGAGGAGCAAACCTTTAAGTCAGCAAACTAGGATTGTCAGGCAGCAGGTGGATAGCTTATATATTCTGATTTTCAAAAGACTTTTCCTGGTAATGCTAGATGTGCCAACAGGGCATGAGCTGAACAGCAACCGGGTCATATGAGACAGAAAACAAACGTGGAGAACTAGAAGCACACAGCACGGTGCTTCAACAATCCTATTTTCTCGTGGGATAAGAATGGACAACTCATCCTTTGGCATGGCTTTCCAAGGCTTTGATAAAAGCACCATATTGCCCTCTTCTCAAAGTAAAGGCATCAAGTTGGCCTGAAGAAATCATACAAATCACTGCTGTTCAACATTCCCCTGAAGTAGGAATATCCAGATGAAAGAAATAGGGAGCAGCACCACCATCATCTGGGTAACACAAGTGCCCCCAGCTTCCTAACAAGTAAAGCCATGTTGCTGACAAGCACCCTATTAGCTCTGTCTTTCAAAGCCTTATCTAGGGAGACTGCTGTGAAATCAGGGAAGAAAATAAGAATTCAGCTGTCATAACAGCCTGAGTGAATCACCTGACTGAACTCTCTGTTTTCAGAAACCAGCCACTGTAACTGTGAAGTGGATATGGAGAGCCCACCTTCATGCCAGTTCCAGCTGATAAGTAGAAAGTGACACTTCGTAATGTTAGGCTAAATGCTTCTCAGAAAGACCATACCTGAATTAAGGAAAGACCAGATGCATTCCTTGATTTCACAAACAAGTTCACTTTTCCTTATCTATCCACTACACTAAAAATCAATGTGTAAGGCTAAAGGGACTCAAGACACTTATTACACAAGACACTTAAACTCAGTGCTATTTATGGTAGAAAATTACACTGACTTACAAGATAGTTGTAAGAAAATGTTTCTTGAAAATTTAAACTTGTTTCCTATCTTTCAAAAAATTATCTTCATACAGATTTTATGCAAAAGAAGACTGACAGGTATTTAGATACAAAAGAGAGACATTTTGAATTGACTTTATCACTACTAAATCTAGTTTACAGTGCTACACTGGCTTATAAACCCAGTTAAATTCCAGAGGAGCACACTTCATGGCAACATTTATCTGTATATCACACTTGACACTTAATTTATCATAGTTTCCTCTGTATCTTCCAGCAGAGAAGACAACTAGGTTGAAGTCTGAATTTCTAATAAAAGTCTGGTGTGACCCCCCTGAATTAATATAATCATTAGCATTAGAAGTCTACCATCTTGCAAAAACACCTCCTGAAGACTGAAACTCAAAGCTTGCTGATTCCTGTTGAGTGTGTCCCCAGACGAACTGATTCTCGTTGAGGTGAGTTCGTGTCTTTGAGCTGCTTACCAACACACAGGTGGGTTCCAAGTCTGTAGGCTGAGACCTCCTCTGCGTGCAAAGGCACCCACTAAATCCAGGACATTTTTCACCCAATGCTTCAGTTGTCCAAGATTAGATATCCAAATCTGTACAGACCACCTTTATTGCAGGCTGCCCTTATTGCAAATGGAAATATGTAAACAGGCACTTGTGGAGGGGGAGTCATTTGAGCTGTGGAGATACCTATGTGTTTAAGATGCCTAATGAGAGAAATCTTTCTGTGGTAATACATACTTATTTCTCTCCACCTGTAGCAAACACAGCCTGGGGTGACAGGCTCAGAAGGAAATACCTCATACCTATAGAAGTTAATGCATTATAAACCAGAGTTGTTCATCTAGTCTCTCCTTCCCATTTCATCCTGACAAGTTTGGACTCTCCCTGCCCTGCAGGTATGGCTGCTTTTCCCACTTGTCAGGTAAAGTGAATCAGGAAGTAGAAAGAGATACCTTCTTCCTCTTTTTTTGCACCCCACTGTCTTCATTCTTGATTAGATGAGTTCTTTGGATGTATTAAAGCTTAGTCACACTGTCCAGCCATCAGCTCTCAAAGCTGTGTCACAGCTATCCCCAGAATAGTGTTGAAGGAGATAATCTGTAGAAAGGGGGAAAATGAAAGAGGAATACAAAGGACCACAGGAAAGGGAGGAGCTACAAAACCTGGCATGTTCTGCTGAGAATGGGTTGTCCCTGGGAAATGCAACCTGAGGCACAGGTTATGTACAAAGTAATACATCCAGGAAGCATCTACTTCATGTCAGGTAAATACAGGGAGAGGGGGGTTTTCTGATTGGATCTTGGCGATGGTAGTTTCAGCATGATTTTCTGTCTCCTGTGGTCCTAAGTGCCCGTAACTGTGATTTCTGTTTGTATGCTGTAAATGAATAAATGGATTTGCATTTTACTGTATCCTGATTTGAATCAAAGGTGGTTTCATAGAAACTGCCTGCAACAAAGAATCCCTTCCATGGGATATAGCAAATTCAAACCATAAGATGAGGGCTACAGAATAAGTGCTAAATTCACCAAAATCCTGTCAAAGGTATTCAAAGAGTTCAGCAGCCCTCTGTAAAAGGTGAGCAAGCTAGAATGAGGTCTGGAGATCAGGTGAAGAAGTAGCTCCTAGATACCAGTAATAGTCAGAAAAATTCCCTGTTGTTTGAGGACCATGCTTGGACCCTGAGATGTGTCTTTAGCTTTTGCAATTAATGATAATTCAAAAACTAAATGAAGGTCTTAAGACATTGGGGACTTCAGCCAGACCTATGATCTGGGCAGAGGAAGGGAGAAATGGAAAGGAGACCAGCCTCAGCATGTTCTAACAGGTCTCTGATCTAAGGATAGGATGCTTATCAAAGGACAAAAATGAAAATACAGCATCATATCCTAATGAGAAGTCTGAAAATACAATGTATTTTCTGTATTTTGTAACTGCCTTTGAAGTTCAATTGGCCTATGAATCATAAAGCTCTTACAGAATCCCAGTCTCTGTTCCTTAGCTATGGAGCACAGATTCAGCAAAGAGTTAGAGAAAAAGCAGAATTAATTTGCTAAATAATTTAACTAAGCAGGGTGAGTTAAGTAGGTTCCCACAAAATGAAATTCATTATATCAAGTGAGCCTTACAGATAGCACAAACACCTGCCTGAAATACCTGAGAAAATCCACAGAGAAAATTTCAAAATCTCCCATGAAACTGTAAAAATTGTCTTGTGTAAACTGTTGTACATTTTATTTGTTAGATTGTGTTTATTTTACTGTTGGGGGAAATAAAATGGTTATTAAAAACATTTTATTTCAGTCCAATTTTTTTTATAATTTTATTTTGTCAACAGATGGGGGGATATATTCCAAACACATAATGGGTTTATCACTTTTCAAATGCAACTGCTGCCAAATCTCTAACATTAGAGTCTTCTCTCAGCTGTAGCATTGTGAACAACAGAATAATTAGATTGAGTTTCACAAATGTTTATGACATTTTAAATGAGAAAAAAATTATTTACAATTAGTATATTTGCATTAGGGTGTAGGTGTTCTCTGGTAATAATTCAACAAGTATTGTCATCAAAGTAGAATGGTTTGGTGATAATATTCATTAAGCAGAATGAGCTTCAAAAAATGGTTGTCAACATTTGTTCTTAGTTAACTCTGATACAGAGCTGCATAAAACACCAAACGCAATATATCACAATTTCTAAGGTTGGTTTAAATTACACTACTGACATTTTATTATATATATTATGTTGACCAGCTTTAAAAAATTTATGTAGTGTTTGTTTTGGAATGGAGGTAATTTCTGTGGTTATGGATTAGTAGTGCAGCTTGGCTTTTCCCACTCTCTGTTACCTCAGGCTATAGCCAGAGAATAATTTTTGTTTGATATTGCCAGCTTGGAATTTATAGGTGCACAGCTCAAACCACCAGTTGCCAGAGGCACTCATAAACCCTTCTTCTTAGCACAAACTATCAATATATAACCTGATCAGGAGCGTGCACTGAAAGTAATGGCTCTTTGTTTCCTTCCAGCTGCAAAGTGCCATTGCCGGCCATGCAGGATTTGGGTAAGAGGAAAGCAGTGATAGTTACTGTTCTCTGACAGATGCCTCAGCAATTTCAACCTGCTGATATTCAGTGCAGTGAAATAGCCCTACTTGGAGACATTCTACAGAGAAAATCTGGCCAAAATTTGCATTTGGTCTGAATGAGACCAGAAGGACTCAGGCAGTGTCTAACATGGAACTCTGAAGTGGAGGAGAGGTGAGTGTGAAGGTCCTCCTCCTCTCCTTCCTCTGTCACCATTGAGTCAGGAACAGGAAGGATAGGTGACACATACTCCAGATGTATGTGTCCCTACCCCATCAGAGGCAAAGGGCTAAAAAGCCCCAAATTTGTTAGAACTCCTTCTTTTATACACTGTTCTGATACAGGTAGACCTTATTGTTCGCTTGATTAACACCCCTTCACATGACTGGCTAATTAAGAAGACACCCTTTGGTAAACATATTATGAGAAAACAACTGTTCAAAACACCAGCTGCAGGATTGTTTTAATTCTTTCCCTCTGCCTTCTCAAAACTCACCAGAACAATTCCTGGGAAAGTTTATCTGGCTTTCTCTCTCTCACCATCCACATTCCTACTCTGTTCAATCCAGACATTTCTGGCAAAGTGGAATTTCTTCTACAAGTCACAAATTTTCAGAAATCTGACAAGTCTGGAAGAAACATCTTTTCATATAGCAATTTTATCAGAGAAAGGAAGCCCAGAGTTGCATCTGTAAGGTGCTGATCTGAGATGTGAGGAAGTCCTTAATCCAGAGCATTTTTTAAATGTCAAGAGCATTTTGAGGAAGTCTGAGGTGGATCTGATGTCTGGGCAGGTACTGCAGAGAGTCAGGCATGGAAAGAGTTCACCCTTCATCAAAAATGTTCAAAAGAGGATTTTATTACATTACAGTGGTAACAATAAGCCTCTCCTAAACGCAGGAGATATTACCAAAAAAATCAAGTATCGGTCCTTTATTCGTATCTGCCATGGGAAGACCTTTGCAGCATCAATGAAAGCTCAAGCAGGCTACAAAATTTATACTGTATGGAGAGGAGGTTTTTAATAAAGGCATAAAATGAGAATGGATGCTAAGCATGACAAACATCTGCACAAGAACAAAGAAGGTGAAATCCATCTTCATCTGCCCAGGCCTACAAATGCTATGTGTGCCCTTCCTGCCGCAGAAATAGGACACTATAGGCTCAGCTTTCACCATCTCCAAAGACCTAGCCAGAAATGTGGAAGAGTTGAAAAATACTTCAGATTGTATAATACAGAAGATCATAAAACCAGTAGGAGAGTTTGAAAATTATTTAGATTTATGAGCTGATGGAAGTTACTCAGACATCCACACGGTCAGAATCTCTTCCATGAAGTCAAACTGCTTAAAGATCAAAGTATTTGTATCAACGTTATCAGCAGGCATAAAAAAAAAAAGAAGCCACGACATACAACAGATGCTCCTTTGTCTGCCCTCAAATTGTCAAGAGTTAGCAACTTTCAGTGCAATTGGGCAGGGCACACACAACATACACATGTAGTGTGGGCATGTAGCATGGTCCTGGGGAAAGGACAAACAAGCGTTTGGATGGAACACCAAAACTGGGAAGAATTGCACACACCTTTGTTGACTTTTGTTCTTCATATTTATAATTTGCATGCTACACATACCATTGTATGTGTACTCTGAACATTGCAAAGGTCACACATTTCCAGCATAGGTGGTGCTTGACAAGCATGACTAAACTAATGCAGAAAATGAAATAAACTACTGATATGCCTACATATGATATTCTACATCAGGTAATGAGGCTCCCACAAATTAGAGTATCAGGAATGACTCCCTGTAACTTCATGACTCCCACTTCAAGATGTTATATCCATTGTGACTGTTCATTCTTTCATGTTTTGGGCTGATGGTTCATGAAATAAGGATAAATCTGAAGGGATTTATGTTAGCAACCTATACTAAGTCCTGAACCAATCTACATTTAATATGAACCCAATTCACTCTTTTTTTTTTCTTTAGAAGTAATGGAGGGTTTGATTTCTGAAAGTTGTTGTTTCATATACAAGGTTTTCCTTATAACAAAACCCAAAAACTGTTACACAGAAATGTTGTGTGAAGAACTAAGCTTGTTCACAAAAAGGTGAACATTGCTGTTACCATCCATAGGCAATGGGGCTCCAGTGATTCCAATGGAAAGACAGATGCAGCCCTTATCCTGAGAAAACCACTGTCAAACATTTCTGCCACAGAAAGACTTTAACCCTTCACAAGGCTGCAGCCTTCTACTTGTAAGCCTCCCTCACTAAATTCTTTCCCTGAACTATTTCTCAACTCACTCTCAACACTTTCCCACTCCTTTACTTTACAGGGCAACCTAATGTGAGCAAGATGTTTAGTACATCTGGGCTGAGCAAGACATGAAAGCCACAGTGAGCTCAGCAGAAAGCAGAGAAAGAAAAGAAGGTTATTTTAAAGAAGTGTTCAGCAAAAAAAAAAAAATCTCCAGATGTAGAGGAAGCCCCCTTCTCCTCTTATGAAAAGACTGACTACCAAAGGATCCAGCTTTACTACAGTAAAAAGCTGCTAATCCTTCTCTCTGACCATGGATATTACCTGGTTACACAGGACTCTACTTGCAGGGTCAAGAACCACACATTTTCCTTCTGAATTATGATGTACATACGTGGCTTTCAGGATTTTCCCTTCGCAGATGTGATGGGAACGGGGCCTGTCCCCCATGCACCCTCCGAGGTCATGGCCAGTTTCATTGTTGCCAGAGGAAGCAGCTGCTGAGGGAGAAAGGCAATGGGGGCTGTTCCCAAAGCCCAAAGACAGATCTGAACACAGAAGAAACATTTTGAAGTATAATTTGAAGTAGTACCCTATGATATAGCTCTAATGGAAGAAATACTCTCTAGATCCGAACAGTTTTACCTCAGCTTCCCTAGAGATGAACTTTAACTCATGTTTTTTTTTTTTTTAACAGAGGTGTCCTTTCAAATAGCAGAGAAGGAAAAGCCATTGCCATTTTCCTTTGTGCTCACTCAGCTTTCAGTCTGGGGCGGATATGGGACAGCCTTACCCAAAACAGCTTATTTTCAGCTGGCTCAGGCATGGCTGTATGGGCTGCAGCTACATTTATGATTTCCATTCACACACACCCTCCAAGAATCAACCTTCACGTTACTGTGTCTCTTCTCCACACTAACAGAACTTTGCAGTACAGGGGCACCTTCAACATAAGAACTGTAAAGTACTCTACAATACCAGGCTGCTTATGAATAAAATTTTGCTTGCACTGGCAAGCAATTCCTGTAGTGAATTAAATATCCCTTCCAAGCTCCTAAATAAATTCATGAGACTACAAAAATCATCTAGAAAGATATGTGGGATCTCTTGTCTCCTCAGCCCTCTTCCTCCCCTCACAGATGTATGCAGTGTTGATTTTTGCCTATATTAAGACAAATTATATTTAGTAGACCTGAAGCTGTACACATCTTTAAAGCAGACTGGCTCTATGCCACTGTGTGAAGAAACTGCTCTATGCAGACAGTGGTTCACAGTTATTGTTTGGTTCTTTGCTTTCTGTTTTTATATTTTTTAAAAAAACGCTTCCCTGTAAAACTTGGCATGCAATAAAAATGAAGATGAAGGAAACAAAGGCTTTTTCAAATGGTGAAACCAGACAGAACCCTGATTAATGGGAAAAATCCCAACAGAATTGAATTCTTTGATTCTCACATTTCTCTATTAAGAGAGACTTCCCAGGAAGCTCATTCTCACATCAGCAGTGTACCCGATATCCAGGGAGTAAATGAGCAGGAACTCACTGCAGTGCCAGACTTCTATCAGCCATTAGAGCAGCAAAGATTTACAGCATGAGGCTGTGCAATAAACCATACTTATGGTGATAAATCAATTCTCAGGAGAGCGAGAAGAATGTACTCCTAAGGGCTGATGTGGTTAAAGCACAGGAGTGAGCACCAAAAAAAAAGAGCCTTGTGCAAAATGTAGATATACCATGATGGTGTGAGCTCTGTCAATTCATAAAGCATTTTCCTGCATTGTCTGTCTTTTGAGTATGGTATTTCCTTTTCTCTCAAGTATGCATGCCTGTGAAGGGCTCTGGCATTCTTAGGTAGGAGGTGCTGTAGAAGCACAATTTTGCAATAATTTTCTGAATAGGCAAAGATGTTTAAAAGGCATTTCAGTGTTTTACAGGACTAGAACATGGCTGGCAAGAAATATACATTTCTGGGGGGAAGCATAACAATTACGTTTTAATGCAGAATGGTCCAAAGGTGAAAAGAGCATGATGTGACTCCTTTCAAGTTCTATGATAATCTGGAACCACACATCTGCAAGAGACTTAACAGGAATAAAGTAAGCGTCCTGATAACAGATCTTAATCAACTATCATGGCCTCACCAGCACATTCTACTCTCCTTATAAAGGGAGGGTAAGAAATAACCTTAAATAGGACCAGCATTTCAGGCACATATTAGAGAAGTTTTACAGCAAGCAGCAAAACCAGTTTTTGTCACTGATGAAAATGCAGATCTCATTTACCAGACATGCAAGAGGCAAATATGAATAGTGGGAAATATCTGTTTAATATCTTCAAACATCCATTTTTAGCAGCAGATCAATCGAGAAACAGAAGGTGAATGGAAAGAATATGCTGTGACCTATTTGTCTGTGGGAATAGACAATAGGTCAAGAAGCAGAAGGTGCTCAGGTGTGACTCAGTTTGCACAACTCAGATGCCACATCCACAGCAGAGGTAATTGTCCTCAGTTTCCTTTACTGGCAAAGGAGATAAACAAGAGTTTCAAGACCACAATTCCTCTTGTTCTAAGGCAAACACTTAAAATAAATATCTACTGTTTTAAAATGCTTGTTTCTCTCTTTTGTCTATAGAGTTCAGAGTGATTAACTCCATAAGTAGAGACAGTTTAAGGTGATATGAGGAATCTCATCCCAAAATTCATACAAAGATGAATTTTCTCTTCCAGATGTCCTGCCACAATAGCACCTGTCTCAATGCCGTGGTAATTCTTTACAGAAATGAAGCTGTTAGGAATAACCTCATATATCTAAAGAAAGGACATTTGAGAATGATGCTTTGACCTCAGAATAGTTTTATACATTTCCATGTATTATTATTTCCATGCTCCTGTTCCAAGCATAAGCCAAAATTGATTGTGAAAATGGTCTTTTGCTTTTTGCATCCAGCTGCTCACACACCTGCATGAAAGCCTCTGCTTTGCATTTGAATTCTAAGTGCATCTGAAACCCTAAGGGATCTAAAATTTGGAAGTGGCTGTTGTAGAAAAAAACATCCCTAAAAAAAATGGCAAACATTCTTGCAATGTTAGTTATGAAACAATGCCTGCTTAACAATGGAATGAACAAAAGTTGCCAGTATTTTGGCAAACTCTAAAACTCTCAGATTCAAAAATGGGACTGAGTATACACTAACAAGCAAATCATTGGCCAGGACGAGAAAGCATATTGCTTCCTGCTGTTGATAAAATGCAGCAGCACCTTAGGAGAAGGATTCCGTGAACTAAATATTTTTGCAAGAGATAGCAAGACAGGCCCATGGAGCTTAGTGACATTTAATGCTAACATAATATAAATATTTAACAACCTCTGCTTCCGAGAAAATTCAGTCCACATGAAACATAAATTAGGATAGTGTATCATGAGTCTATTCCAGTATTAGCATTAATGAGATCTAAACTGGCCAGCCAAAGTCAAAATAACAAAATAGTTGCTAGAAAACAGCAGCTAATCTATCTGCCATGCTGTCTTCAGCCGTCTTATGAAGGTCTGAGTCCAAGCTGCAGTCAGTGATACTTACCCTAAAGTCAGAGAAGATTAGTAAGTCAGGTGTCCTAGTCCACAGTACTGAGCTGAAAGATAAAGTGGAATTCATTTAATCTGTTAATCAGGATTCTAACATTCAAATGCCCTATCCTGAAGCTTTTTCTAACTGACATTGCGTTGAATGATAAAGTTAATATCAGTTGACAGTTTGCCAGAAGCCATTAATATAAACTCGCAGTTTTGTTTCAGGGCTTGTTAATTTTGTTGTGGCCTTAGAAGACGAAGAATCCAAGTAAAGAACCACCATGTTCCCTATTCTTTCTTTTTTTCTTTTAGTAAAATTTTCTCCTCGCACATGTTTTTTTTTTTAAAGAAGCTAAAATGAAACTAGACCTTTATTTATACAATGCTCTGCACTGGTCCTGGATTTATTTTTGAAAGTTGGTAAACTCTCCTTCCAATTTAAATTGATTAAATAGGTACAGCTGAGTAAATGGACAGGGTTAGGCAGTAAGTCATATGTTTTCATTTTTAAATTACATGTAGAAGAACACAGAGAAAATAAGCAAAGAAGAAAAAGCGAACAGAGAAGAGTTCACTATTTTCATGATTAAGAAAATAAAATTACATAAAAGATTTGATTGCTGCCACATTTTGCTCTCACATAGCAGATGCTGTGGTCAGCCACGGCTGGCTTATTCACACCACTGGCCTCGGATGCAGAGCATGCATCTCCCTAAGTAGCATTTGTATGTCCTTCGGAAGTATTCTGCATCTTATGTTACATCAGTTAGATGGATTTTCACAGTTTGTTGGCCATAACATGGAGCAGATACACAAAAAAACCCGCTACCAAAGTGCAGCTGGAATCCTTCAATAATTAAGTGCTTCTTTTCTCCTAAAAATAAAGAACATCTCCAGTCCTATGCAGCAATCAGCATCTGTAAGTCTTCAAAGAAGGAATCTGGTAATTCCAGTTAATTCTAATATTTCCCTACAAAAACCATGTATTAGACTTTAAGCCAGTTCCTTTGTGAACATGAAATAGTTAAGGTACTGTGATGAACATAATGGTTTAAAAAAAAAACTAAAAGCGAAAAAAACAACCAAACCAAACCCACAAAAGAAACTCCAACAACAACAAAAAATACCTAGAGGAATTTTTTTGTGCTCAAAAGGGATTTTATGCAGTTTTTGTTAAACTATGAAGAATAAAACAGACATTATTTTCTTAATATTAGACTTCCCCATGGATATTTGGAAATATTAAGTATATAGAAATCTTTATACATATGCAATAGAAAAGGAAATTTTTTGAAATATTAAAAAACCAGTATATTGGCTTTGTGGAACCTGGAAACAAACCTATTCTTGAAAATAACCTATTCTTGAAAAATATGTGCTTTTCTGCTTGAAAGAACCTGCTTAGTCTAATTTGCAAAGAATTTTTGCCACCCCTGAAAGAAGACTGGAAATAGCTTCTGTATCTTCCCTAAAAGCTGTTGAAGGTACTTGTGGTGCAAAATACAGACATACTTCTTTTCTTAACATATACTCAATGTTATTAAGCCAAACTATTTTATTGCTTCTCTTTATTTCATGTCTTAGTGTTGCAGCACTTAGAATCTCTCCGTAACAGGAATTTAATCCACTTTCACCAGAGATTTTCTACAGTATTTACAGTAACCCTTGTTGAATTATTTTCATCCACATTTCACATGAATGCTTTCCCTTTTCTGCTTGTTTGCTCTAGGCAAACACTGAACACAGACTTACACTGTGAGATCCAGTTCTCAATTTTATTTAATGGCTCAAACATATTTTCCGCATTATGTTGTTCATTATGTCTCTATATTTACTTGTAGATTCAGCCACAGATCCAGTCACTACATGATAGAAGTGATAAAATATATGTGAACCCCTTCCAACACGTACAGATAAAATGCTGCTAAAAATATTTTTTTTTGCACGGGGAAATTTTTTGAGTAAGCAAATGGGGAGGATCCTTCCCTTTACATGTAGCAGAAGTGCAGGATGCTGTCAGGCTTAGTATTTTATCATGCACAGTTTCACACTCTCAAGGCTCTGAAATCCCAGTTAGAAGTGTGCCAGCCCAGCTCTCAAAGCAAATACTCTGCTGTTTCTGACTTGCAAAAGTGAAGTCTCTATCGTGCTAGAAGTAAGAGGCGGTAGTTCCACACTTTGTAACAGAAATGCCAAGAAAACTGCTTGCTGAATTCGTGGGGGAGCTGCTCTGTGATCCTTCAAGCTCTCTAAAGAGAAAGGGTGCCAGACAAGAGCAATATTCACTGAGCACCAAAGCTGGTGAAGGATCTAGAGCTCCTCTGAGGAGCAGCTGAGGGAGCTGGGGTTGTTTGGCCTGGAAGAAAGGAAGCTCAGGGGGGACCTTGGGTACACAGGTTCTACTTGAATCTCAAACTGGAGACACATTGAGGTTACCTCAATATAAGACATCCTGTGACAACCAGAGTAAATGCCTAAAACGGAACCAGCTTATTTAGGGGTCATGAGAAAATTAAATACATTTCATAGGCAAAAACCTATAAATTTTAGTAGCAGAATGGGAGAGACAAAACAAACATTCTTTAGAAAAACAATGCCCAGGACACCCAGTGAGAAGCTCAGAGGATGTGACAAAGGGAATTAAGGGAAGTGATGGGAGAACTACAGCACGTGCACATGACCTTCACATGATGTTTAGACCACACAAATCAACATGCAAGTCCCATGCCTGTACATTTCCTTGCTTGGTTCTCAGGACGGCTCAAACCTCAAACTGCACCTGAAGAGGTTCTCAACTTCTACTTACAGCACTGAGAGGTTATTCAGGGGGTCCACCTCAGATATTTCTTGTGAGATCAGTCCATTAGGCCTGACCATATCGTCAAGAATGAAAGAAAAGCTCACAAAGAGCTGTCGTGGTGCATTTCTCAGTGCTGCTCTCTGTGCAGTTGACACCTGAGGTCAAGCTGGAGCTCGCTCAGTCATTGCAGCAGCCGTGTCAGCCTTGAACCTCAGGTCAGCTCTGGCTCCAAAGCTTGCAGGCAGCCCACAGAGCTCAGGCTGTGAATTACTCCTCTGTGTGGCTTCTGCAAGGTGTCATACACGGATTTCACTTTCTTCTGCTATCATAACACAAGAGCTGCTGTTTGAATATTACCCTCTTTTTAACCCATGTCTCAGGCTCTACCAACTGCCAACTATCATTTTGTCTTTTCACTTTACATTATCAATTTACTTTCGATTGTTAAACACAGCAAAAGGTCACACAGGATGGAGCATTGCTGGTCTAAAAGGTGTGTGGAAAATACCGAAAATCCCGCCAAGGTACAGCTGATGAAACTTTCCAACTCTGTCATTTTCTGCATAGGAAATATCCCTGGGCTGAACTAAGATTTTGCTAAAATCAAATCAGTGTTCAATTGGTGGAAGCTGGTTTTTATTTATAGCACCTAAAGACTTTTTAAAAGGTCCGCCCAGCAAGAATTTCTCTTTAGCAGCAGTCTGGGGCAATTTTTCAGTAGTTCTCCTTGGGAGAAAGCTGTCAAGGCCCTTGAAACTCAGCGTCCTGAATTAGTGTGTGCATCCACACTTACTCAGTACTGAACAGCATGGTAAACAACTGAAGAATATACCAGTAAGCAGAATTAATTTTTAGCCACTTTTACAGAAAAGCACTTGGACGTTTTAAAAATTGGTCTTCCCAATTTTAAATTTGACTCCAAGATTAGTTTTGTGAATTGAGAAGTTAAACAGGCTGGTTTTATAGAGAAAGATCAATAAAAATTCAAATTTGCCATCTCTGTTTTACATTGAGAAAACATTGCAAGTGAAAAAGATTAAAAATACCAACTCCTTATTCCAAAATCTCATCTCTCCATTTCATTTCTCCATATTTTACCCTGCATTAATTAAGACACAATTAAGACACAAAATTTTTCCTTGTCATATACTTCAGCCATTTTGCAACATGGATAAACACAGGTATCAGGGACTTGAAAAAGGTGAGTTACAGGGAAAGGATAATCACACCATTTTATCTAAGTTACAGAAGTCATTTGAAGAGCTGCAGTGAACCATGGAATATATTTATTATCTTTCTTCACATCTCAAGATTCCTTCACACAAGAGATTGTTATAGTGCAATAGACAGAGATGAGCAGATCTAGCAAGGAGGGGAATATGCATTGGGATCAAGCAATTTTCTGTTCTCATCGCAAAGAAAAAAGAGATTGCAAGATCTCTGTGCTGCTTCAGATAGTCCAACTCTTATACTTTTGTCAATATATTTAAAATACAAGATTTATGGTGATCCACTCTGAAATGTAGCTTATCTTGGCAGTGCAGGAAAGGGAAGATTAAGCCAGAACAGTGACCTGGGGATAGACGGTTTCTCAAGAAGAAAAAAAGAAAATCCTAACAGAAAAGGGAAATGTCTTACAGTCATTGAGAAGATGCCCAGAAGGAAAATGCTGTACACTCCTTTCTGCTGCCCATGATGTGGACATCTCTGGAGCTGCAAGGAACAGGACTGAAAATATTTAGTTCCCCATCTCAGCATACCCCAAGCTGAGTGTTCAGGTCCTGTGTATTTGAGCAGCCAAACACACAAGCTGGCAGCTAAGATGGGTGCTGCTGTGTTGAGCACAGAGGCCTTGCAGAGACCAGCATGATGACAGCAGGTACAAGCCCCATTCCCACCTTCAGCATTACGAACAGGTGGCCTTCCCCAGTGCCACTTCCTCTCTTCCTCATGACAATGCACCATTAGTGATGAGATTTGTGTCTGTAGCTGTGCACATTTGCACAGACATTTGTGTTTGGCTCGTTCCTAGTTATACCTATTGGTTCCTAATCATTAAAAATAGATTCCACTAGGAAAATTACACTCATGTGCTTTAGCCTCAGCATCTGAGGATGCAGGAACAACTCTTTAGGGATGCATTTTTTGTTTCCCACCTTGCTTTTGCTCTGGGGCACCTAGACAAGAAAACAACTATAGTTTGAAAACTGCTTAGTCCATGGTAACACAGCAGCCAATACCAGTCTGAAAACTGTCAAACCAAACTGGGCAGCCAAAAGGGCAAACCATATCCTGGGTGCACCAAGCATAGCAATGCCACCTGCTTGAGGGAGGTGATTTTTCAGCTCTGCTCCTTGCTGATGTGGCCTCACCTTGAGAACTGTGTGTCATTTTGGGTGCCACAGTATAAGAAGGGCATCAAACTATCAGAGTGTAACCAGGGGAGGGTCACCAAGACAGGGGAAGGCCTTGAGGACAAGACTTATGGGGAACAACTGATCCCACTTGGTTGGTTCGGCTGGGATGACAGAAGGCTGAGAGCTGACCACTTTGCTGAGCAGTGATTTCACCCCACATCTTCCTCCAGGGGGGCAGGGGAGGGGCAGGTGCTGATCTCCTCTCCGTGGTAACCAGTGATAGCACATGAGGAAGGGGAATGAAGCCAGAGGAAGCTCAGACAGGACATTAAGAAAAGGTTCTTCACTGAGAGGGTGGTCAGTCAGCCACTAAGAGCAGACTCCCCAAGGAAGAGGTCAGAGCAGCAGTGAAAGTTACAGGAGTGCTTGGACAATGCTTTTAGCTGCATGGTTTGGTCTTCCTGCTAGAGATCAGGAAGCTGGACTCAATGATCCTTATGGGTCCCTTCCAACTCAAGATATTTTATGATACTATGAACCCCCTTAAGTCTGCTGTTCTTTGTGAAATAGTATCTCCAGTTATGACTACTTGGGCTGTTCAGTACAAAAGACTCATTCTGCCTCTGTTGAAACCTCACAGCCTGTGGCTTTCAAGATACACCCTCAGCAGAGATATGAAGCTGTGAAACTTCACCATATGAGAAGGGATTTGTTGCCATTAGAAAGGGCAGTATTCACTTACATTAAAATGTTGCAACTGTTTTCATTTCTTTCCACACATATTTAGTGTTATTTAAATTAAAATCATGCTACTGATTTCTTCCAGAGGAGCTAATGGAGCAAACATTATTTGGACCATACTAAATGGAAACATGGCACGCACTTTGTTAATGGGCTGTGCAGATTTTTGTGAGGCAGAACTGAGCAAGCCGGTACACTGCTATTTCTGACTTTGCAGGATGGGTGTTTTTAGCATAATGTTTGCACACCCAAAAGCCAAGTCATACAACTGCAAAGCCTGGCATTCAGAAAGGACAGTGAGAGGTTTGGCTGGGGAATACTGTAATAAACTGAGTGAACAGTGGATGTGTACAACATAGTTTAATGACATCAAACAGTTAACAAATGAGGTACAATGGGCTTATCCTTCCTTTCCTATCCAGCTGTGTTGGAAGTAACTGCCAGATAGTCTCACAGGAATTTCTTTTTAATGAACTAAAATCTTCAGTTGTGAAAAAAAAATTAATAACAGCAATCACAAAATTAATGCTGATCTGGCAAATGGAAATCTGCTCATTGTAGCATACCTCATAGATTGAGACAGAAAGTCTGAATTGAAACATCAAATACTTAAGATAAAGCTCTTGCCCATCTGCATGTGAAGATGGTACACTTCAAAAGCAAAGCAAAAATCTGTAGTGGAAACAAGCTTTTAAACAAGTCAGTCTACTCTCAGTGAAGTCAATGGCTAAGTATGAGACCATGATGGAAAGTGAAGAAGCAACATGAGTTTAAGTAGGAAAAACAATTCCATTCTGGATGAAGAACACAGGTTTTAATACATGAAAGGTAATAAAGCCATCTTATCTTGCATACCTTTCTATGAACAAGAACTGCAAAGCTGCATCCTGCCCTTTAACCAGCTTTATGGCAGGCAAGTGTTGGACGTCAAGACACCTGACACATCAGCTAGTCATTTGCTGAATTTTCTCCTGGCAATCATATTACCAATAACTCTATTTTGCCATCTAAACACTGGCTACCATGCTGAATTTCTCTCTTCATTAATCTTAGTTTTCCCAGAGACAAGGTCATGGGTTTTTCAACCATCTTGTAGACCAGCTCTGCAGAATTCACTGTCTGGACTCTGAAATTCAGTAATCAGTGAATGAGCTAGTGATGCTAGTATAGAAGGCTTCCCACATCAGTCCAGCACCTGGGCAGAGAGTTCAGAGGGCTGGGTGACAAGACACAGGCTGAGCATGAAAATCAAAGAGCCTAGTATCAGGCCTAACTCCACCTAGAGCCACAAAAAATGCATCTGGCTCATTTACTTTGCTTTCCATATTAATAAAGCTGCAACTCATTATGTAAACCATATGCCGTCTCCTCAGCTGGATGCATTATGAAATCCTCTGAAGAGGGAAGCTTGATTTTTTTCCTATTAAAAATGGGAACTCTTTCTTTTGCTAAAATCCCTTTTT
This sequence comes from Irena cyanogastra, assembly GCA_013397155.1. Taxonomy (NCBI): domain Eukaryota; kingdom Metazoa; phylum Chordata; class Aves; order Passeriformes; family Irenidae; genus Irena; species Irena cyanogastra. The sequence continues at coordinate 62,112 of VWZV01011120.1, forward strand.
CCCCTCTTTTGCCAATTTGCATTTAGTCACAGTCTCCCCAAATCCACTTCTTACACTTCAGTCAAAAATGTGACTGAGGATTTCCAAAAGATCCTCCCTGCCATTGCAGAGGGAGGGGAGAATTGGCAGGAACAAGAAATTATTTTCTCCAGAATTTCATGATCATTTTTTAAGTGTTTCTTTTGATTTCTCTTCCTTACACCCATGTAAAGTCCCTATGCAAGCAAGAACAGATGTTGCAACAAGCAGAGTTCACCCTTTGACCCCAAGATCTCATTGCTTCTTTTCTCTGGTGCATGTTTAAATTTAGAGTGAAAATCCTACAAATACGCACGGGGGTGGGGTGAGCTGTGAGGCAGAGGAAGAATCTAATTTTGGACAGTCTTCCCTATCAAACTCTCTCCAACTTCCACTTGTCTCACTTTATTTGTGAATGTCTCAGTCCCAGAAGCTGAAGACAGCTGAAATGTGCTCTGATACCACACTGAGTGGCATTGCACCACGATACCCAAGTGCATAAGTTAGATCTCAGTCTCCAAAATTATTTTCAGAAGATGTGACCAATTGTCATTCCTACTGTGCATTCCAGCTGTCATTCCAGCAGATGACATTCCCTTGTTCACAGTAGCCCCATGTACAAACCTCTCTGTAGAGAGCTCCAACTCTTTCCTCCACAAACACAAAAAGTTTTTGTCCACCAGCAATGACAAAAATAAATGGAGGCAAATTCATATTTCAATCCTCTCATTATTGCCCTATTTTTTCATACTGTTTGTCATTCTTTCTGCACAGACTCTGCTCAAGACCCCCTGCTTCCTCCCATTTTTGCCCATTGTGGGAGATGTCCACTGCTCTGCTCCCTGCCAGCCTCTCCCAGCTCCCTGTCCTTGGCAGGGCCAGCTGGCTGGAGGCAGGGCAGGCAGGCCAGGCACAAAGCCAGACCAGTGACAAACAGCTGGCAAGAGCTGAGGAACTTGCTGAGAGCAGTTGCTGGCTGTGCTGTGCAGGGCTGCTGGCAGGGGCTGTAGCTGCCTCTATGCTCTCGGTTTGAAAACCAAACGCGGCTCCAAGGAAAGCAGCGCTCCTGAACAGCCTGCCTTTCCCACCACTGCTTGCTTAAGCTGCCAGGACACTCCAAGCGCTCCTACAGGAGCGGGATAGAGGCTTCCCAAATGCTGTGTGACCAACACACTGAAGAAAACTGGCCAGGAATCTTTCAGATGAGCTGCCTAAGGGCTCTGAGAACATCTCTGCAGCTGGTGCAGGGACCTGTGAATATCTCCACTCTTACAGCTCCTTGCTCAATGCTGGCTTTTGCATCTATCTGCATTGCTTGTAGTCAGAACCATGGAGCCCTGTCCAGCTCAGAGAAGGAAGTGTTGCCATCCTCCCACAGGCCTCCTGTTTTGTGTTGCAGAGTAGCACTGCACATGCAGTGTTGGGTCCTTGCCCCTGCCAGAATCAGCTAATTCTCCCTAGCAAAACCCACTTCAGGAGCTGCAAGAAAATAAACAAGAAAACAATGAAATTATAGCCATTATATCTCAGCACATTTTTTTTCCCTGGTTTTATTTGTCCAGAGGATGTTTTTCTGGGGAGATTACTTCTCAGCTAAACGCTTTGTCAAAATTTCTCTCAGCAGCCATAGTTTTCCACTCTGTTCCTTTCTTCTCTATGTTTCTTTCCTTATGTCTAAAGTGCACCTCCCTGTTCTTTCTCACATATGTATCTTATATTATTTGTAGACGTAAGATGTGTATCCATCTCAACCTTTCAAATGCCTTGTTTTCTAGCAACTAATACATGACTTTCAGCTTTTTACATCTGTGAAAAATACTCTGAGGTATTTAAACTCATTATATTATGAATTCTGTTTTCCAATACAGCCTTTGTAAGAAAGGAAAAAATAATCAACATCTAAAAGATGCAGAAAGGCACCCTGGAAACTGATATTCTATAAAATGATAGAGCACTTTTCAAGAATGAAGAAAAGACCAGAGATTAGAGCTGGCAGCTCTCCATTGTGCGGCCACTTACTGTCACAGAATCCAGCAAGAGACAGCTTCTGCCATTTCCTTTCAATTTCTCAGTATAAATCTGCTCTCACCTAAAGCTTGAGCACATGACAGTACACGCTCACATTAAACTGATTATTTTTGTCTGAGCTGTGTTTAGAAGAGGCAGTTTCAACTTCCACATAAGAAATGTCCCTTCTGGAAATATCCCTATTCACTTCAGAAGGAGCTGCCTTTCACATCCCTAGCAGACCCCTGCATTATGTTAACTTCATGATGATAACCAGGCAAAAGAACGTCCAGCCTAACATCTGCATTTGAACTTATTTAAAATGTCCAGATAAGGTAACCAGACACTCAGAGATTAACCTAAAAATCTACAGGTTTCAGATACTATAGATCAAGTTAAAATTTTACTAATTTTGAGCAATATCAGCCACTTGTCACAAAACTTGCTCCCAAATTTACTTCACTAACCTTGCAATAGTTTACAGTTAACCAGCCTCCATTGCCATCCAAGGGGCTAAGAGTCAGTTCATGACCTGATGAGCTGCTGCTCCCCCAAAGGTAGAGTGCAAGCACAGAAAATACGAGCAGCCACGCTCTCACAGGGAAATAAATATCCCGACTGAAGAGATTTCTCCTAGCAGTATTGAGGCCTCCCTCTTCCTGCAGATACAGCATGTGTCTGGAGAGAAGCTGTGCATCTTGAGGGTGGGGCTGTTCTAAGGAGATCACAATCGCCTTTCTCAAACTATTTTAAGATCACAGAAGGACTTTGACCCGAGATGAGCTCAGAATGGGCTCACTCCAGTCCTGGGCCTGGTGAGGTCTGGTTAGCACATCCTGGGTAATGCATCCAGACATAACTTCCCAGTGTGGCAAACTGTGAAAAGATACCCTAAGTTGTGGGACAGATGACATCTGCAGCCATTGAAGGAGTCTGCCCACTGCAGCAAAGTGGGTAAAGAAGCAACTGCATGTCTCTGACCAACCAAACCACACCTTGAATATGCCTCTGTGGATTCCTGAAAATTGGATTGTAAATAAAGCCACCTGATGGGAATTTGAGATAAAGGTGGTACTATTGTCCAAGTGTTATCTCAGGCATAAGAAGGAAATAAGTTGGGAGAGCACTGATAATGGATAAAAAGAATCCACAAAGAAAGCCAGCTGTGATGAAATCAGTCCCAGCCAGGCAAAAGTCAATTCCAGTGGGGGAGATGCTCACAACCCACCAAATCAAGAAACACACCAACTCAAAAGAAGAGAAAGATTGAGCATGAAGACTAATTAGCATTGGAAGCAAGGGGATCATTTAATCAATAGACTGAGAGAACTGTGTAGCCAAGGAACATTAATTCCTTTGTCTGCTAAGATGTATAAATAGAGAAAAGTTTGAATAGTCTTGGGATCCCCACCACTGAGCAGATCAGGCTGAAGAAGGACCAATGGGATCCTGTGGGATCCCTGGGTGACGAATATCTTCTGCCTAATCGCTCTTTCCCTCTTTTCTATTTCTTTCTCTCTCTCTAGCTCACATTTACTGTTAGATAAAATCTATAGAACTGACTTTAGCATAGGGTCTCATTTGCACCTTAATTCAGACAGAGGCATCTCTCAAATCAGATCATAAAAACTGTAGGCAAGTTGGACTACTTGAAGTACTGATCATCCTGCTGGTTGACTCAGCAAGCTGTCTCTACAGTCCCACTGGAGCACGAGAAGTATGGGTCTATTTCCTCCTTTCCCTTACCTCACAGCTGTTGGGTCAAAGGGTACTTTAAATCCACTAATAAAGCAAAACTGCATAACAAAATCCAATCAGATGCATTTTATTAACCTCTTGCAGAAGATGCTGACATCACAAAAATGCAATTTTATAGGGGTTTTTATTTTGAAGATTATGCTAAAATAGAACAAAATAGATTAATCAGCCAGATCAACAATTGTAGAACTTCAAGAAGGAAAGCAGGAAAGCTCCTGTGCATGGATATGAACCAAAATGATTTAGAAAGTCTCATTAAAAGGAACAGGATGCAGCATTTCAAATGTTTCACCATCTCTAGCTTTGTGATAAAGGTTTCAGGAGCTCACAAAATTAAGCTGTTCACATAGTTTGTTTCACGCCATCTCTGAAGCCACAAAGAAGTACCTATCATCACATTATTTTTTTCCTCTCAGTTGTGCGGTATGCTATTGGACTGCACACAGGAATGGAGACCAGAAACTCCCAGTTTAGGATTTTCTGTAGGAGCATACCCAGGTTACAAGCATTTCTGAACGAACAGAGATCCTTACACCTAAAAGCTACAGGCAGCATCCTGCTGTGCCAGGTGGCAGGCAAACAAGGACGGCTTTGAAAAGCTCACAAACTGAGGAATGGAAGAAACAGACCTTGCAAGCAGACAGCCAAGGGATTCTATCAAAGATCAAGACTGCTGTGGCCAGCAAGATACCAAATGGTCTCAAAAGAGTAACCAGTGAGAAAGCTCAGTAAAGCTAGTGGGGGAGTGCTCTAGGAAAAAATGGGAATAGGATGGCAAGACAAGTGAAATAGAAAGGACTTGTGCCATTTTTGTCAGCTTTCATGAACAGCAGTGAAGACTGTGGGACCACTTAGAGGATGCCTAATAGAGTTCTAATAGAACCCAAAAAGTACCCTTTTGACTTACATAAACTTGATTCAGTCTTTGTCCATACTGGCATTTTTACAGTCATTTTCTACCTCATCATCCATTACAGTCTACCTGTCTAACTTCACTTTTTCATCCATCTTTTTGACCCATGTACACTCCATAAACTGACCCAGGCAATAAAGCTTTTCTAACAGCTTTCTCTTGCCCCTCTGAAATTTGCTTGCACCTGTGCTTGCACCCAGGGGGTCTTTATATTTTTCCCCTATCTGCTGGACTTTCATTTTTATACGTATTAAATCCAAAAATGAAGATTATAAAAGTGTCTGCTGAGTTTGCATTTCTGTTTCTAAGCACATTCTCCATCTGTTACGTCTCTTGCCTATGACGTGAATTAGGAACTCACCTCAGAAGAATGTAGACCTCATGGATTCTACTCTTTTCAATTTCTCCCCCCAATTCATTCCATTACTGTCTCAGTAGCCACACCCCTTTTCTCTTAATTTATGCTCTTAAAATAGAAATCACAAAGTCATGCACAGCAAAAGTACAGTTATACAAGGAGTATTCCTTTAAGTGTCATAGCCAAACATTTAAAGAAAACATTGATATAATAGAGTAACACGTTTGTCAATATTTTGCTGCCATTATGATTCAGTGACAATTATTTCTGAGACTTTTCACTCTGATGGCTTTCCTGCTTAAAGACAGCCTCTATGTGAACAGGTGTCAGAATCACCCATTGCCTTTCCAATTCTCATTTGCTGCACAGCACCATGTGTTGCTCACCTAATGAGTTCCTCAAAATAAGTTGCTGCAAGTTTCCTCTCCACAGATAGATTTTTCAGCCTTCTCTGACACTTCGCATTTTTCCTGCATAGAGGCTTTTATGAATTCACCAGCTATTGCCCAATAAGAAGCTATGTGATCTATATTGGATCTATTCCTCAACCATTATTTGATTTTATTTGATTTTACCTTTCCTGACATTTTGTTTCTCAGCCCACATACATGTATGCAAATCTGCCTAGAATATTTTCTATTTCTGTACAATTTTTAGTTCCCACAATTGCATATCTTTTACAGATTCATTCAACTCCCTATTCACTATCAACATCTTGACACTAGCAAGCAGCCGTTCACTGAAAATTTTTTCCCATGACTTAATTTGGGAATCAGTTTTTCCCCATTTCCTTTGTCTGCCTGTAAGTTTAAGATCTGAAGGTTTCCCTCTGAAACAGCCACACTAGTCTAAGCTAACTGAGTTAGCCTTCCTTACATCCTGCACCCTAGTGAACCTCCCAGTCCAGAAACCATAAGGAACCCCATCCAAGCAGTAGATTCTGGAACAAAGCCTCCTCTGATGAGGCAAAAGAAATCAAATTAATTGTATCTAATGACTTTGAAGCCCCCAGTAACAATCACGGTACATGGAAAAACCTCATCACTATCTCTGCTCTTTCACAATTTATTTCTTTCAGGCTCCTCAGATTAATACCATCTGCTCCTGGTAATTCACTGCATTTGTCTTTCTCAAGTTGCTTCATAACTTCCTCCTGAGAGACTGCAGTCTCTCTTAAGGCCAATGTCTGGTTTCCCATAGGAAATGCCCTCTGAATAGTACCTTCCACGGAAGTCACAGATGCAGGAAATTTCTTTGACTTCACTCTTAGCTAAGACTCCTTTCCAGCTGACTCCTCGTGGCCTATCATGCACAGTCACTTGTGCAATTTTCTAAACAATAACAGGTAACTCTGAGTATGTTGTGTTGGAAATATTTTTTTATATTTAGACAAAGCTTTCCTGTACTTACACGGCACAAAGTAATTTTATGGTCTCAAAGTTTCTTTATAGTGTTTATTCCCAACAGTTATTGAGGTATTCATATTTCAGACAAAGACTAACTATAATAATAATAAATATTTTCCTAATTTTAACAATTTTTCTTTATGTCCCCAAACGATTATGCCTCCATGGAAGAATTTCTCTTGATTAGAAGTAAGCTGAGCCTTCTACATTCCTCGCCTCAATTAACTCCCGCAATTACATGATGAATCTTTTCCTTTTTCCGCAATCTCCAAAATGAATTATCAAATAATCATTTGCTTATGCTCTCAGTAAACTACTCCAACCTGCCATTCTGCAAAGGCCAATGAGGTGATGCACTAATTATGCATTGCTAGAGCTGCCAGTTTAGTAAGTATCTTACAAAGGAATGACCTGGGCTAAAACAACAGCTTGGGTTTGAATGTCTTGTATGGGTGCTGCTTGTTGAAACAGAACCAATAGCATGAAATCTCACTGATTCAAGAAATTATGGAGAGGCATGCAAATTCTTCTGTCAAGCCAACAAAGTAAACAAACTAAGACACAATGGGATTAAAAGATGGGATAAAAGTCTGAGATCAAAGAATCCTCGTCAGAAACTCTTATGCACCAATAGTCACTTCTCATGCAAAATGAGTTGTAACTGTACAGAAATCAGACAAGTAGAAAAAGCAATCCCCAGAACAACCAGAATTGTTGGCTTCCAAGGGGTTTACAGCATCAAATACAGTTCCTTTTAATACTGTTATAAACAATTTGGAAACTAGTAAATGCTACAGAGAACAGGTGTAGAGGACTTCCTGCAAGGATTTCCAATTAATAGGCAGCTGTATTCTGCACTTCTGCTTTACAGCACAGCAGATCCAACAGCAGAGAAACCTATTCTCTAATTATGATGTGCCAAGTGGCTTAATCAGTTTGCAATCCTTCCTTTTTAGGTAAATGAAAACATGATTAAATAAACAGTGTACAAAAGTAGAGTATCCTCTGAACAAAATAATTCAGGTCTAGGTAATGCTGAACTGTCATCGACATCTTATGACATTGTGGAAAGAATCAATCACAGAGTACTTCTTTTAGGTTTGAAAAAAAGAAACTGTGCAAAGATAATATGTAATGAATACACTCTTAATAATGTCCCCTAAAAGCTATACGATGCCTCTTGTACAGTTTCAGATACGATATACAGTATTCTTCTACAGTAATTATAGTGTTTAAACTCTTGATAGTCAGTTTTTGTAGAATCCTAGAAAATTCTTAAACAATGTAGTCAATTGTGTGCCTATGATCTTACCAAATATTCCTTGACTCACTGAGTTTCCATTGGTTTGCTCAAGACAGGTGAGGCTCAGAAGGATTATAAGGAAATTAAACTGCAGATTGTGTCAATGGTATGGCCATAACAGCAACAAAAGACAGAAGAAACTTTCTGAAAACCAGTCATGTCATGACTCACTTGTGACTTCTATTTCTACCTACCGTCATTTGACATTTGGATGATGCTTTGAAGCATATAAAAACATTATGCCTTCAAACTTTTACTAAAATTATCCTTTAGAGAATTTCAGATATTACCTTAAAAGCTTTTTACTCTTTTTTAAAGGACTCGAAAATTCTATTTTTGCAGGTTTTTCAGGTATTTCTCATCATGCAGAATAGCTGCTGATGGTACAAATAAAGGAAATAGTTTTTCATGTCTGTTGGTATGTGCTGCCTTTCAATTTCATTGAAAACACTCTTACTTCTGTATTCTAATAGTAGTTGTAAAAATAGTGCATGTTCACCTGTGTTACCAGTTATTTCTTAGCACATTTTTACTAAGATTTTTTCCCCTCTCTTCTGCCTAAAGAAAGCAAGTTAGGGTATGGATTAACCATTTTAGTTTTCTAAACGCTTGACATGAATACATCCCTTCCTGATGAGATAACCTGAACAAAACACTCTGCAAAGTAAGTACTTTTCCTGTTGTTAAATAACTACTGATCTATGTAGATGAATTTATCACACCTCCTCATCGACCCTTGTCTAAAATATTGCTGAAATTCCGTTTTTTAACTGGGCTTGCACATTGGGTAGAAGTCATAATTGTATTTCCATAATAGTACCCATGTGTCTTTCCTGAGTTAATTTAGGATACAGCAAGGCGTATGACTAATTAAAACTCCATTTAGAACCAGATACTCCTGAGAGCCGTGCATAAATGACTTTATGACATTTTTAAACATACAGAAAAATGATCTGTGGGATAGGCTCCGTGTCTCTACTGCCTTATAGGCAATTAAACTTTTAAAAACTATATCTTTCTCTATCTTAGAGTTTTGACTGTGTAGAATAAGTAACAGAAAATAGAAATTCTGTTCATGTTAAAAAAATAGTACATGAAGAAGCTATGACCCTCAATCTAATATCACCTGTTTTAAATGTTGAGGCAAATTTTACAAGAGAAGCTCAGGGAAGAGATTATGCAATGGGGTTATCAAAAGCTAGACTGGTCTTGGATACAATTGCTTGGTTCTTACTTATAGACTCGGCTTACAAACCCTGCAGGTAATAAAATATGGCTCTGGAAGAGAAAAGGAGTATGAAGTTATAAATAGAAATTCACCGTCAAATATTTCTTCAGCATCAGTGGAGATGAGGCACGGACGGAGAGGAGATTAAATCTACGGGAGACCCAGAGTATATTAATTAAGTGTCTGATATTGCAGAACATGTCTGGGGTGAACACAACCAATCTTGTCCTGGCGAATTGATTTTCTGATAGAGTCTTGAAGACTAGTGGCCAGTATCCTCAATAAAAATCTTTACATCTACATTACTCAGTGAAATCAAGAAATAAGAATCATATTCTGAGCATTTATTCAATTTAGTTTAAATGCTAAATTCTTGCATGGCAAACAGCCACTTTCTCTCAAGTTACTGAACTTATTCCCTATCAGATCTAAAAGCAACTGTGAAAAATCTTTACATAAACCTGCTGGGACTCCATCAAAGCCAAGTATTTGGGCAGGAGAGAATTCTTAATCTGATCTCCAAGTTTCCTAAAACATGACTGTGTGAACTGATAGGAGCTAGAAGAGACAGAAACTTTTGTGCTACTTAGAGAAATGGAAAACAGGGATGTACTGAGCCCTGTAATACTGTGGTTTTCTCATGTCTTTAAAAAATTCAAACATTAATAGAACTAAGCAAAAGCTGTACTAAAATAATCTGAATAAGCTTGCAAAGTCAAGTAGTGAAAATAAGGAAAACTGAGGCAGCCTTCACTCAATCCCTCTTATACTCCTCCCTTACTCTACAGTACCACTCTAACACAGTAAATCATGCAGTCTGCATTATAATGAAGGGACAGTCTTCTGAAAATTTGGGAACAATTTGGGAACAAACTCCACTTTGCATGTATATAAGCACACATCGATAATTTCTCCTTTTGCAAATTATTTCCCAGCACTTACTTACAAATCACTTTTTTTTTCCTAGCAGCCTAGTGATTTGCTTCTCCATTGCATGCTGGTAGGAACTAATACAATTTTTTGACTTGGAGTGATGTTTTCTTCTCATCCTTGCAATATCTTTGTCTCTAAGCATATATATGAAATCAATCAGTAATGTAAAAATAACTGCTTTTATTGCCCCTTAAAGAACACTGCATCAGCAAAATGAGACAAAAAGAAAACTAGTAAGAGATTCAAGTCCAGATCTTCTAAATATAGACCCATATCTTGACAAATATAACAGGAGGATGGGGCAGGAAAATACAAGTAAAAATTGTATGCAAGAAAAAGAAATAATGAGAAAATTATGTTTTAAGATGGAACCTGAGCTCCTTCTACCAAGACTTCTACTTACATATACAATAAAATATTCATTTTACTGCTACCTCTGACTTTTTAAGAACTCAGTGATGAGGTTTTTATTCTCTTGTGTTGCATCTACTGTGACAATGTCCTGCTTTGTGGCTGGTGCTCCTGTGCACGGCTTTATGGAAATAGCAAAAGCTTCCCATATCAGATTTATTCCTGAGATTTTTTTAGCCAACATAGATAACATCAAAGTTTACTATATGATATATGGATGCTCTCCCTCAGCTCAATTTTACTTTCAAGTAGGTTCCACAGTCTTACTGGAGTGCACATGTGTATTATCAGCAGAACAAATAATTAAATATATAATTTTTTTATATACTTTAATACATGCTGGGTAGAACTGCACATGGGTATATACCCACTGAAAGCCTTCTCTGAGATGAAATTCCATTAGAACAAAGACAGCTGGCTTTCACAAAAATTCAGCTATGAGCCAGAGTCATAGCAGAACAGTGTGTAGTTGAGAGGAACCCACCAGAAAACTTGAGAAGCTGGAGCATGTATCTCAGCACTGTTTTTCCTCTGTGTCCATGTGTCACTGTACCTTAAGTAGCCCAAGCAGTGGTTGGAAAAGATAAGGAGGTGACTGCTCAGTTGTTCAAAGTATGGATGCATTTAAAGTGTCATGGCACTTTACAGGTATTAATCACACCAAATGTTCTGTTTTCCAGTCCCCAAGCCTGTGCTATAGGTACAACTCCTGTCTATTTGCTCTGTGCAGCTCAGATCATCAGTAGCCAGGATGAACTTCTAAAGCCAGTTTTCAAGTTTTAGCCAAAGAGTTTCACCAATCTATTCAAGTAAGGATACAAACACACTATATGAACATAAATAAAATATACATTCTATAATATATGTGTGTGTGGGCAAGTACATGTGCATATAAATATACACACATGGTTAAGTATAAATACACACACATGGTTAAGTATAAATACATTACTTGCAAAGGAGCAGCAAGAGCAATGAATAAAAGAATTATACTTATTTACTTTTTAGTTAATACGGACTTGAAATGTTTAGGGAATTTTTTAAAGTGGCACAGAAGTCAGTAGTAGTATTTTACAGCTATTAGTGTAAGACCTTGCTGTGCTTTCCTTTCTACAGGGGTTGTGCCCTTTATAGGATTTTGTTTTCATAGCTCTTTAGAACTGAACAAACCAGAAGCTAAATTAAACTCAGTGAAAACCATTGTAGTTAATCTAGGTGTGAAGCATGACATGAAAAACAGAATTTTGCCCAGTCCCCACATGAAAAAATAATCAGCCATGGCCGAGTCACAAAAGTCAGCCTATGTCTACTAGAAACTGCTGAAACTTTATTTTCCTTAAGAAACTTGTCTAGGATTTTCAGGATTTTTTATGTGTTTAGTTAGTTAGTTTTTAAGGAATGAAGATTTTAAAAATACTTACCTACATTTTTCTAAATATCTTGGAATCTGGGAAGGACTATAAATCTCAATCTTCTTTATATTTGGAGATACAAGAGGAACCCAATCTGAAAAATTTCTTTAACAAAAAGAGACAAAGAGAGAAAAAGAGAGAGGGGGAAAAAAAAAAAAGACAAAGTTCTCATGAAGCAAATGTCTTTGGAAACCTGAGTCTTATACTAGAGTAGATGTACTTGAACTTGTTACAAGGAGATACATGCATGAATATCTTAGAACTACATTTCAATAACTGAAGCAAGTATCTTCATAACTCAGCTTTATCATTCAGATCAGCACATGAGACAACTCTTCTCACCAAAACAATACATCAGCGGAAAGGAAATGTCCCTTGTTAATTTTATATTCTTATGTGCACAGGTCTTCCCTTTCCCTGAAACTATTCATAATCCTCATAAATTTAGATAACTTATAGATTCTGTCCTCAACATGCAGTAGATATTGTCAGAAATAAACACGTAAAAGATTACCATAAAGTATGGTTTCTTTACTTTTCTGTAAGTAATTTACAGTTATACTGTAAAAGTGCTGGTAACACGTGTGACTCGGGATTTTTCCCTTTGTCAATAAATCCTTGCTATTTCTGTAAGGACACTGAACTAGGTAGGAGGTCTGGGAAAACCGAAATTGCCCCTGCAGCAGGTCAGGATCCTGATACTTCATCTGGCATAAGAGGAGCCAGTTCCAGAAGGTGAGACTCCTTGTCTTCATGCATGGAATGGGTTTTGCATACTGCGAAGGTCAGACAGAGTGAAACTTCCAAGATGATCAGAGGAAGTTTCCAAGAGACCAGAAGTCACTGGGAAGAGGCGGCAGCAATAGAGAAAGTCCCTGGGATGGCTGAAAATGAGCCATGAGAAAAGGACCCCGGGGCAAAAGGGAGAGTTATGTACACATCATTGTTTTTTCTGTTTTTCTGACTCTATCACTAGGAGTTCTACTACTTGGGAAAGCATTTAACTACCATGGCCCAGTTATGAACAAAACCTGGCTCTTCAGCATTCAAGAGCTTTTCAATCTCTCAGAAGCATTCACTAAGAAAAAGTCTTACAAAGCATCTTTGACTAACTGATGACTGGCCACAACTTGCCAGTCATGACTTGTTGACATCAAGTTGTGAGGCAAATAAAAGACTTTGAGGTACTCACCCATCTAGCTGCTTCTGCAAAATGCCTGCACATGCACTAGTGCCTTGGTGAATATACAAAGATATGAAGCATGTGCTCCTCCCCTTAACACCTAAAATAACCTTTACACACGTCAATTAATTACTGCTTCTGGATGCCTTAGATCTTTGCAATAGCAGTTTAGTATAAAACTAAACTGTAAATGTAGCAGAGCATAAAGGAAAAGCAAAAAATGTAAGGCAGCGCCTTTAAGTTGTTACCTTCAGTTTTTCCTAAAATTTGTTATATGGCAGTATACAAGTGTTGCTCTTGAGTCAGGAGCAACACCAACTCCAACAGCTCTCAGAAGGCTAAAATGACACTCTTTGTTAGGAAACCTATTTTTTATACTTGGTCCAGACACAGGTGGACCTGATTGGTCACTTAATCAAAGCACCATCACCACTGGCTAATTAAGAAACTGCCCCTTGGTAAACATATTTCCAGAACTCATTCCACATGCTCACAAACACCAGGTGCAAAGATTAAGACATGGATTGTTTATAATTCTTTTTTCTGAGCTTCTCACAGCTTTTCCCAGAACAATGCCTGGGAAACTATCTGTTTCTCTCTGTGACCAGAGAGCCACTACCACATACAAGCAAGAGTTTTTTAATGGGAAGCTGAACAATAAGTATCCAAAAAAGCATTTTCCATCAAGCAGCAATCAGTAAACAGCAATCTCCACAAAAAGGAACTTTACTTAGAATGAGATGTCAAAAACTTCACTATCCATGGAGCTGTAGGTTTTGGGCCTCTGGAAATCCTAACCACAAACATTAATGGAATTTTGGGCTTGAGGCTGAGGTACCCAGAAACACGGGAGGCCTAGAAAGGTCTGGAAAGAGCAATAGTCACAGTGCATTGCTTGACCCAGCACCCCTTACGAGTCACAGAGCACAAGCCTTGCAAAATGGGCCACCCATGGAGCTGGGAAGCTCAGGCACAGCTACCTTTAGGGTTAGGGTTCAAAGAGCTACAGAGCCCACAGCTCCAAGAGCCCTGGGGGTGGGAAGGGCAAGCCAAGAGGTGCACAGTTGTGCATTAGCATCATTCACCCCTCTGTAGTCTGGGACATCCATGATGCTGGGGACCTCAGCCTCAGCCCTAAGCCATTGTTAGGATTAGGGTTAGAGATCACAAAGCTACAGAGGCTGCAGCTCCAAAAACATTGGGGCTGGAAAAGGTATGACATAGGGAGCATGCCACTGCACCAAAGTCATTGCCTCCACACTTTACCAAACAGGACAACCAACGCTGCTGGAGACCTCATCCTCAGCTCCCAGCTGCCATTAGGGTTAGGCTTCAGGAAGCCACAAAGACCATAACTCCAGGGGCACTGGGGCTGGAAAAGGCATGCCAAGAGGGGCACGGCACTGCACCTATGGCATTCATCCTAATCATTTTTTCAGTTTGGCACACCCATGGTGCTGAGTCCACAGCCTCCAGCTGCCATCAGTGTTAGCATTAGGTTTCAGAGGTCCACAAAGGCTAGAGCTCCAGGGACACTAGGGGTGCAAGCAGCATGCTATGGGGAGCACCAACACTGCTGTTGCAAAGTTGCACTTCTGGATGCAGTGAGAAAGACACAGGAGAGACAGATAATCTACCTAGGTTTGGGGCTGACCCTGCCACAGGCCAGATAGAGGGATGTCTGCACTTCCTTCAGCTCAGGCTAAGCAAAAACACAAACATGCATTTATTCATAATATTCAAAGCAGACAACACAGCCACAAATGTTTATGAAAGATGTAGGTAGAAAAAATAAAAGCAAAAATATGCTTGATCTGCTTATACTAAGGTAACATGAGAAAGTTCCCTCATTCCATTATTCAGTGGATTTGCTTTTTACTTCCTGATGAGATGACAGTTTCTGCCTTCGCCCAGGCTTTCTTTTTGAACTGATAGCACAGCTTTTGTATCCAATGGGTCTTTTGAAACCTCCAAAAGGATACAGACTGGCTTCATCATTCACTCCTAAATGCTTTTCTTTTTCTGTCTGAACTAGGAGACAGGCACTTGACCCTCATGAGCAGAATAAGCCATAGAATCATAGAATAGTTTGTGTTGGAAGGGACCTAGAAGATCATCTACTTTCAAACATCCTGGGCAGGAAGCCTTCCTAGTCCAGGCTGCTCAGGGCCCCATCCAGCCTTACCCTGAACACTGCCAGGAATGGAGCAACCATCCCGTCTCTGGGCAACCTGGTCTTATACATTGCCATTCTCACAGTAAATAATTTCTGTCTAGTATCTAATCTAAACCTACACACTTTAAAACCATTGTGTCCTGTTCTGTCACTATACGACCTTGTCAAATGTCCCTCCTTGTCTTACCCCAGAAGGCTGCTATAAAGCTGCTTCCCAACTGCAGCAGTGCTGTGGCAATCACAATCTACTATGCGGCTGTGGAGACCCTGGGAGGCATTCCCTGGATTGGATTACACAAGAAGCTTCCCTCAAAAGCTGTTTTACCCTATTGGCCCCTTTCCCTTGTCCCTATGTCCTTCAGCCACTCCCTCCCTATTCCCCTATTGGCCCTCATCTTGGTACTGCCCAAATACTACTGTTCAGCCCCCACCTCTCGAGATACGACAACTCCGAGTGGCCCCAGGGTGCCTGGCTTGTGACCTCGAACCTCTTACCGCATGGGAGAATAAAACATCTGTGGATACTACACAAAGGCCCTCTTTGCTTCTTTACCCTGAACTTTATTAACAGCCAAACTGACTGCAACATGCTGCTTTATTCGTGATTTCTTGGATCAGTTGTATTCCATTAGTAACTACAGTACTAATTTTAATGCAATTAATATTATTAAAATATTAATTGAATAGCCATTGCTAATATTAAAAAATTATACTTGTCTATGAATAATTTTCTAAGGGCCGCTCCATTAGGAGTCACCTGCTGCTCATCACTGGTGAGCATAGGACTGTGGCTAAATGATGTCTAAATCCCATGTCCTCTCCCTT
Source organism: Irena cyanogastra (assembly GCA_013397155.1). Taxonomy (NCBI): domain Eukaryota; kingdom Metazoa; phylum Chordata; class Aves; order Passeriformes; family Irenidae; genus Irena; species Irena cyanogastra. The sequence continues at coordinate 78,043 of VWZV01011120.1, forward strand.
TGGCAGCTTTGTGCTGGGACTCAGTGAGGAATGTATCTTTTACGGAACTCTGCGTTCTCCGTCATTTTGTTCTCAGGAACCTGTATGCTTTTAGCACACTGGCTGCAGATAATTCATTACTAATATTTGTCTAGAGCAGACAGCAATCAATAACTGAGGCAGCAAAAACATATTGTGAGTGGCTGCTCCTGAACCTCCGCAAAAAAAGAGGTGGCACATACTCATAGATCTGAATTTGGATCTCCAAAACAAAGATGAGAATGGGAAAATTAATCTCCATGTTCTCTGCTTTGTAGGTCCTCATTATTCTAGAAGAAGCAAAAATCAGTCTCATTGGTTGTCTGTTTGCTTTTATGCAGAACAATTTAACTACTTCAATTATTATTCTTCCCTTTGTAACAAAGACATATTTTGTTGCACTCATTTAATTACGAGACTGAAGTCGGTGCTGTGACCTGTTGCACAGCAGGAGATTACAAGACAGAGATTGGGGGTCCTTTTCTGTTAAAGAGCATTAGTGAAGGACAGCAACCATTTGCTCAGATTGGGTTAAGGTCCAAAATAGCTTTTCTCTACTGGTTCAGATTTGGTTTGTAGACCACCTCCTACCTAACAGAAGGTAGAAAAAAAGGGGCACAAAGGTACAATACATGCTTAAGTTATACAACTCTGAACAGGGTTGAATGCTCCCATGTCTGTGTTACGTATCTATTGGATCATGCTTCCAAAATGGAGTGATTGCTGAAAGACAGAAGAATAATTGAGAAGAAATTAATCCATCAGCTGATCAAAAGGGTAACCAAAAACAAAAGAAGGAGGGAGAAAGAGGGAAAAGATGCACTAAGCAAACAAACAAACAAGAAAACATTTAAACTAGAAGTCATCAAATTAGCATGACTAATGGCAAGCCGAAGTGATGGCAACCTACTGACAAGAAGGACTTCAAAGACTTAGATATTGTCAGTCTATCATCCTGGAGTTAAAAAAGCAGAGTCATTAATATTCAAGAATTTGCTTTTGAAGCTCTGGATCATTCATATCCCCTACACAGTTTTTCCATATAAACCAACTGAAACCACTGGAGAAGGATTGAATTACATAGCAGGTTATAGAGATGATGAAGTGGGAAAAGGAATGGTGAGAATAACAAGAGTTTCTTAAATTTTAAGTTCTTGTACACAAATGAAAGAGAAATATGCTACTTAAATTAGCAGAACAAACAAAGCAAAGTAGGAATGATTCAGCCTGTAAACCTGAGGGCTCAGCAGGAAAAACAGACAACAGAGAGAGAAACCAACTTAAATTTAAGAAAGCGGAGCTTTAAACTGGATTACAGGAAAAAAAATATCTGACTCAAAAGGTTATTGGGCTAAAGATAGGCTGCCAAGAGAAATAGCTAAAGATACAATTATCAAAGAATTTAACATGGTAAGCAAAGAGCATTGACAGGCTTGTAACATTTCTGTACGAGAAGAATTCACCCTGATAAAGTATGTGGCCCAGACTAGACAGAGCTGTGATTCTTTACAGCCAAATTTATCTTCAAAAAAAATGGAGTGGAATTTCTTTTAATCACTTCCAGTAAATTAAAGCAGATCAAACAATCTTTTTTATACTTAAATTTTTATACTTAAATGCTGCAGTGTGTTTGTCCTCAGAGTATTTGTGCCTGGCCCAGGTTTACAAGGTTTCTGCAAGTTACAGCATTGTCATCTAACACATGCACAACAGAACTAGTCAGGGCTGAAGCATTGCTTCTGTAAACAGCAGTGGGCTTGGGCAAAGAGCTTCCAGGCCCAAGTGCCAGTGAGAGCTTCTGCTGCCATATGGCATGGAGACAAGCAGCAGGGTCAGCACTTCACAGTGTGTTGCCTGGTTTCCTTCCTCAGATTGATGAGCACTAGCCAAGGAGCTGTTCATACAGGCTTGCAAGGCAGCATCACTTGCGTAGTCAGCCAGTGCAGATTTTTTATAAAAATTAAAATAATCTAAATGTGGCAATATTCAGGGGTTCAGTTTTCTGGGTTTTCCCTCCCTGACATTTTTCTTTTCTTTGTTAGGGCTGAGTGGTAGCTTCTAAGGAAAGCTAGATGGAAAATCAATGTTTCTTTTGAGAAGAAACTTAAAATTATGAAACAAGGGAATGCTTTTATCATAAAAATACTCACAGGACTCAAATATTGAAGAGGTCTTTCAACAAGACCTGCATTTTTGGTCAAAAAAATCATAACAGCACATTCTGTGCTGGAAAGATCACAATTATACAATTCAACCTAGCACAGGAACTCTAATAGCAGCCATTTTCACCTCTAATTTCAGTGCATCAAGATAGAAAAAAGGAAAGCATCAGAGTACTTCTCTCTTGCCGAAAAAGAGGAAGAATAATAGCAGTGCTTCACACTCAGGGCTGAGCAGAAGTAAGGAAAAGATGAGAGTCTTGTTTCCTCTCAGGGCTTTATTCAGTTATGCTGCAGAACAGTGAGATCAAGTCCTCCAGCTGCAAGTGGGAAAAGGCTCCTGAAGTCCATTGTACTGCCTGCTGCTCCAAGCAGCATCAAACCAGCTCTGCACCCACCCATCCCTTCAGCCACCACAGCCCTGAAAGAAAGGCCCTTGCAGAAGGGCAGCCAGGTACAATCACCAAGCTGCCCTTTTGGGCAGGAGCACTGCAGACTCCCATCCACCTCTCTTTGGCACAAGGGCCAACAGCTAATTTAGGCTTCTCTCAGCTACTGAGTAGCTGATTTTCACAAAATTTCTATGTCCTTTACTATTTTTGAGAATTCTGCCTCTTCTCTCCAGATTGGTTGAAATCAGCCAAGAGACTCAGAAGGGGGTGGGCGGGGATGACAGTAGGACATGAGAGGAGAAGAGGTAAGAGTTAAATTAACAATATTCTGGCACTCAAAGTGATGATTTATTTTCCACAGATACGGGCAAGTGGCGGTACATTGACAGCTCTGGGGCACAGGAACCTCACTGGAGTATAATTTAAGACACATAAAAGACAGCACACATGAGACTGAATGAAAGTCCTATGGGAGATTTTTCTTCCACATTTAGACTTCAAGTAGGTAAGTAGCAAAGAGTTTAATTCTTGATTTCTATCTATCTTGTTCAATTTTCTGATAAGCCTAAATCTCCATTATCTTCACACGCACTGGAGGGGTAAGCACATAGCCCTGGTGTCCCAGGGAAACAGCTGTGTGAGAAAACTTGCTGCCTTTTGTGGGCTCACGTTGAAATGTATGGCCATTTTACTGCAAATTCACATGGTTTTGTATCAGTTCATTCCCTCTTACATTTTTCCTGTATTAGTTTCTGGAGAAGTACTTTGAATTTGTCTGTTCTCTAGGAATTTCAGTGCAGCATGGTTATTTGTGGTTTGGCTTTCTCTCTCTCTCTTTCTCTCTCTCTCTCTCTATATATATATATGTATATATATATAAATCTTCATCAGTCTCCATCTCACCCAAGCTCCCATGACTAACTGAGCTCCTCTCTCAGGATTTTATCGGTGGCCTCAGGGCAGAACAAACCACTTTTTCCCAGTCTGTGTTCCCATACAGACATACAGCCTGGTCACTAAACCTTTCCAAAGGCCTCAGAAAATTTCCACCTATAGCAATTATCATACCTTCAACCTTGAGTTCAAGGAGGAATCTACAAGTCGAAGGGAAGGATTGTGGTTTTGTCACTGATGTGTAGAAAATTATAGAATTTTGGGAAAAAGAAAAAAAGAAAAATTGTGTTTTCTCCTCCTTCAGTCAATGGAAGGGATCCATTGACTGAAGGAGTAACCTGATCCACTACTGCAGGAATGTGATGGGACATCTCTAGTGCCACTTCAACCCATCATTTCAGTAAAGAATCAAATTGCTGTACCACAGCAGTGGGATTGTGGTCTATAGCACACTTCCTCTCTCTCTGTGGTGGCTCTCAGTGCAGAGGGGACAGCTTGTCAGGCCACTGTGCTTTGTTTCCAGCTCTGTGGCTGCAAGGTGTGCAGGCAGAGAGTGCCTCTGGGGTTCTGCAGCCCTCAGTATTTAGGTGCGCATTGAGGAAAGAGTTTGAAAGAATTTTTAGCCAAAGGGATCTAGGCCAAAATATCTTCCTCAATTGCAGTTTAGTTTAGTATTGCCTGGTCAAAAATGAGATGTTTCATATTTTTAAGGAAAAACTGGAAATGACAAATTCATTACTTAATCAGGCTAATGTAGTAAATTAAGAGGTAATTCTGAAGAAATAATGAAAACTCTCTAGTGGCATATTAATTATGACTTTCATCTATTAAGAAAGGAGGATTATGGATGTGGGCAAGAATAAAAAGAGCTATATTTTCAGGGTCAGTGAATTTATTTTTTCAAGCATCTAACAGAAATGAATAAATTGATTTCCCTCAACGCAGGTAATTTGAGAAGTCTTGGACCAGATATGTCAGTTTTTTACTATATGGAAAAATTAAACTTGCTCTATTTCAAACTTCATTATCTGCTCAAACAAATATATGCAAATTCATGCTTTTGATCAAAAAATATGCAACCTCTGATAAGAGACAACTGTCCCAGTGCTAGAAGTTCAACTTTGTAATTGTAATGTCATTTATTAATTTCTTACTGTGGATTTTGTTTCTCCTACCCAGAGCTGACATAAAAGGGTTACAATCTGGGGAGTATCCTGAAACACTATGGTATGTATACACAGTAATTGCACGTAAAATAGCAATACCAAACTCCATGTTACATGAAGGGAAATAAAGAATGAATTTCTGATATCTATTCAGATGATTTCTCTGTCTGCAGTTCAGAATGAGCAGCTGGACATAATTGAGAGCCTATATTTCTTATCTACCTATTGCCCAAAGGAGAGCCATGATAAGACCTGGATAGTTCTTTGATGTAATGCAACTAATCTCCTCCACCTCTTACCCTGATTTCCAAAGTCCAATTTCCCTGAACATAACTGAAACAAGTAACAGGAGGAAAATTGTAGTTTTGAACATGTTTCCTGTTTAGAAAAATGAAAGCAAAAGCCCAACCCCAAATCCAACTGCTTTCCAGGGAAGTCTTGGTTATGACTATGTGCTGCTGATCTGCAAGCTGCCTACAGGGTTTCCATTTGCTTACTGATGTCTGCTGCTCCATTTGCTGCCTGGCAGCTGCTCACAGCCAGTACACAGGCAACAAACCAGCACCAATAGCTGCACTCTTTCTTTAGTCCCTTTGCAGAAGCATGTCTTTTAAGATTATCTTGGATTCAAGTGTCTTTCAAAAAGGGGATTTCACTGGCCTTCATTTAGCAAATGGTACTTCAGGCATCAGCAGAAGCTGCTGCTGACTGTGCAGGGCAGAGGAGCCTCATGACTGCTGTCGTTTTCTGGCAGAGACCAGCAGTGCAAATGCTGGCACACAGCAGGTCAGAGTTTAGATTTCTACCTACACCATAAGTGGAAAGCATAGCCCAGCCAGGGCAGCGTTGGGGCAGAGCAAGCAGCTACAACCAGGGCAGCATTTAGGCTTAGGGTTTTCAGCACCTGCCTTTTTCACATACTGAAGGTTAACTGGCAACAAATAATAAAGCTGTATGTCATCTACCTCCTGGGGACAAATGGCTGCAAGACAGAGGCTGTGCATGTCTTCCATTATTGTCTTGTAGTAAGCATTGCAAAACCTAAAGCATGGGTGTAATTCAAAGATTACACAGGATGCCTTCTCTTCACGTATTTCCTTTTCCACTGAGTGTATGCAATATTTAAACATACTGTGCTCCAATTTCCTCTAAGTCTTTCTTCCTTCGTAATTGTAATATTTTTTCACAGCACCCCACTCTTTCAGTTTATTAAAAAAAAAAAAATCTTTGAAAGTCCAAATATAAAGAACAACAGTGTAGAACTTAATCCCTAAAGACACAACACACACTTTTCAGCCCTTACCCCTTACTGTCATTTACTATTTAAGCCATCGCTGCTGTTGGAAGCAGTCCCATCTTCCCACTGTAGAAGTCAGTTTCTTTATACTCTGTTTCCTTGCATGCTGGTGCATGGGAACAATGAACAGAACCAGGTAATTAATGCAGGGAAAAGCTTTTTTATTCCCCTGGAGCAGTTTCCCTGCTCTGTTTCACACACAGATGTACAATATTTGCACCACACAAGAGAAGTGAAAGGTAGGAAAGGAGAAAGAAACAAGTCGCCTGGACAGGCTGGAGGTGTGTGGACGGGAGCAGGGAAGAAAAGGGTTGACAGTGAAGGTTCATGAAGGATTAATATGTTCACAAATCATTAGCCTTCATTTTGGCATGCCAAAATCTTGTGCTGCCAGTAAGATGGAGGACAAACTCTTTGGGATGACAAAATCCAAAAGGGAAAGTACCACATGCCTATAACCCAGCTGTCAATTAAAATCCCTATGGACAAAAAAAATCAATATTCAAGACAGGCAGACAGACATCTAACAGACTCTTTAGTTTTGCAGCTATGTCCTGCATCAAGAATCATTCCATGAACTAGTGGTTAAATTGCAACTATTACCTTGTAAATGAAAGTAGGGTTAAATACATGCTTTTATCAACATAGATAAAATAGCACTTTTCCTGCCTTTCATAAAAAATAATCAGAGAGCCCTGGTGGGATCTCGTATTACTTGTAATTTTTGTACTCCAGCACACTTGCTGATAATGAAAGAAGTACAAAATTAAAATTAAATCAATTGTCAGAACAAATGAAAGAGCTCTATGCAACACATTATTCTCTGGTCCTTTACTTTATTTCTTAAATCACCAGCTAATTCCTAAAATCCAGCCATTTACAATCAAACTTCCAACTTACAAATGATTATTAGTGGGATTTAGCAGGCTTCCACTGTAAAATAGCATTCACATTTCTCATGAGAGTTGGTGTGTATAGTGTTGAAGGGCACTAGATACAAAGCCTGTCCAGCCACATCTGGACTATATTTGATTTCCATACCTCTATCCAAACTGACCTCCTCTGCTGGGATATTAACACATGAAGTGAGAATTTTCTGAATAGTTACATCCTTTTTTTTAAATCATGTTCATCAAAACTCACTGTGGTACAGAGGTTTATGTGGGAAAGCTAGGATGTAGCTGCATGACTGATTTTTAAAGCTTGTGCACAGCTTCTCAGGAATGCAGCTGGATCTAACTCCTTGGTGGCTTGCTTGTGATGACTGAATTGAAATATATTGTAATGATTCTCTGCTTAAGAAAAATGAACTCATTAGAAGCTGAGGGTAGAGCTGAAGTATGAAGTGATTTTCCTTGTCTATTCTTTTATTACCTTATTAAAGCAAATATTTTACATAAGAGTAAGCAGAAACTTAAAAACTTAGCTCATAAATTAAGGTGATAATATCAGATGTAATTTCTGTTCACTCACATTTTGAAAAAATTGTCTTTCGTCCTTATTTTTGCAGGAATATGTACCATGTAGAACTTATTTAAGTAGTACCTTGAAAATTAAAGATTCCTTTATGCCAATCAAATACATAGCAATTTCTGAGTTTTAAAAAAATCTTAAAATTTTTCTAAATTTAAATAACTTAGAAACTTGTTTGAAGGCCATCACTTCCTTAGATGGCTTTTTAGCAGGCATAAGAAAAGTGCTATTTAATTTCACACACCAGTAATCTTTTAACAATTTCCTTTCAGGCAGAATATAAAATCTTATTATTAATTCCTTATTAAAATAAAAAATAAGTTATAGTGGCTATGTCTTTAACCTTGGACCAACTTGAGCAATTTTTTTCCCCTAGATAAGACACTAAAGATCAGCACAAATGGCAAGTGATAAACTGGCCTTTGCGGAATACTCAAGAATCCTCCTCCTCCCTTTCTTTCTCACCTCAACTCTCTGGAAATGCCTCTTCAGAACTGCTTGCTTTAGTATGAGTCAGTCAATTTGATACCTCCCACCCCTTAACTGGCAATGGCAAAAGTGGCCAAGACCTAACATTACCCACCTTAAAGTCATCTCCCTATTACCATGAAGCAATGTCACAAAGATTACACCTTGTCAAGATTAACGATAAACACCAAATTATCAGAAGTTCACATCTCAAGGGCTTATTTGCATTTTACTAAGTGTTTGAATTAAAAAAAAAAGTATATCTATCACTCTCTTTTGTGAGATACAGCACCAGGAATTCCATTGGACATTGTATTTACACTTTACAAATAATCCTTTCCCTCAACTTACCCATACGTCTCTTTCCAATTCTCAAACTCTCACCATACGACGGAACCCAGCTTCGATAGCTGTGGGCATTCTGTTTGAAAAGAAAACAAATTTATGGATGCTCTTATTCATATAAGACCTTGCTGGTCTTACTGGCAGGTTTGAAAGAATTCCAGGCATCTAATGGAGATGCACAGGTTAAATAAAGCAATTACCTCTGAAGGGCAATGGTGGTGATAGTAGAATAGTAATGGCAGCAGCTGTAACAGTTGTGGTAGTGATGTCAGCTCTTCCTGAGAGTAACTCTAGGCAAATAAGCTAAGCTTCTTTTTCATCACTACTTTTTTTTCAAGACACCTAAAATTCTATGTGTATGAATAACTCATCACTAGCATCAAAATCTGTTAGACACACAGAAATAAAGCAGTCTTCTGGCTTTTTGATTACAGAGTCTTCCTACCTCAGGAAACACATATGAGGACATATCAGGAACACCTCAAGAAGAAAGTTTTTCTTGAACAGACCAAGTAGCACCTAACAATCATTTGGAGTTTCTCGGTTCCAATTCTATTGGAAAAATTCTCAAAAATTTAACTGATCAGTTGGTCAGAAACTGTCTTCCAAATCTCAGTCTACCCTTGTCATGGCTGATCACTACCAATGTGCTTTTTCTGGCTCTATTATTTGGTGTAAACAGTTATTTTCCCAATTTGACATTTATATATGGCTTGAAAAAATGTGCAACACTGTAGGTGCCAAGAAAACGGGTGCCAAGCTCTGTCCCACCCACTCTGATAGGGAGAATACTTCTGGACGTGACTGGGCACTGTGGTTTATCACCCAAGCTGATCACTAAGAGAAAGATCAGGAAGACATCTCCATTACAGATGGATCAATCCATGAATTCTTTATTTCATGGAGACTTTGTCCCTTCCTCTGGCCCCTGTTGCAGAAAACTTCAGGGAACATGAAACCTCAATATAGCAACTCAATTCTTACCAAAGCCATTTGGCATGGGCTATCCAATTATATATGCACACAAATATAAAATGCACAGACATCACTTTTTAAAAGCTGTCATTTCCTAAAAGGAACCAGTGAGGTACAATTGCTACTAAAAACAATTAATTTGCAGCCATTTTTTTAAACACCTAATTTCCCCACTAGCCTGTATGCAACACTACTTCAAACAGCTACACACGGTCTCATTTAGTGAATATATGAGGAAAAGGTTTGCATTATGTTTGCTAAAAGGACTAGGATTTCAATTCCATCTGTCGCTGGGTGTGTTTGATTTGTGTATTAATTATGCCTGTTTGTAGCTGTAAATTTGCTCCAGATTAGTAGGTGATTGGTTCCACACACGGATTCACTACACTGCATGGCTCCCTTGCACTTTCATAGTTTTCAAATGTTTCCATACTTACGCTTTTAAAATTGCTTTTGATACCTATCTTATTCAGTGTGAGCTTTCAACTCTGTCTTATTCAAACAATTTTTTTCCCCTTAAGAGAAAACATGTCCTTTTGATTCTTCTCTTCCCAGACCCCTTTCACTGGTGTACTGTCAGCTTTGTCCATGGTGCTACTATAAAACACAAGACAAAACTGCTTCTTTTCCCAGTCTTACAGGGAAATTCAGCAAATTCATATTTAGCATTTTCTACGTGGAACGACTTAAACTAATGGGTTTAGGAATTACATGAGCACTCAGCAGGGCGTATACATACCCATTACTGTGCAAACTTTAAATGCTTGTCACGTCAAAATAAAACTCTCCCACATGTGGAACATTTTTGCTCTTGATCACTGAGTTTTCTTCCTGGTTTTCAAAATGCCCGAAAGTTCTGAGCTGTCACCTTTGTAGTTAAGACCTGTGAGATATGTTTGAGAATGTGACACATCTGAAATGAGCTGCATAAAAACTGCCTTTGTGTCTATGAATGTTTGTGTACACTTAGAAAATAAATGTTGAAGAGGTCAAGCTGATTTCTCTCATATTTTAGGAAAAGAACCGCTCTGAGCTGAAAAATTGTATGCCAAGTTTCTGCCTGAAGCAAATTTTTACAATCAAATTAAAAACCTTTGAGACTAAGGGTTTATAATGGAAATACTAACACAGCCTTAACCATGGCAGCACTAGCAGGCACTGCAATAATATTAGGAAAGCTCTCCCTGCCCACAATCTAAACTAAATAAAAAAGATGCCATTTTCCAACATATACCCCAGGCTAGCAAATAACAATGATTTAATGTACTTGCCCTGTGGTAATATAGTACCACTGCAAACCTCTGAGCCAATTTTTCTTTTCTTTTCTTTATTTTTTCTTTTCAAACATATATGCCCCATAGGGAAAGGATTGCAATTTAGCTCTTATTTGTGGATATATCGCTTTCATTTCAACAATTCTTGAAAGCCTTCCTGCTGTCACATGCTACTGTATGCGAGCACCCAACTGAATAAAGACCCACCAGGCTTTTTCAGGAGTTTATTCGCAGGTTTGGCTTTGCTTATTGTAGTATGCACCACATTTAAATTAGATGAGGGCTACTGTAAAGCAATAACATTGTCAATGACTGGAATCTCACTTTCCCCTCTAACAGTCTGAAGCAAATTAATGTATTGGTTGTTCATTAACAAGTAAACAGTTTCTGCTACAATGTCAAGGAAAAAAGAATATGTTCATTAATATGAACAATCTTCATCTACAAAGATGATTTACACAATGCATGTAATGAGATAGCTTTCCCCTAACTAGTACACTACCAAACTGAAAAGCTGATTCGTAGGACTTTCTTGAAATTACAATATTGTTTGTTTACCAATAAGAAAGACAGTCTCAGTCACCTATGCCACCATTGTAAGCTCTATAATAAGTACTTAAAAAAAGAGAGATTTCTGGAATCACTTGTGGAATTAATAAAATTGGTAACTACAGACTTACACTGCATCAATGATACATATTATTCCTGTGATAACTTGAGCTAAAAATAAGATTAATTTGGTTATAGAAATTCCTTAAACAACAACACTTAAATTATTTCAAACTTGAATTTTTTCAAGAATTTTCTGAAAAAATCAGCAAACACTGTCTAAAAAAGCAAAGCAGTTTGGATACACCAATGTAATCAGCATGCCTAGTGCTTTTCTGTTAACCCTCTGAGTAGAACCATAGTATTCTGGATTTTTTGTACATTAATGCTATGAGAATGATAACTTACAGAAATACTAAATTATATGTCATGACTTAATAAATCATGTTCTAAATAGATTTGGGCTAGGCACCTCATATCATGAGTGATTAATCCACCCTAGAATTTTAATTATCTGTTAGAGAAACCAGTCTCCTAGCATCTACATGGGAAGCTTAGATTATTGCCCTATATTAGATGCTTAACTCTTAGACAGATACATCTATATGAGACAATTCCCAGCTGACTACCTTTTAGCTAATCCTGTGCTATCCAGTATTACATTTTCACATCAAAGTTTGCTTACTGCATGTAAGCTCACTAGAATATCACACATAGGTTAGAGTCCACATTATCCCTGCTTATATTTGAGAGGAATTAAGCTGGAAGTGACCCTCTTCTACTTTCCTGCTAATATTAAGATCAGGCTGTCAGGCATATCCAGAGATCAAACATTAGATGACCTGAGCCACCCTTCGGAAGTGCTTGTCTCCATCTCCTTGGTGATAGATGGTGCATACCACAACTGCCATCCATCTCTGCTAACTAAAACAATTGTTGTCCCATTTAGCAGCAATATCAGCCAATGATTCAAAAGGGAAATGAAAAACGAAGTCAGAAGGGCTGGTCTGTATTACAGTAAAATGACCATGATGTGCTATGTGGTCTCCCAGACTATCACATTAAAAATAGTCTATTATGCTTGATACCTGTTTTCATTGGTGTTTCAAATATTTATAGGGCCACATACCCCGTCTTCACTTACCCCCAAGAATTCAGAGGTTAGACTAAACAAAATGGCAGTCACTGCCAAACAAGCCTAAACCATTATAACTTCCATGAAACCATAAATATATACATATATATGGATATATTAAAATATATATCCATGGGTATATAGATATATTTAAAATCATCATTGGAAACTCTTTTGAAACAATTCAAATATTCAGATACCTTTCCTTGAAACCTAAAATAGGATATCAGCAATTTGAAATCCAGTCTCTCACAAACCTAAAAATAACTTAAAGAAATGCTTTTATAGTTATGTTCATAAAACATGAACCGACGATCAGAAACATAAGATGTTGGGGATGAGTAGGACTTTCAGGATCTAGGATTATTTTTACATACATTTTAAGTAATACAAGATGGTTTAAGATGAAGGAGCCAAACATCTTATTTTAATGATAACCCTGTATTCCAAAGCAAAGAAAAGGTGATAAGAAAATCCCAGATGGGTTTTTGAATAATATTTCTCATGCATAAGGTGAAAGATTTTTTTTTCTTCTGACTTCCCTCTCTAATTAAGAAGAATGAACATTGGCCTTTGCTTTAAGACTGCCAAATTTTCACAATAGTAAAGGAGCATGTGGTATTAATGTTTTTTTATTACCACATGTATGTCTTGCATTAACATGACTGAGCTGTATCTCTTCCAAAGGGAAGGCTGTGATAAAAAGTGGGAAGGTCAGTGCTGGTCAAACCCATGCCAGATTCTGACCTACTGTAAATTAGGGTAGGTAAGTGGCAAGGAAAGCTTTATCTTGACTGAGGTTTTGATCTTATGGAAAAATAATCCTTGTCCCATTCAAAAGTTATGAATGTACAACCATTAAGATGGCAGTGGTTGTTTCCCTGTCTACTGAGGATCTTCTCTACACGAGTCGAGGGTTGGATGGTTATGGTGAAGGATCTGACACACGGATGCAACCCTTTCCCAAAACCTAAAATCTGAGAACTTTTGTACGGCAGTTCCTTTGTCCCTTCACCTCCTGCAACAATGGAGTTCTCTTGTTTGCTTCACTTGCTTTAAAATGTTGTTACTCATGTTCCAGACAGAGTAACTGAGGCTGCACACAGGCCTCCTGCCCAGGGACATGCATTCAGAGATCAGTCTCCTGATGGCTTATATGACTTTCTAGTAAACTCATAAGCTGAAGTTGGTGTTTGATGTAAGCTTCCACCAGCAGTTCCTTCTACAGTAGATGGAGTGAGACCAATAGATTAATCAAAACAAGAGTCCTGCCTAAAATGTGTGCCCACGTCAGGTGAGATGAACAAACCTGGAATGTTTATCTCTCTGTATTACCCAGGAAGTCTGGAGAACTAATTTCTACTAAATATCTCACTTCTAGATTATCAAAATTCGGTAGATTAAAAAAAATCTGTATTAAATACTTATACCACTTGTGTGAAGATCCACAAGATTGAATTCCTGTGTTAAAGTCTTCAGAGCTTTCAGTATATAAATTTTCACGTCTGAGGCAATGAAAGATGCACTTCGTAGGATGGAGAAACAGAATTCCAAGGTTTTTTGAACTACAGTTCAACTGATACTTCCACCTAGAAGTGCAAAAGAGCTTTACACTAGCATCCACCGGCTGCAGGTAGACACTGGCTGCCACAACTGCTCATACGGACAGTCCCATGAACAAACACCACTCAGAATGGGAATGACACTGGGGCAACTTGCCCTGCTCCTGAAAAATTTATTTGTACTTCCTGGAAAGCTGAGAATATCTGCATGTCATTTTGGGTAGTATATTGATACTGCTGGGTATATAACAGGAAAGAAAAAGGAAGGAAGAAATGAAAAGAGATAAAGGGCAAGGTTGGGGTGAGAAAGAGAAAGAGAGAGGAAACCACACGTGACTTTTAAAAAACACTGTGAGAAAACTTTAACTTTAGAGAAGAAAACTTCCATTTTATATGAGCAATAAGAGAAACTATAAATTTCACAATGTTTTTTATTTTAGAACATGATTTTGTAAGTTGCTTCTTTCATTCAAGTGAAATTCTGAGCCATCTTTTTTTTTTTTTTCAAATTATCACATCTGAATCAAAAGTCTACACACTGTAATATTTCTGTGGAAGCCAACTTTATGATAATGGTCAAATAAAAAGCTATAATGTTGTCTTGAGGTTTTAACAAACCAGTGATATATATATACTGTGTAAATGCCCATTTTATTAAATATTACAAACAAAACTGGTGAATCATTTTTAGTTTCTCCATTCTAAAGACAAAACTTTTGCTAATTCAGTTTAGGCTTTACATTTATATTAAATGACTTGTATTTTCCCCAATTTAGAAGTACTCTAGCTATTTAAAGGGTAATGCTCATCAGTGTTAATCTTTTTAAATGGCTCTGCAGGAATGACCAGGTCATGCCGAGAGGATGCCAGTACATTCCTGAATGTGATGCAAAGGAACCAGGAACTTCTCAACTAGACCATTACATACTACTATGTGGCAGAACGTATCATCAAGCAATTTCCCAAAACTCAACATTATCATTAGCAGCAAACTATATGGAAGTAATCCTTTGTGGCCATCATTATGTCATCTGTAAACCATGAGAATGCCCAAAACTGAATTTCCCATTTAGCCCTGCATCATATCCTCAATAATGGTCACTCAGTATGGAAGTACAATGCAGGTTTGGAATGAGCTGTAGAAGATACCATTTGTTTAATTTTATTTTCATTTTTAATCCTATATTTATAATTCCTAAGCAATAGTACATTTGATATATTTTTGGCCAGAAACAGGCAAGGAACTTCAGGATACTACAAAAGATATGTGCGTATAAAAGCAAAAAAGCCAGAATAAAACCCTAATATGGGTTGTCAAGATTTAAGGTGATCATTTACTCAGAGGGTTAACATGTGCTAAAATTACATACTGCAGTTCCTAGCTCCACTGATGAAAACATTCACTGCTTCTATCTTTAAATAAAAAAGCAAAATAGCCTTAACCCTTTGAGGATCTTATTAGCAGCAAGTTGCAATCTAAACAGAGAATAAGTATTTCAATCAATTAGGAAACTATTGTTACAAAGATTCTGTGAGCACCCTTTTGTATTCCACCATTCCAGCGTTTATTGCTGGACAGATCAGCTGTATTCACTCCACACAGGCCTGAAGCAGTTTCAGGGTCTCAAAGGGTTAAAGCCAAGGCTTTTGAGAAAAAGTGTTTTATTAAAAGGGTGAGTTAGGTGAGCGAACAGTCTCGGAGGAACTTGGTGAATAGTCTTCCGATTCGGAGTTGAGTTCAGGTGGAGCTTGCTGAGCCTTGTAACGTCCCCTCACATCCTGGTTGCGTCTTCGTCGGAAAACCTGCCTCTCCTTATCAAGAGCGGTGGTCTGGCAGGGGCATAAAATAAGAATAAATGAAATTAGGCTGTGTGTGAAATGCAAAGATAATGAAAACCATGAGGTTTTATGTGGCCTGCAAATACCAGGATAATAAATGTTCAGACCAAATTAAGCCTGCTCTGTCTCAGTCAGGTCTGAAAGGTTGAGCCCACAACACAGCTAAATGCTTTAAAAAATGCATTTCCCAAACCTTAAGAGGTAGCGTGACATCATCAAGCAGATACAGTGCCATATATATGGATGCCATATGTTCTACTTCTGGATATTATTAATTTCATCCTCTAACAGGATCAAATTTCAAGCCAAATACCAAGTGACCTTCCCCCCATCCTTCTCAAAGTATAAATCTGTTTCTACAGGCAAGGCAGAGATGTACACTTGTCTTTGATCTGACCTAATGAAGGCTGATACACACTCACCCGTGTTCAAGTCAGTGCAATCACCTAACAAAGATGGATTGTGATGAAGTTGTCAGACAAGAGAGAAAAACAAACACCGAAGGGAGCTAGCCCAGCTCCTCGACACATCATGCTGCTCAATGGATGTTCTTAGGGAGAACGCTGAAGAGCTCTGACGGAAAGACCTGTTTAGCCTGACCACACTGTCTCTTCCGGTTAACCAAGGTCTGCTGAATTTGGTACTCTGCTAATTTTATCCGTGTGTAGCTAAGGTATCCAGGAATGGGAAAGAGCAATATTTACTTGATGGGCATTAATTTTTGATCATTCTGCCATTATTGAGAATGCAATTTTTAATAAGATGGCTGTAGCTTCTAGCCACATTCTTTCTTCTGCTTTTCTTGCACATTTACTGAGGTGAAACTTCAACCCAAGTAAGGGTAGCCCTAGTCTGACTATCAGTTTCAAGCACAGGACTGGGTTTTGCTGCCTTCTTGATTATGAGGTCTCAGACTGCAGTCCCTGAAATCACTGTAAAATTATAAGTTCAACAGGATGGCCTTGATTCAGCAAGAGCACTTTGACACATGGTTAGCTGCTTCTGAAGCAGGGCTGCCCCCTTAAATCCCAACTCATGACTGTTTTGGAAAATGCAAAACGATAAAAGGCAGGTGACCAGTAAGATGACATACAAAATGCAACCAAGTATCTGATCATGGCACTAGAAGCAAAGATAACTTTGAGAACTGAATAGGTTTCACTCATAAGACTTGTAAAATTTGTCCCTATAATGAAAACGTCTATTTAAAGGAATGCAGCCAAAAGGTTATTCTGCTTCAAAGGATTTATTGTGTTCTCTTAAGATATGCATGACTGATTTCTCCAGAAAATGTACCAGTTATAGTGTGAGCCTCATAGGAGAGCAGAGATGTATTTATAGCCAACATATTTTTGAGACTAAAATGAAAACTAAATCCATCATACTGGTGCAGAATGGCATTATAGCAATCCCTGCTTTCAAGTAATGCAACCAGCATTCAATAATGATGTAACAGAGACAGAAAGATGGGCAGGAGTACAGAACTACTACAGCAAAAGGATTTAGTTAGGCTATACTGCTGAACTATTATTTTTGTGTCTAGAACCTATATAGCACTACTTTAAAAGGGTAAAGTGATCTACTTTGATAAGTTCATCCCTATATTTTAAATAAGAATTGCTACAAAATCCAACACTTTTCATCAACCAATTTTTTTTTTGTTTACTGCTATCTTTTGGTTAAGAGCTCTAATTAGTATTTTCAATGTCTTCTATGTTTCTTAGCCTTGAACCAATTCAGTTTATGATTATTTTTAATGTGAAACAGAAGAATACCTAGATCCTTTACACATGTGAATATACTGCTTACAGTATGTAATTTTGTGTGAAAATTGAAAAGAATGCCATATATTACCGCTCTATAAAATACAGATTTCCATTTAAAGGATATTTTTTATGCTTACAGGAAATAAGCATTTATTTAAAGTTTAAACCACATCACATCATCCTGTGGTAATAGATACTTTCCCCTGAGAAATTTAAACATTTCTTGTTGAATACATAGAAATACTTGTATTAAATTGAGAATTTATTTTTAAAACCTACTATATGAGAATGGCAAATGTGTATGTAAAATCTGAAAGTATTTAAATTTAGATAACTTGCACATAAGCGAATGTATAAGAAAATTGGGTTTTTAGGATATTGCTTTTTATAAAGAACAAAGATAATTAGGTACCAGAACATCTTTTCAAAGATGTCTGTAAAAATAAACCCCAAGATACTATATTTCTATGATTGTTGGAAAAGCTTTAGAGACTCTTCTTTAAATCTATTTGTTTAAATATACATAAAAGCACCCCCTCAATAATAAAAGATATTGAGCAAAACCCCCCTGACAGTCTCACCTAAACTAGCACCTTATGCTGCTGTAGTTTGTAGGGCCAAATATTTCTGTCTTCCTAACCCTTCAGAAACTTCTGGAGGTATTTTGTGACTGTATCTCTTTACATTTTTTCCAGTCTTTGCCCTGGATTTGAGCTAATCGGTCTTTGTAAAGACATATTTTTAGAGTCCAGGGAATTATTGTAGTTACTCTCCCGGGCTGAGAGATATCCAGAGGCTTTCTCACCCAAAGAAAAAGTTACAAAGCCACAGAGAGTCCAAGAGGTCAGTATTTATCTAGTGAAAGCAAAAAATACACAGGTCATATTCTACTGTTTAGTGTTTAACATGTCAGAACTACAAAATGGGGAACTTCTGGCTACAGACAGGCTGCTCAGGCCCTATAGAACTTGCAAGAATGAGCTTAATTTGCCCAATGTTCCAATGATATTTGACACTTTCAGTGTGTAATACACTGTTGATGGTATTGTGGCTCTGCGTTCTGCAGAAATGCTATTTTTCATTTCATGATGCCGCAGTTACTTTTTACCTCTAAGGGATTTTAAAATATGATAGATCCATCCTTTGGAATGCAGAGAAGATGGTAAGATAGCTACATATGAGTATTGACTGCATGTGTTTTCTAAGTGTGATTTTCACCTACTGTACTTTCTTGTGCACATGGACATATTCCAAAAGTCAGCTTTTTCATTATTATTGATGGTTTTGTAACAAAGGCCTCTTTTGCACATTGCCTTGGTTTAACAGATGCGTTCTTTCACCTGCTGTTCATCTGGGTGGTTCGCCGGTGCATGAACCAGTCCATTACGGATTTCCAGGGCATTTCTACTTCAAGCCACTCTTTCAATAAATAATAGGAGGATCTGAAGTGCACTTATGCTTCACAGGGCTGCAAATCTCAGACTTTCATTATCACATTTTGGTATTTTATTTTTCCCAGCTCTACGTTAGAGACTGAGAACTTTAACCACTATATGAAAGCAATGGCAACAAAAATGTAAAGACAGCATTCTTATTTAAGATATGCAGCTGCCCTCCTGCAATCCATATGAGAAAATGTAGAGCTTCTTATCCAGCAGAAGATAAGTGGATTGCCTCTAATAATTTGGTGGTGATGGGTCTGAAATACTTCATTAAGAACTAATGTATTTTGCATCAACATTTAGTAATCCTGACACCCAGTACCCAATGGTTACCAAGCCATTTTTGCAAATGTATTTAATTTGTAGTAAGAGAGTATTATTTTAAAATCATTTCTGTCATTGACATATAAAGGTGCAGTTAGGATTTTGCCAGGATTTTTCCTTAAAGAGCGTCTTCATCCTGATTACTACCACTTGAAGTTACAGGACTCCTGAGCCATGCAAATATATTTTTTGATCTTAAAAAACACTGCACTGTGTATTTATGAACAGATTTTCAAAAACTACAACTACTTTGATATATGTGGTGTATTTGCAATGGGAAGAGTCTTATTTTAGCTGTTGGCTGATATTTTCTGTCAGGTCAGTAATTACTGTATTAAAGTAACTGAATTTTATGAAAGTGAGCAGTGACAGTTATTCTTTTCACTTGTCTTAATTTACTGCTGGCCACCAAATATAGATATATATTAGTTTCATTAATAAAAGAACATTAATGTGCATTTTGCCTCTTAGCCCATACATTATTCATACCAGCCAGGAGACTAAACTGGGGATGCAGCTGTTCGCACATTAATCTAAGAAACCCTTCCCTTTGCTCGCTTTTATTCTGCAGGAGCATACCTGCAATTTGTTAGCAACTCTCATGGAAGCTTTGCTTAGCATGTGAAATTAGATGAATCTATGTATTGAAACACTGGTATTTTTTCTTCCAGTACATTATTTTATATCCACAGTTTTATACACACATTTAAATGCTATCACCAGGATAAGTTTATCTTATTTCCTTAAACTTCTGGCTAGTGATCTTTATAAATTGACAGGTTTCCTTGCTGTAAAACTGGCCATTAAACATTGCATGTGACACAAGCTAGGCAGCCCTTCAGTCTCATCTTTTTTAAAATTTATTTTCCATGGGTTTCTCAGGTTATATATATATATATATANTCAATTTGATATATGCTTTGTACTGTATTGGTGAGTGAATACAAAGACAAGTATTCTATATACATAACTGTTGAATTCATATTGCTGTATTTAAGTTTGTGTTTACTCTTTGACATCCCCCTTTTTAGAGACACAATTCCTCAGCTGGTTTCAATTACATGTGGAAGAGAGTTAGTGCCAAGTTGTTTGCATGAGTGAATTTTATTTATAGTTTGTAAATCAGTTGTGGGTTTTTTACTCAGAGATTGGGAGAAGATATTTTAAATTATTTTAGGTATCTGCCTGTATTTACCAACATTCAGTTTACAGAGGGTTTTATGTTATTAAAAATGGTACTTTACAGATAGCAAGCCTGATTCCCAGCTTCCTTGTCCCATCATCAAGATGTCTGGCTGCAACTTTTGACTTGAAAGTGTGTTGTATCCACTTGGGACAGGTGTAAGTAACTCGACAGATGCAAAGTAATGTGAACTAGGAACCAAACACAGAGGATGGAATTAAGGGGTATCAAATGAGCTATTTAGATATATTTTTAACTGTGACAGTGAGAAGTGTATTTTAAAAATCTAGTATTTATGAATTTATAATTGACCAGATTGATAATTTTGTTAAGCATCCAATGTAACTCATCTCCTTTCTATTGTCATTATACAGATAGATCATGAATGACTTTTCCATACACTTCCTGGATTTTATTTTGCTTTTCTAGAGTGTCTTGGATATATAGAAAATAACATACCCTAATATTCTATACTAATATAATATATATACTACTACACATTTTCTACTAATATTCTGTTGGATGCAACCACTCTGATGCTCCTTTGGTATTCTGAATCAGCCCAATCTTCGGGATTTTAACTGGGACCTACCTCCAAGACTTGTCCCCTACTGATGCTGCTTTGGCTTTTACTGCACCTCTGATTGCAGGGCTGATGTTCCAACAACATTTGGTGGATTGGTTTTAAAACATATATTAGTCTGGGGTCCAAATGATTTTATTGATTTGGGCCCTGTGTTTTCTGAGATCCTCACATTCAAGGAACTGTGAAAGATTTCCCAGGCATTATAGCTCATGCCAGCCACAACAACTCTTGCGGTATCTAAAAAATCATGTCACTTCTGCATGTATTATCCCAGTGAAAGGGAATGAAAGAAGGTGCAGAATACGCTCAGAAAAAATAGGATTTTGAAAACAGAAATCTTTTAGACAGAGAAAGGACAAGATTTTCTGGTTGTTGAAGGAGAAAATAGTGCAATTTTGAAAGTATTTTAGAAGACTTCTAGAAATAACAGATAAAAACAAAAAGAGAAGTGCAGAAGAAATGAGTAGTTTAACACTAACGAAGGGAGCATTACATTTTCCTTGAGACATGGTTTCATTTTCCGCTGTACTTGTAAATTCAGAGAAATTTTCACGTGCCTGTGATAAATTATTTGTTTTATAGACGTGAATTGATGAACCTTTTCATATGCTTTGCATCTGCACTACTAAAAACTAAACACAACATCAAAATGGTTTTATTTAGATGAAAAACGTTGGCCACAACAACAGCTGCAGGTTTCTGGGAGATGAGAGAGGCCCAAACACAAGGCAGTGCTCGGTCCACTCGCAGAGGATTTCCTAATTAAGCATCCACGCCTAGGAGCCCTGATCTCCCAATTTGCCTTTCCACACTAGGTGCACAGTTTAGAAAACCCTAATTATAAACATTGTTGTTACTGCCCCCAGCTGGAAAACAGAGCAGTTTATGTATGAATAAGAGAGATTATCGCCCATCTGCTCCAGCCCATTATTCAGGGATGTGTCATTTTGTATGCTGATGGCAGCCATTACTAGTGCTTTAGTCAAATGACCTTTTTTTTTTTAGCTTTATTTACCAAGTTGCAGACTTAGAGCCTTCACCCCTACCTCTTCAAAATACATATGGTTTGTTTCAAAACCTGGGCTATGCAGTTAAACTGAGTCAAGGCCAGTCTGAGGAGATGTTCACTTTTCTCATATGCTCCTGTTTCTGGTGATCTGTTCCCCCTGAAGCAGGGGTTTTAAAAGATCCAAATATTGTGTATAGCAAATGGAAAGACTTTCATAGCTTGCTTTTTTTTTTCTTTAAATGTAAAATAAAAAATGTAAATCACAGAAAGAGTGTGAACTGACCGTGGACAGCAATTAACCTCCAGGAAGATAAATAAAGCTCATGTGATCTTCCCCACCATTTTACAGACCAGGCATTAAACTTGCAACTCTTCATCAAAGTTCTGCTTGACAGAAAATGCCATCTTTCCTTCTTCAGCAGAAAATTCCTCTAATATTATCAAACCCACAGTCATCTAAAGCTGGGCACTCAGGTTCCATTCCCCCTTCTCCAAAACCAAGGAGCACGAAGAAGGGTGCCAAGTGACGAGACAGATCAGCAGGTTTTGCTCTGCCCTTGCAGGTCACAGTGGGTTTGTAGCCACCTCCACAAGTGTGATAGTGTGGAATTAGATGAATCACAGGTACTGCTGCACACTCCAGCACTCGGAGTGAGAGCCTTTCTCAATTTTTGCTACTCAGCGTTCAACTCATGAATTGGATTGACTTTTCTACTTTTTGCCTGAAAAACAGGCTTATTTTTGGGTTTGGGTTTGTTTTGTTTTTCTTTCCCCAGAACATCCATATCAGAAACTACTTAGCCCTCCATGTGCGCTCAGGGAACCGTTAGGTTTTATGGAAAGTGTGCTGTAGCCCAATCCATGCACTCGGTGAAATGATCCAGGGTGGGAGTTTTACTTTACTGGAAACACTCACAGTGACCATCTCTGCTGTTTTGCTAAGGTGGTTGCTTTGCTGAGATTTTACAAACCCCTCACAGACAAGTTCTTAAAGGCGGTGTTAGAAAACACAGGCCTCACAGTAAACTTAGAAAAATTTCTCCTGGTATCAAAATGTAGGTCTTGTGAGTAATAAGGAAAAAGACAGCAAGTAACCACTTGATGGAAATTCCAGCGCTCTGGATTTATTGAGGAGGTGTGTGGGCCTCTCGTGGGCTATCAGACCTGGAACCCTCCTTGCCCCTGCTCCAGAATAAGCCCCTCCCACCCAGAGCCCCATTTTATCATACAGGTTAAGCCAGCTAACAACAACCCTGGCACAGTTACACAATGAAGAAAAATATATTCAAGAGACTCATGCAATATTTAAAAAAAAATCAAATCAAAATAAATAGGTATCAGAAGGGTTTTAAAAAGAAAAGAGAAGGAATGCATTGTTAGAAACACAAGCTTACCAGCACATACAATGCATTGTATTTCAGTGAACTTGGGAGAGTTTCTATGCCCGCGTTATGCAAATGCATTGTTCAATCTAAGGTAAGGATTGTGTTTAGTGGGTTTAAAATGACAGTATATAGCTCCACATCTTGCATGGAAAAAGAGGAAAATATATGCTGAGAGCCTGTTGCTGCTCCGTGTGTTTTGAAACAGGAGCACAGGGGAAGCAGATGCCTTAACAAGCAGAAGGGAGGGGGAGGGTGCGTACTTCAGCATATCCGTAGATTTTCTATATACACTGTCCTTTTAACTATAGGGGAGATTGATACTGAGCATGTGCGATGAAGAGAAAGCTGGCAATGTGGGTGTGAGGGATGGGTGAAGAAAGGGAATGAGGGGGTGTGGCATCTCAATCAAGATTAAAACGAAACTGATAAAGCAGCATATGGACCGGATAACAAATCAAAAAGCATGTTTATCCACTGAAGGAACTGGTTAATGGAGACTGCCAGCACGTTGCCATGGAAACACTGACTGTTGGCGCTGCACCATCTCATACCTTATCCAATACATTCCTGGTTGTTGGTAGTAGTCCAAAGACCCTGATCTCTTGATGGTAAACCCGTGGTCCAGCTGAGCAGAGAGAAATGGGGCAACTCAGTGGATCAACATTTGGCTAGAGCATTCAGACTCCAGAGCAAGCTGTTCCTTATTTAGTGCATATTTACTGTTTTCACTTTCACTCTTATCTAACATCCTAAAGCTATGTACTGCAGAAGAAAAAGGAAAATAAGATAAAGAAATAAAAGAAAAAGATACTAATTCTAGATTTGGTCTTGCCAAATTAGAAGCCAATTTATTCAAACTAAAATGGAGTTTGCAAATCCATTAGTTAATGCATAATGCATTCATTTAAAAGTCTGAAATATCTTGTTACCTCCAAAGACAGTAGTGCCCTTTTAAGTTGCACATTCCAGTAATAGAATATTATCTTCTGCAATTAAACTGAGAAGTTCAATAATAATAATTTTTAAAAAATTAAATGCAGTGCAACCATCACAAGGACCAGGCTAAACAGACTACACAAGGCTTAAATTAGACTGCTTCATAATCACGGAATGTGTAAAGATGAAAAGAATCAGGTTTTGATACCCCATCAATCATGGTAATTCATTTCTAAAAATGCTTTAACCTTGGTGAGTAGGACTACTCAGAGCCATGAATAACATTGTTTATCATTTCAGCTTACACCTCATGCTCAAAAAGATAACAGTGTGAAACTATTTGGTTTAAAATTGCACCAATTAAAGTCAAAATGGAAATGAACTTAACATTGTGTCCAGGAAATTGTGCTGGTGATATTATTTAAGGAATACAGATCTTTCAAGTTTAGTTTATCACGAGCAAAATCATGTGCATAGAAACAAAGAAAATGTGTTCTTTTCCCTAACCTTCCTGTGCTGCACTAACAGATGGTGGAAATATAATTTAGCTGAATTATATAAAATTTTGGGGAAAAAAATCTTGACACTCTGGCTGCTCTAAAACTGTTGCAATGATTTTCAGATTTTTGCTCTATGACAGGAAAAGGCCATTTTGTGCTTCAATAAGAGTGTGGCATACATTACCAATACTGATGACAATTTCTAATTCTAAATTCAAAAAAGCAGTTCAACACATTTCCAGGTACCAACTACTTCAAGGAGAGTTAGGAACTAACGGCAAATTTAACTTTTTTTTGATGACTCCCCTGCAAGTGTAGAATTTAATAATGTATTCTTTTTTGTTAAAACAATGCCTCTTTCATCTTATTTAGAATTATTTAAATGATGTTTCCTGTTTAAAACCATGGGAACCCTGTACCTAGAGTTAAATTTGTGTTGGCTTAACTACACTGGTCTGCTATTGCCATCTACTGGCTTCCTTGTATGCTGCACACAAAACACACAAAAGGGATGTTTTCCTAAAAAGCAGATCGAAAATATTGCCCTAAAATTGAATAGCCAAAAATTTATTCAGAGAAAATGGGGAAAGTCACTCCCTAACAAGAGCTGAAACAATTTTGGTGGTGTGGAAATCCTGCCACGAGAAACCCAACTGTGGACAATGACCCCAGGACAACACAGACAATAGATGTGAAAGGATAGCTGAGACACAGGTTCAGCTTTAAGACTTTAAGCAAAACTTATAGGCTAGGCTTGGCTTCTCCTCCACACCACACAAGAAATCCCACGGTTAAAAATTCCACATGGCATTGGTAATTTTTATTTTAAAATCGGCAGAATGCAGGGCAATGACCCACATGCTGCCTGCTCATTGCCAGGGTCCCCAAGCCAGGACCCTGTAAGCAGAAGGGAGCTGCACCAACTTTCTAAGCAGCTTTTCTCCTTTTCTGTTCTGCTTGTTTACTCTGCATCTCCAGCTGGAGTTTACTCCCATTGCCAAGACAGAGACCTCATACAACCTTAACAGATTAGCATTAGTCTTTTTCTCTGTCCTAACAATGGCGAAAGTACAAGCACCAAGGTGATGACATACAGGCTAAGATTTAACACTTCAGACAAGGACATATATTAAACGATGCTCGGTTCATACAAGGAATTACAGCACACCTTTGGATTGCAGAAGCGTTCTTAAAAAGTGATTTGTGCTCTTAGTCGCTCTAGCCACTGTCACTGAAGCAAGCCCACAGAGTAAAGCCACAAGGGTGTTGCTTTGTGGCCAAACCAAAACAAATGGAATTGGCATCCATGAAGAACTGAAGAATAAAATCTACCGGCAAATTTTAAAAAGGCCAATTAATATAAGCCTGGTTTTATGTTTTTACTGCAGTACCTTTTATAAACACCGTCACAGAACTAAAAAATACTGCTCCTATTGAAAAGCTGTATGAGAAACATGATCCTGCAAATATTTTGGCACATGCTTAACAGTAATGTGGCCATTCTGACACAGACTGAGGGGCACTAGCCCAAACCGTCTCCCACAGAGACCGGTAGTCAACGCCTGTGACAAGAGCTTAAGAACAGGGCAAGTAAAGTGATATTTTCCCTACATACTCTCTCATCAGCAAGCATTGTTTTTTAGGGACTTGCTAATTCTCTTGCTGTTTTAAAAGCTAGCTCTCCAATTAAAATTTTGCTGGCAAAGCTATGTTGGTTCATGGGAATTTTTTCCCAACTGACATAGCCACTCTGGCAGAACTTTTAATGATGTATTATTGCATCAACAGAAAAGTTTCTTCATTTGTATAGTTAATTTTGCTTGAGAAATCATTCTGCTACATCAGCAAAGGAACTGCTTTGCTAGGCAAGCACATGTTCATTAAGGTAGTTTGTCCAAACTGACGAATCCTTTCAAATGTGGACAAACTTGAAGTCTGGACACATGCATAAGAAGTAGGATGTCTCTGCCCTGGATAGACGGAGACAACTTTTATTGGGATTATCACATCCATGAAGCAGACAGAAGTCTGAACCAAAGGAATCAGTGCAATTTGGACATTGCTGAAGGAAGCAGTAGCCACAGAAGTTGTATGCAAAACACATGTAGCCTCAAATTTCCTTTCAGTCAAGCTGACCAGATACACATCTTTAGGTACTTAATTTTCATATTATAGTTTTAATTGGTGCATATGGTAAATACTCCTTGAGATCTTTGAGGTGTGTTACTTTTTTACCACTGGAGAAACAGGCATATAATATCATATCATACCAATGTAAGGACAAACTAAGAACTAAATACCACATATTAGCGAGCTCTGTACATAAACAGAGTTATAATACTCAAAATAATGATAATATTTATCTTTCATACTAATAAGTAAGCTATAGAAATATAAGCACATATCAACACATTTTCACAAACACAGACACAGATGTGTTATATAATATATAGACGGCAACTCTATATATTACATACACAAGCATTCTCTCAAAAAGTACGTAAACATACAGGCAGGCACAAACCCCCAGTATTTTTATAGCAAATATAGTTAGTGCACGTCTTTAGTGCCAAACAATATGTTACAGCATCTATACATACTTTGAAAGTTCTAAATCTAGAGCAATCTTTGTTAATAGGATTTAATTTTAGCTTATTTGAGATTTCACAGTTAAAGGGAGATTCTCAAACATAAAACTCTGGTGACATGCATGTCAAATGTATATTAAATAGATTTCCAAATGCAGAAACAACATTTAAAGACACTGTTGTTTAGCTTTTGGCTTTCTTTTACATATTAAATTATTTTTGTAGAAAACAAAACTAATTTATTAATAAAATGGAAATTATCTAGTATTCTGAAACATTACCAAAACACTAAAGAGGTCTATACTTCCCCATCTCTTCCCATAATCAAACCACTTTCTGAATTATGTAAAAGTGTTCTAAACATTTCTACTTTATAGGCCAAGTTGCAGGATCAATCGTGTCAAGATATGAAGTTTGCCCACAGAGATGATCACTAAAAATAATCTGTTAAGTTTCCAAGCACTAAAAAAATAAATAAAAGTCATTAAGAATATAATTAATCGTACACATTTTTTCCTGATGTTTTGCAGTGGACAGATTCACTACAGTGCCTTTTTCATTAGTCAGCTGTTAAACTGCTGCAAACAATTCCTTGGTAAAGCAACCGGGGCAAATTAAAAAAAGAGGGGGGCAGGGAAATTAAAAACACAAAGGAGGCAAGGGATGGATGAGGACAGAGGCATAATTTCTTGCTTTTAAGCTTTGAAGTCATTAGCATGGAGGATTTGAGCAGTAATTCTCATGGACAAGCGTGCTGGCAGTCCATTCAATAGGAACACGGTTTCAGCTAGTCTATAAAGAACATACCTGCAGTTCAGATGAGCAATGGGTATGTGATGTTTTAGTTGTGGGAGAGCTGCTGCAGTATTATTGCTTAAAAATGAAAATAAATAAATGCCGACTATGTTAGCTGATGACTGAAAAAATCTACGAAAAGCATGAGGAACAACTTGCTTCCATGTTGGGGACATTCAGGGTAGGAAAGAGTAAAGAAAAAATATGAGAGAGGCACAGTTTGAAATTTTAAGTACTCATACCAAGTAACTTTGAGAGAGTATCCCTTTTGCTGCACAAGCACTTCACACCTGTGAGCCAGATTGCATGTGCTGAGCTGAATTTATTTCATGCTGATTTAACTCAACACTAGAGGGGCTGAGCTGAGAAACATGAAAGTGGAAACAGTACAAGAAAGTGTACATGTGCAGTCACACCACCTGCAATTTATGGAAGCTGTGAATGAACACTGAGTAATCTGATATGGGAATGGTTACGTTTAACATGTCACATTTTTAGTGACTCTTTGGAGTGTTCACATTACTATGAGTAATAAAGGAAAGCTTACAAACACAAGCAGATGTATCAAAAATGTGAAGGATGTGCATGTTACTATTCAATGGCATTAGTATGAACAATCTCTTCATACGCTGAATATATCCTGTGCCCATGTTTATGTAATACACATGTTCATCTGTGAGGAAAAATACAATTGTATGTGATGTATGCTCCACTGAGGATGCCATTGAAACCTCAGTAAAAAGCTTGGTCAAAATTTTGGCCAAGCTTTTTTTCAGACACTCTGACATGTTCAAACCTAGAATGGCTCCACTGGAATTGCAACATGACAGAAGGCAGCAAGAAGTTCCATTAAGTCTTTACCTCATTAAATACTTCTGCTGACAGGGAAGCAGGCTGTGTGAGGAACCACAATATAATGCTGCTGCCCAACTATGTTAACCATGAAGGCAGCAGTGAAGCATTTCACATCTTCAGAGAGGAGAAGCTTAGGCTGCCATACAGATTTTCAGTTAAATTTTGAAGAAATTTCCATTTTTAAGTGGTGCTCTCCTGCTACAGTCTCTGTGCAGCCTAAATCCATATGATGAGTCTGCTGCCAAAAAAAATTTCATGATCCCACAGTTCAAATTGTTGAATTTATGTTGGAGTTAGGTCCACTATCTTCTGGTAAAATGTGGAACTGTGTACTGTGTGTACAGTTATACCTCCTAGGGCAGTTAAGTAACAATGTGACTCACAAGGAGAATCAAAGGAGAAGCTGTGCAGGATACCAGTCTAACTAGGCTGATGTTAATTAAGTGCTACAATTATCTGAATATTAACCCTTTCTGGTTTCTTTTAGTGTCATAAACACAAAACTGTCTGGTGGGCATATAAATCTGTTTCATCTGTGTATTTCAGATGCTTACTGCTATGACAGAAACTCCAGCTGCTGTGCTGTTCGGCTTAGGGCCTGTGTTGAAATGCTTCTTTATCTTCCCAGCTACTGAGAGCTGATGTTCATTCTCTGGAAGGCCATCATCCTGCAGATAAATAAAGCAAAATAAAACTTCAGAGAGGAAAGGTGAAAAAAGGAGGAAGTGTGAGGTGATTCTGATAGGTCCCATCAATACAGAAAAGTTTACAAAATGTTTGAATAAAATACGGATCAATCACTGTCTCCATCAATATAATTAAGGTGCTTACAAGATGAACATGTTATGGCATCAAGCAGTCTCTCTCTTCTTCTTTGCCCAATATTTTCTTCTCAAACTTTAGGTAATGTTCATTAATAATAATTGTTAAACATTTCATTTTTCTTACAATTTCTTACAATTTTCTTTCATTAATTACCACTACCCAGCTATTTTTTATGCCCATTGATATTTCAAAGCCTGAGGATTTCAGATGTGTTTCAGATTCTCTTTACTCATCATGTAAATTTAATGATAATGACCTCAAAAGTAAAAGGCATCAAAGATATTACAAAATTAAGAGTCTGGGCTCGGACATTCCTCCTTCCAGCAGAGACATCCCACTTTGCAGAACCTGGATATCTGCACCTAGGCAGGCTGGCACCCTCCATGCTGAGGAGAAACCCCGGCAGAAAGAATGGAATCTGTGTTTTTGCACAAGTCCACAGACTGAATTCAAGCCCAGGAAAAGAGGAGGGTTTTTATAAATGGTAGAAAAGATCCTTATGGCTGAAAAACGTGCAAAAAGCCACTGCTTAGTGAGACTTCCCCACCAGCAGCATATCCAGGATTTCAGGCAACAAATATGCAGAATATGTGGAATAGGAAACAAAATGTAGAACAGGCAAAATATACAGTGTATCAGGTCACTGGCCACATGCCATCGTCGTCCCTAACTGGTGCTGCAGCTGAAATAATTCTTAAACTCCACTTAGGCAAAATCCTAGCAGAATAAAGGCAAACAAGACAACATCAGAATAGTGAGAGATGACGGGCATTTTTCTTTTATTTTTCAGACATTTTGAGTGCCCTTAAAGAGTTACAGAGCTGCTGCAGTAAATCATGAGTTCAGTGAGCGTATGGGAATTTTAGGGAGGTTGGTAGGGTTTGTTATTTATTTAGCTTGGGGAGTTTGTGTTTAGAGATCCCTTACTCACCCCTTAACAAAATGTCTCAGCTGGCAAAATATGGTCAAGTGCACACAGCTGCAAAACACAAAACAAAACAATACAACCCAGTAGCTGATTATTGTCTATCACTGGGGAGTCCTGGCTCTGTGGTATATGACCCCTAAAAATAACCTGCTTCCCGTTGACTTTGCTTTTCCCAGTAGAAAGCTAGTATGAAGAGTGAACTCCTCCTCATGAGAGGAGGGAAGAAAAATAAAATCATTCTCTTGGCTTTCTTGACATGAAAGTCTGCCAAGCGTTCATGTCATCTTGTCAAAAGACAAAATTACAGACAAGACAATAGTTACCACAACTGTGGTCATATTTTATTGGTGAAGCACCACACCTACAGTTCCAGTGGCAACACGCCACAGACACATAGTTTGTGCTCCAGCTTTTAGCTGAAATACCTTCCTGCTCAGTTTAAGATGCAGCATAGGATTATATCAGAATTCCTCTATTGTTACTAAGTTTTTATTACTACTGTTGGTGTCACCTGATGTTTAGTACTTCTCTTTTATTCAAACATGCTTTATAAACAAATCAATATATATTAAACTGGCTCCTAGAATTACTTCTGACAACAATAAGATAGGTATTGAGGGTGAGAGATGACAGCTGTTTAACTAAATACAAAACAAGCTGTTCTGCAGTTTCAAAAGGCAAGAAGGGAAAAAACACCCATCAAATATCAAATTGATCAGAATCGTTGCGTTGTTGTAAAATTGGAGAACAGCGTAAACACTGCTGACAAGAATTTCATTGGGTTGCTGAAATCAGAGGGATATCAAACCCTGAAGAAGTTAACTGCTTCTTTCCCCTATTTTAAATCTTTGCTTTTGGCAGTGGGTTAGGAACAAATAATTTCATCTCAGCTTTAGCATTAATCACAGGATTTTTTTTTAACGGTAACCAGTGATTTCTGCTGCTCCATCTGGGAACTTAAAAGAGTCATGAGGTTCAGAAGATGTTGACTGATAGTAGTCTGAAAGAAGATCTCTCCTGTGCACACCTCAGAAGTTAAGCAGTCAAAAGAGTTTGAAAACGCTGGCCCAGAATTTGAGTTTTCACATGGACAATATAAACTGCTTGGAATGTTAACACACTTTTGGTTTCTGTTTTGGGGTGTTTTGGGTTTTTTTTGGGTTTGTTTGGTTTTTTTTAATCAGCCTCTACAAAATACCTTTCATGGCCTATTTACAAGAATTAAAAATAAATAAACAATAAATAAGAGGCACAAGTTCTTGGAGAAATTCCAGTAATTGATAAAAACTGTTTTCACATTTGCATTATTCTCTGTGGCAGGAGACATTGCCACTCAAAGTAAGCGTTATAAAGATGTAACAAAGCTCAGGATTCCCAGACTCCTACTGCCCTGGAGCACTTAGATTCATTTCACAAGATGGTCACAAGAGCTTTACTTTCCAGGTCTAAAAGCATCAGATGAATAGATCATTATACAAGTAACAGCAGGAAATTAGAGCAAACAGAAGTGCTGGAAAAGCTTTTGGACACTGTTTCCTTTAAGGATTCTAAGGAAATTTTTTTTTGCGCAGTATCCTAGGGTGTAACCACAAGTCGTGCAGCTGCAAAATAAGGAATGTCTTTTTAAATTAATTTTCTTATGAATGTTGAGCTTAGTGGTACTTACTGCTCGGTTACTCATTTCTTTTGCACACAAATTTCCAAGGCAGACATAGTGAGGGAAAATATAAAAGCTTCAGGTTCTCTAATTCTTTTTAGGCTGGTGTTGCCATCTTCCTTCTCCAGCAACAACACACATTTTATATTGATTATTTTAACAGAGAAGGATTTACAGAATGCAAGCCATCCCTTTCAGCATTCACTGCTCAGTGATGTACCAGGAAACATTTACTACTCATACAAAGAAGAATGAGTTTGTCCTGTAACTTGTTTCAGGTTATCGATAACATCAAAGTTTAAAACATCAGACCTCAAGCTTCCTGCCTCTTTTATAATTCTTTGGCTTTGCAAAAAAATTGAGCAGGTAAAAATTTGAGATCCCTGTAGGGGAAGTATGAACTGATAGATTTTTCTCCAGGTCTAAGTGTACTGCATAGGAGAGATTGCTCCAAATAAACGAAATGGAGGGGGCATAGAACTGCTGCTGAATTGCATTTAGAATTCAAGATCTCCATCTGTGGCAGTGGCATGTAGCCAACATCTTTTCAGGTTTTGTTTTTTTTGAATTGAAAACAGCTGGGATATTATTCACATTGAAACTGCTTTACTGGTCTGACTGACCATAACAAGTTCTGCAGTTTCCAAGAGGAATCGAGATATTTTTATAGCAAAAATTTAAACCAAAATGAGGGTTTACTCCTACTGAAACTGTCAAAGCACATTCCAGGAATCTCAGCAATTTACCAAGTAATCACATAATAAGCAGCTATAAAGTAGAATGGTTATTTACAATCTACAAAATGGTTTTATACCATGTAAGCAGTTACAACACTTCCATCAAAGATTTGATCAAAGAGAGAAAATGTTTCTTAAAATTGTCAAAGAAAACACATGCCTGCTTTCAAGCCAGCTGTTCTATCTAGTATTTTACTGCAGATTTAACACTCTATGAATAGGTTCAAAACTGAAAAAAGGGAAGTGTTGCAGTGAGCTCTATTCCAGCTGAAACTAATAGAGAAAGTAAACTCCAGCATTTGACACCATGGAAAAGTACTTAAGCAGGTTACTTGTGAAAATGGTGAAAATTCCATGTGCTATTTCTTCTCAGAAAGACAGTATATACATAATTGCTCAGGTAAGTAGAACACATAGATTGAAGAGCCTTTTGTAAACAGGGATGAGTGCATTAATTCTCTGTCCTGAAGCTGGGAAAATGAGATCCAGGGAGGCTGTGTGACAGACTTGCAGCTGATCCAGTGAGTGATGGCAGAGGCTTGTGTAGTTGGATCTGACACTGTACATTCTGCCTCTGTGCATCAGCAAGCTGCCCCTGCCAGCTTATCTACTGATACTGCCCAGACACACTTCAGGGAAGTGCCCTTTCTCATGGAACCATTTAAGCACCTGTTTCAACTCAGCCATGTTCTTATTTCTTCTGATGTGAACTAGGATTGTAGGGCCATCCAGTTAATTTGATGCCCAGTATTAAATGCTTCCATGTGTGATGCCTAGAAATGAGAGCAATGTTTGGAATGTGTTAAAGCTTTCCTGAACTGGTCCCAGTGCTAGCCTTTTTCCTCCCAGTAAAAATACATGGAGGACATAAGATAATTCAAAAGCAATTTTGATATGCATTATGAACTATCTTCAGTGTAATGATGAAGACAAAATACTGATTTGTTTCAGTTGTTAAAAGCAGCAGAAAAAAAGGAATTACAGAATTGTAATGGAATACTTGTTTCACTTAGTTATAGACAGAAAGGCTACAGGTTTTAATTGCAGAGAATTATTACCTGCATAAAACTACAGGTGCAGCAGAGCTAGACCAAAGATGAATTGATCACTGCATGTTGTTTCTAACAGTGCATCACAGTCACTCTTTAAGAAGTAGTACATTTAATATAAGCAAGTAGATCTTGAATCTTCCCTGGTGTATCCTCTAGTTCATAGCAACCAAGTACTTAGGAACTTTGTGAGCCAAGAGTTCTATCCAGACCACTACACTTAATAAGCACCAATAGGATCCTCCTCCAAAAATGTATTAAATTCCCTTTTGGGTCCATTTATACCAGTTCTCTACACCTTCTGGCCAAAGGTTCCACATGTTAACTTATCGCACAGAAATTTAGGAATTTGCCAAGATGCTTCAGTAACCAGAGCTCAGGTTTTTCTAGCAGAGCTCTGGAGTGTAAAAAGTCTTTAGCCTCCAGCCCCTCTCCCCTGCTATCCTCACCAGCAGGTTCTGTTGAGGGCAGGGAAGCAGATCCTCATGTCACTTGCACACTACCACCATTGGGTTACTTGCAAAGAGCTGCACCTCCTCTTTTTTATACATCACACTAAAAATGGCTTTCTAAAACACATCATAGTGTACCAATTAAAAAATTAAAAAATATTAAGTATCTGGGGGTAGCATTAACATTTCAAATATATTTTTCAGAAAAAATTGAAGATTAGTGACCACTTCCTTAAGTAGTGTAAGCAAGGGAAGTTTCACTAATCTCAGCAGCAGTGTGCAGGCTGACACTGTGGGTGACTTGGCCTCTCTGTGTCTTCTGATCAGCCACTTCCATCTCTTCCTCTTCACCACTCCAGAAATGTTCACATGTCCTCCTCCCATGGAGACAGAGAGACCCCTCAATCATCATAAGACATATAAACTGTGACAGAACACTATGACCAAGGATAGCCCCCGGCACCAAGGAAATCTAATATTTCAGCTACTGAACATCTTCAAAATGAAAAGATTTTCATCAGACATTGTCCTCGATCCTTGCACTCTTCATACACCACAGAAGGGCTCTGCATGTTAATGGCATTTACAATTAAAAAAAGTAGTTTGGGTAATAAGGGAGCCCTCCAAGTTTAAAGCATATACTTGGTAAATATTTAAGTGATCACTACCCCTCTATATGGAGGACACTTTAATAAAAAAACCCCAATATCTGAGGTGACTGCATATTTGAATTTTTAGAATAGTTTTTTAGTGAGAAAGGGATTTTGGACACAGCAGCTTAAGGACCAAAGAGTATTCCAGGGAAGACTGCACACTCAAACTTGCAACAAACCAAATTAAGCATTATTTCTTCTTCCTGTATTTTTTCCTCTGTTTATTCCAATTGTGTTTCTTTTCTCAGCTCTCCCTTCTGAATTGGAATATAGATTGTCCCAAATTTTTAATTTTGTCATCCAAATATTTTAAAACATATAAAATAGTCTGGAATAATTAACAAATCTTAAATACCATCAGAAGCTAAACATGAGTCTAAATGTTTCCCTGTTCCATTTTGGATCAAGTAGGCTTAACAGTATGGACTATATTTCAGTAACTCTGAATCATGACTGTGAGATTTTGAGTCCACCTGATCTCAGGACAACAAAATGTGTCACTGAACCTGCAAGCTGAAAGTTAAGTGATATACATTTATCAAATAGGATTGAGATTTGTTAAAAGTCCATTTCAGAGAACATGCATCTGAGCACACACAAAATAGTGAAAACTCCAAGGTACACAATACACCAAATCAGCCTGTAACCCAGCTTATTTGCAGTTAAATCTGTGGCATCTTTAGAATGTGCTGGCTTCCTAAAGGGCATTGCAAGGGCTTGACAGAAAAGAGCTCAAAGGTGCCAAATGGCAAGAAGCATCTACAAGTCTGAAAATACTTACATTAACCCATGGATGCTCAAGAACTTGCAAGGCTGAGAATCGCAGATCTACATCTACTTGAAGCATCATTGTGATAAGTTCCTGAGAAATTGAGTACAGGGTCAAATTTAAAGAACACTTTTAAAGAACAAATCAATATTTCATTCACTTAAGAACTCTTTAACTGATTTTGTAGGCGTGCTCAATGAGAGACTGAACTACCGACTGCAGAAATATACTAAGATTTTTCAAAAAATAGAAAAACTATGAAATTATGAACTCTCAGCTGAACTTTTAAATCAATATCTGACAGTACCTTGAAAAGCTAGAAGACAGTTCTGAGTTACAGTTCTGAAGCCACTGTTTAAGAGAAAAGCCCTTAATACATAATGTACAAAACAGATGGTCTCATGAAATTAGGTTAGCTTCCCATTAAGAAAAAGCCAATTCCTCTGTAGGAAAAAAAAAAGCTAGCAAATAGAGTTTTACTTTAAACTCTAATATTAATAATAATAATAATAATAATAATCTAATTTTAATATTAAAAACAACTAACATTTAAAACCATTATTTTTCATCCTCTAATTTTCTCTGGAATTACCTAGATTATTTTATTCACAGAGTGGAGTTAATAGAAATAGTACAGCAATATGACAGCAAATAAAGGTGCATCAACAAAGACCAAAGCTAATAATTCTTACTGGAATTATAAGTTATTCTACAAGAATAACTTAAATAGATAGGCTAAGGCTTCAAACCAGAAATTTTAGACAGAACTATTTGGCAGAAGGAGTTTCACAGGAAAACCCACTGGCAAAAGACTTGCAGGGTTCCCACTAATGATGCTATGAAATAATGCCTGCTACAACACAATGATTTCATTTAGAGGACTTCCAACTCTATGAGTGTAACCTCATTAGTTAGCTAAAATGCTAGTCCTGATCACCCTTCACATACCTGTAAAATCAAGATGTAACTCTCCAAAGAATGGAGATTCAGAGCTACTCTCATTACCTGCATCCACCTCCAAATTTCACCTTTTTTGTGATTAATCAAACAATGTCACACTGAAGGAAACAGGAAGACAGTTTTTCACAGCTTGTCTTACAGACCAGAGAAGTAAAGTGACTGAAAGTGAGCACTTATCTATCTACAGAACGACCATATGAATTTTTTTTTTACATACACATATGTATTATGTCTCTGTCCACATACGTATGACTACAATGAATGCCAGATCCTTAGAAAATCTTTGAGTTAAACTGTTGCTCTAGTTCATTGTGAGAGTTAAAAAACCTGATCTGATCTGGAAGTACAATGAACTCTGTCAAGGTCTGTATCTGTAAATAATTATATCTGCCTTAGCACACCAAAGACTGCAGGTCAAGAGCTGTGACCAGAGCAAGTCTGTATTTCATACCACTCGGCAGCAATAAGGCAATGGGAGGCCTGGCTCTTCGACAGAAAGAAACAACAGACATAACATCTAATGGGGTTAATAAGGGAAATCAGCCTCTCCATAATATTATTAGGTAACGTTCAAAGGCTTCAGGTTGCTACCTGGTCCCCCTCATAAGTACATATAAAGCACAGTCCAAGGGAGCTTTAGAGCTAGGAAGTAAATGACCTTAATTTTTTCTTAATAAATAAGGTCTGCTGTCTCTGTTGTGTGAGAAATCATATAGAGATGTGATGTCTATTTCTGAATGGCGTCCATTTCAGAACCACCTGGAGTTTAAGAGACAGTAACCAAACGAGACATAACTAGTGACCCAGAGGAATTTATAGGTGTAGCAGGAGATGTATAAGGCAAGTCAAATAAACACTGTGAAAGGACAACATGCATTAGGCTCTCCCACTGGAAATAATACTGTAGAAGAAAATAGCATCAACTCACCTTTGCAGAGTCAGAAACATTGTCCCAATATGGAGACGGAAAATCCATCTGTCCCATCAAAATCTGATCAAAAAGCACTTCTTGGTCATCTCCACTTCTGTAAAGTAAAAACCAAAGAGAACCAACAACAAAACCCAAAGAGAAATTATTTTCAGATGTGGCTTCAATAGACTTCTTAAAATTGCTTTTAATTACTCATGCCTTATTATGCTTTTGAAAGCTGTTGATTGCCCCAAACATGCAGACATGGGTGTTAATGATGATATCATAAAACACCATGCATTTGGTGCACTCTTTCTTTCAGCTTGTCTTTAGGACTGTCCACAACTTTGCAATTGCTTTGAGTGGATAAAATATCTGACATGTCCTTATTAACTGACTTACATTTTAATTCCCTTTTACCAACCACAAAATATGTTGCATTTTGTCCATGAAAGAAGGTAGTTATTTCACAGTGTATTTAAAACTTCAGGCAAAGACACGCAGAACCTGTAATGGAGGCTCTTGTTTTGCAATGCAATGAAGTTTAAACTACAATAAACAAACATGAGACACAGATTTTACCATAAAATCACAGACATTTATGAGGCTTGTGTAGAACACTGTCCAGAGCACAGAAAAAAGAATAGCAAACTCTAAGAGCACAGAACTTCTACCAGTGGGAATCTCTGTGCTTAATGTGAAAGGAGCACAGGGACCAATTCACATAACAAGGATGGTTGAATAGGTCAGTCCATACCCACGGAATGGAGGAAAACCACAGAGCAGGATGTAAGTAATCACACCCGCTGCCCAGATGTCCACCTTCAAGCCATATCTAGAAGTGTGAGAGACGTGGTTAGAGACATCTGATTCTTACAGACTACAGTGCAAGAACAGAGGAAATATGTTCAGACCCATTAATAATTACTTATAAATTCTCATCTGAACTTTGTCTACCTACCAATCCTCATTCTGCTATCAAATATTTTTTACACTTACATCTTAAAATTAAAATTACACTAGATCAGAATGTGTGAGTGCACAGAAGACATTGGGCTGTATTCTTCAGTTAGTTAACTAATTCAACTTGAGTTTACTTGAGTTAGTGATGCCTGTCAACATGAAGTCTGCAAAGGTGACACAGGCTGCTCAAGCCAGCAAGAATTTACTCTGTGGAACAAATCAGAAGAGGACTGTGTAATAATAAAGTAGAACTAAATGCATGGTGGTTAGCAGTCTCCAGAGAACAGAATTACTTCCACTGTACCTGAAAATGGCTAGTTAGTAACTCAGCGTTAGCTGAAAAGTTTGAGACCAACAAATAGCAGAGGCTGAGCAAAATAATTCCAAAGCCAGCCTGCTCTGAACTGGTTTGGGTAAGATAGTCTCCAGGGGTCCCTTCCATGTGAATTTTTCTGTGAGCCATGATTCTGCATCATAGCCAACCAAAGGCAGCATAAAAATCTTAATTGCAAGAACTCCAGTCTGGCACAATGGCAATGATGTGCTCCACTGAGTACACATCAATGGATCATCACTACAAGGGATTTACCCAGTTTCAGCGATGATTTCTGGAGCTACATATGTTGGGGTCCCGCAGACAGTATATAGAGGTCCATCCACAATTGTTGCTAGGCCAAAGTCTCCCAGCTTCAGGGACTTGCTTCCATCTTGGTGTTCATAAACCTAAATCAGGAGGAAAATTGAAAGCTTTACCACAAAACCATCAGTGCAACTACTATAATCACTTGCTAACTGCCTGAAATGTTCCTTCTTATTTACAGATTTTTTTCTCCTCCTTACCTTTAACATATTTCTCTGCATGCTTTTCACAGAATTTGGACAACTTGCCTTGAATACAGTCAGGATGTTTGGGAAAGACTTATCTTGCTACCTGTCCCACAAAAGATATACCATTTGCTAGGTGCTAAAGCCCAGAGCAAATTCATGACCTTCCAACAGTGGCTTTCCTACGTCAACTCCCTACTGAATTTGCAGTGTAGGAGGGTCTAGTTTATTCATTTTACTTGCAGAGAGCTTAAAGGTTTGCACGGGAACTACTTAGATAATAGAAAAGTGTCTGTACTCATAGCAGTTCCAGGCTCTTCTCTGTGTGCTGAAGCCACAAGACACAAACCTGGCTGGAGTATTTCACCTAGAAATACTGTCCTCTCCTTGGATGACTCTTGCACACCAGTGAGTTTCTTACTGGCATGGTAGCGTCACCATCAACGAGACATAAGCAATTAGGGCTGCTAATGGGGATACATGAAAATTCAGTCTTAAAACCTGGTCTTCACAGTGGCAGTGTGATCTTTCATGGGGTTTTATGGGTGCAAAGGGAGATTAAGATGTAGTCATATGAAAAAAAAAGCTAGAAACATCAGTAAAAAATACTTAATTTTAAAAGCTGGCTCAGAGCAAAAGAAGGGCCCCAAACCTGCGAACACTGAAAGCTTATGTCCTAAGGTGATTTTATGATGCTGTATTGTATCCTATACCATCTGCTTATGTCAGATAATGAGTACTGTGACTTTCAGACTACATTCAATAAAAAAATGTTTTAAATAAAAAATGTATCTAAATTAAACACTAAACTGTAAGTCTATCTTTAATCAATGTGCTGGTTTGAGTTCTTGCTTTCCATTTTGGAATATTTTCTACAACAGCACCTTAGAAAATGGAAACAGTCTACAGGAGACCTTCTTATAATATATATGCATCACTTTATTATTTTGCAAGACAAACCAAATCTCTATGCAGTCTGGATCACCACTAGTGATATCATGTAAACAATTTGCAGCAAAACTATGCAAAAACAGTAGGTATCATACTTCCTAACCAAAACAACCCTTTATATACATATCTTGACTAGGTACTCCTAATCCATAATCACATTAATCTACAACTGTCTTAAGAAGAAAATCCTAGCTTTTTTTTTCTTATAAAAATACAATAAATTCTACATGGGACCCTTGAATAGCTTACTTGGAGCAAAAATAAATTCTTCAAGTCTCTCACCACAGTTTCCTACAGATCTGCTATAGCTCATACTAATTAGTTATATTATACAGCCCCCATCCCCCAGTTTCTTTCTTGTTAATGTTAGTCATGTCTAGAGAGAAAACCCTTCTCTGTCCTGAATCCCTGCTTACCAGGTAATACAGCCACAAGCAGACATTCAGAATATACAAAATTCTTCTCCTCTCCTTATGTTATTTTTAAGAATTCAACTGGATCTTTAAGAGGACCAGCAATTTATAATGGATTCACATTTCTCTTCTACTAAGCCAGAAAAAAGTTATGTTTATAGAAAAGCACTGGGAAGAAAAAAAAGCAATTACGGTTTTATT
The DNA here is from genome assembly GCA_013397155.1 of Irena cyanogastra. Taxonomy (NCBI): domain Eukaryota; kingdom Metazoa; phylum Chordata; class Aves; order Passeriformes; family Irenidae; genus Irena; species Irena cyanogastra. The sequence continues at coordinate 119,251 of VWZV01011120.1, forward strand.
CAAAACACAGATTGTTAAATACATCTGGTTCCTGAAACTAAAGAAAGTGCTCTCTGAAATGGCAGTAATAAATCAAATTTCAACAACAGTTTTAATTAAAGTCTAGAGACTAGAGCTTTAAATATTCACTTGCTGAAATATGTAAAGTGTGCACTTAGACATCAAGAGATGAATCTGGCCTAATTAGTATTCCATAATCTGTTTCATGCAGTTATCTTTCTACTTAGCCCTCTCTGAGCTGTGCTAACCCAACAAACATTCATAATTTCCTTCCTTCAGCAGACTGCACCTTGTGTGACTCACCCATACTAGAAATTAATTATAGAAGAGGTCTTTTAGGCAATCTTTACCAATGCACAAGGTTTGGTGCAGTGTATTTTCTAGTATTCTGCCTCATCTGTTTCAAGGAATTACTTTGCTTGGAAAGCTACTTCAGTCGACTTGTAAAAATGAAGAAAGTAACTTTTCCTCACCCTATAATAAATCCATATAAAAAAGAGCCCAATATGAAGCTGTGGTATGTTACTTGCCAGTCCAGGAATGGGAAAGATAATTTAATGCTCATGTTATTCAGAATAAATGCTATATATGTTCCTGCATTTAAATACTGAAGGGCAATTAAAGAAATGGGGATTAGTGCAAATTGCCTGCTACGTAGTGCTTTCACTGTTTTAACTAAGCTATAAAACTGTGTAATTGTACTACACTAATTGAAAGCAGCCACACATAATTGTATGCCACCATATGTATCCTATTAGTATAAAGACTGTCAGTATTTTCTAAGCTGCTCTTGTGATCAGTGCAGATGGCAACAGTCAGAGAAGTTGTTCTCTAGGGTTTATTATATGGCTATAAAGACATCCCATGACTTGACAAAATAAATGTTCTAAATAGCAACAATTATGAAAAATGTTCCAATTAAAACATGGAAGACTCCCCAGAGAATAAAAAACCAAACAAAAATGCTAAAACATCACAGGTATTCAGCACACCCTAAACTCTTGGACAGTTGACTGTTAGGTGGACTTTACATGCCTTTATGATAATATGGAATATTTAAGCAATTAAAAAATAATGGGTACTGCACACAGGACAGGTTCACACACACAAAGATTTATTAGCAGGACCTAGAGCTGGTTGCACACATCAGCTCTAAGCCTGAAAGTTACTTTTGGGAAGAAGGAAAAACAAAATGAGACAGAGGAGGAGGTGAAAGGAAAGGCTCTACCAGGGGGCAGTAAGAGATGAAATAAAGCAGCTCCAGGTGAACATCCTGTTCTTGTCTCCTTCTCCAGAGCAGCATATTCCCCATGTTCTCCTCTAGCAACTCTACAGCCTTGCTCCTCCTCTCTGTTGTCTTTTTCCTGCTAATAAGGTTGTTTAGCCTCAGGATAGGCTCCCCTAAACCCAAAGTTACAATCCAGGAGTAGGAAAAGGGTAAGGGAGAAAGGGCTGATTCTCAAACTAGTGGCCAGGAGAACCAGCTATAAGACAACCAGGGCTTGCACGTGCGGCACCGTGACAGTAGCAGAGGGAAAGCCACAGCACAAGAACAACAAGGGAAAAATACCCCTATGACCGCTTAGGTGAAGGGTTAAAGAGCTGCAAGGAAAAGGGCAGGCTACAAAAGGCAAGTAGAAGGTATCCAATAAAAGAAATGCTGAGACCATGTGGCATTTTTCAAGTGTTTTGTAAATGCCATGAAAATAACGCTAGTTGCAACTTTGTGACATAAGGAACCACACATCCCATTTGACAGCTAAAATAAAAGCAGAAAGGTTCAGACACACTGAGGCCACAGGCAGCCAATGTCAGAACTATGGTCAGAGCTCAGGTAAGGCTGGTTCCAAAGCACTCTTCTAAAGCAGCGCTTGTTTCTTTCGAGGACTTGATAAACCTTAGAGAACCAATGCAATTTGTGAATCAAATGCTGGCTTTTGAGAATTAGGATACTGCAAGAGGTTAAACGCTACATCCTTACAGCTCAGTCTCAAAATCAATGCACAATTCTGGAAAAGTCACTCAGAAATAATTCAGCTACAATGTGAACAATGTGATCATTCTGATTATTGGGTAATTACCAGAAAAGCTGAGCAGGCAAATCTAATCCCTGCCCTACTGCCCTCACCTCCTACTCATACCTCCTGACCACCTCCTTTCCCCCAGAATTTTAACTCTGACAACAATAGAGTTTAGGTATTTACAGACAAGACAGCAGCAGAGCAAGGCTTGTCCCAGACCAAGACCCTCCTGCACACTCCAGGAACAGCATTAATGTATCCTGGCATGGGACTGCTATAACATCTGCATGCAGCCACCTATCAACACCAGCACCAGAAATTAAAACAGAGTAAAAGGGCGAAGAAAGGTGTATCAGCCATTAGTGTTCAGTGAAACTTCCACCCAGTGTGTTTTCAGCAGTTTCTGGAAAATGAGAGCAGGTTACTTCCTCACCCAGAACCTGCCACTAGAGGAACTTCAGCTGTAAAAATCCCACTGCCTGGAAGTTTAGTAATATCTGCTGGAGTCAACTTTCCCATAAAGCCTCTCCATTGTCAAGCAGGACTAAATGCATTAAGTCATGGCTGAGAGCACACATCTGAGAGAACTGATATTCTATGATTCTACAAAGACTGTTTTACGGTTGCAGAATATATGGAGAATTGGAACATCTTGATATTGGAACATGTCAGCAAATTTGTGAAAACTCAGAACAGTGAAATAATCAGGAGAAGCTAATTTCTCAGGAGAAATAAAACTATCTGGAGGATTCAACTGCTGCATTCAAGTGTGCAAAATTCTCAGAAGACTAATTGCCAGGGTATGTTTTTCACTGTCTTACATGGATAAGACTCATATAGATTTAGTCAAAAAAGCAAATATTTAGATTGTCTGTTTCTGAAAGTGGCTTAATAAAAAGTGCTGTAAGATTACTCGGGAGATGCAGTAGGGGAAGGACAATGAAGTCTCTTCTTGGCTCTGCTCTGATGTGTGACATGATTAGGACACAGCATTTAAACACACCATACTTGTAAAACTAAAGGGTTGCTAATTATTTAGGCAGTGACAGAAGTACAGAATAATCTGCTGAGGAGAGAACACTTAAATTTATGAGAAGCTTGAAATTATCCTGCAGTTTACTAGAACTTTATTTCTAGTGATCCTAGGAATAACTCAGCTGTTGTGTCCCATGGAACAGTCTAGACATATCACCTTATGTTACTGTACTTCCTGGGACAGCTGTTATTCTTAGGAGAGCTTTACAATGCAAAGGTTAAAATTAAAAGATCTGTAACTTAAAAGACTGCTATAAACTTGGCAGGTATGTGGAAGGAGGAAGTGCAGGCCTTTTCTCACACACTCTGAAGTTACCAGCAATACTGAAAGATGAATCTTCACTTACCAGTAGATTCTCCGGCTTGATATCCCTGTGGACAATGTTCAGGCTGTGAAGATATTTGATGGCACTGGCAAGATTGTAAAGCATCCCACTGGCATCCCGCTCTGTGTATTTGTTGGTGGAAGTAATAGCATCAAAAAGATCTCCTCCCTGGAGCAAAATTACCATGGGATATGAGCAACACTGCTTGTGAAATTACTGAAAAATTCAGGGAAGATCAAAGAACATTTTTAGAGGAGGAGGAGGAGGAGGGGAAGGGAGCAGCACAGTTTTCTTGCAGCTATAAACTATGAGTATTGTGATGACATCCCCCATAATGGCAGGTAAAATGATCAATAGCTCAGAACCATTTGTCATGGATAAGTTGGTCAGCCAAGAGGCTGGAGTTTCTACAGCAAACCATTCCCACCCACTGCTGCTTTTGTAACATATCCAGCATTTGGCAACCTGTGTGTTCAGAGCCTGCTACAAATTTCTGGCAAGACTACATACTTGCCTATCACAATGCCATTTACCAACCCTTGGCACTCTTTATTATAATCACAAACAGATTGACATTGAACTTTTGCCCAATGCCTAACTGAACCCCAGAAAGACGAAAGAACTCTGGGTAAAACTCAGAACTCAAAGTTACCTGTCCTCACTGCTATTGTATTTTATAAGTCTGTTTCCATCACATAAAGCTTTGCAAAAATGGATTTTAGAAACCACTTTCTCTACACAAGATGTGAAATTTTTGGTAGTGTGATGACTCTTGCAGTTAATACTGAAAAACTTTACAGCATGTATGTCAGGCAATCATATTGGGAGACACAGGTGGCTGCTTGTGCCATTTTCAGTTCATCATGCTGCCTAATTCAGCTAAAAGCTGCTATCAGTGAAAGAAAAACAAGAAAACAAGAGAGAAAGAAGGAAAGAACAAAAGAAGGAAAACTAAGTGGAAGTCTTCAAAGCTGAAATGATCTTCACCAGAGTCTGAGGCAGCCATGACTGTATTTCCAGAGGTGAGCTGTCAAGTGGTGAGAGAGAACACGGAAGTGCTTGGACAAAGATGGAAAAGCAATTTTAAAGATGAGATTAAGAAGGGAGGTTGACAGATTGGAGGAAAAACCAGTGATCTTTTGACAGATTCTACTCAGAGGTATTCAGCCTTTGGCCAAAATCAAAGCAGCATCACAAACAAAACACAATAAAATAAGAACCAAAAAAAGAAAAAAAAAAAAAAGAAGGCAAAGGATAACTCTGCAAAAGCAATGCAAAAATTCCCTGCTACAGTCAAAACATCAAGAGAAAAAATCATGGAGGACTGTATTTAAAAGAAAAAGACGTTATTTTCTGAAGGCAACAGGGGAGTCCCAGGTTTGCCAGCTCTCATAGTTTCATCAATGGCTTCAAGATATTTTCTGGTTTTTTTTAAGGCTCAACTCCAGAGTAAACACGTCTTCCACTTTCCAGAGAAAGGGGGGGGGGGGGCAGAGAAAAGGGTAGGAAAAGAGAACCACCAAAGACTCAAACCTGATAAAACAGACTTTACTTGTTATAAAAAACCAAACAAGCTATTAAAATTTTTGCATTGTTGAGGTGCAGCTGAAGTATGCCAGGGCAGGCTTATTCCCACTGTAGATACAAAATCGCAGCTCTTTGGAAATTGCTTACAGCCAACCACTGTCAAATCTGGACCACATCGAACTTCTTGCCCTGGCTGGTGACTGTTCAAGACACATCAAGATACATAGTGTCAAGGAAAAGGAAGAACAAAAGGCCAAGCTAAACCAGATAGAGGATTAGAGAGAAAGAGGCCAAATATTTGGCAAAAGTACAATACCATGTACTTCATGGCATTATCTGATCCCTAAGTATTAGATATCAGCATGTGGCAAAGTATGTGAGATAAATAATCTATCTTCCCTAAGCTCCTTCCTGTGAAACCCCTGTACCAGCTGCTTTTTAACATGAGGCAGTGGATTAGACAGATCTTTGGTCTTATCTAATATGTTCCAGATGCTCTGAAGAAGTGTCAATAACATCGGCAAAGCATCTGCCTCCAAACAAAGAAAATAGTCCGAGCTGAGATATGAGGAGCAAGAATGAAAGAAGCTGAGCCTTAGAAACAGAAGGAAAAACTTTGGCTTGAAGTCAGAAGAAAAGGACCAAATGTTCATGCTCAGGAGAAACATAAACTTAGAAAAAGATAGAGATGCAAAGCAATTTAACACACAGTCAAGCCAATATGAAGCAGAATAATTTTCTCCATTTAAGCATCTACTGTAGTCGGTAAAGTTTCTTACTAGGTGTCCTGCGAAGGAAAGAGAGCATGTATTTAGTCTGTGGGATTCTCTGTGGTTAAAGGAGAGGTGATACCCTGGAAAGAGTTAACAGAGCTGACAGCTATATCAGGCAGAATTGTTTTCAGACTTTTCCCTCCCCAGAGAGCACTTTAACCTGCAAGGTTCTGCTAAGCCGATTCACACAGCAGGTCACTATCATTTATTCAGGCACCAGGGGTGAGTTCAGGATGACATTTCAGTCTTAAATCCCTGTTCTGGAGTGAAACAGGACCAGCAACATCTGAATGCAGTTTTTATCATCTGTGCACATGAGGAAGTGTACTTGGAACTACAGTAACCAATTGTTTATTTATTACCTTGTTATGTAAATGATATGATCTCTCTTTTTCTTCTGCAAAAGTGAAATCATATCCTGGAGCAGTAAAGGAAACTCAGCAATAAATCTTGCTTCTTAAATTGGCCAAACCCCTGTTAGGTTTGAATAACAATTTTGTTTCGCTGTGTAAAAAGGCAATGTGCCAGAAACCAGGTCTTTGCTTTCTTTTACAAGCACCACTTGCAATGTGTTTATATTTGTATTTATGAAGTGCTTTTTCTTACACTTTACAAAGCAATGAATGGCCTATCTGCCATGAGGTGAGGGCGGGATTTGCAGCAGTCACTTATGTCAAACATGTTACTGCCAATTAATGCAGGGTGGTATTAACTGAAACCGGGCTCTGCACTATCAAGCCTTTTCTCCTTGCCTCTCTTTCCTGTCTGTGAGTTTGATTTAAATTCAGGTCTTCAGAAGTCAGTCAATAACAGATGGTTAATCAATTCTAACAGTGCACACTATGAAATGGTAACAGTCAGCAACTGGTGAATTAACAATTAATGTCTTTCCAGAAATGCCTTCCCAGAGAGTGCAACAAGGCTTTTCTTCCAAGTATATATTAGGGAATAGATGGTTGTTTCAGAGAATCAAAGCTGACTTTTAATAATCAACAAAAGTTGGTTATTTCTTCTACATTTCTTGTACTATTCTACATAAAAGTAAAGACTATTAGAACAGTGCTCTCTAGGATATGAGAAGTACAGAGATTCCTATAGAGCCCCTCCATAATACAGCTAAAAGAATATGTGCAGCAATCTTTAAGAGTAAAGAAGAAAGAACACAAAGAAACAGATTTCTCCAGAAAGTGAATACAATGCATGTTTTTTTTATATACATCCTTAGGGTTATTTTCTAAATTATTCTCTAAGAGTTTTCAGTCTCCTCTCTCATTTAGCTGAGTAGGACTTCAATTAAAAATCCATTGGACACTACAGTTTACACATTTTTCAGTCATGAATAGCACAGCAGGTTTCACCCATAAAACCAGCTCTGTGCTTACATCTTGGCAGGTTAGGCAAGGCACAGCTTTTAGTTCTTAGCACACATCATGGGGCTGAGATGAAGGATTTGTCAATGCAGGCTAAAGCTGTGGCTACATGTGATTACAGGGCTGTGCAAGGGGATTGAGGTACCTTTGAACAGGCTCTCGCAGACACTGAGGAAAACCGACAGTAGCATGGATCTCATAGTGAGCCCACTTAGAATAGAATAGAATAGAGCAGTAATTATGATTCAAATAGTGTTAGATGGCTAATGGTATCTGATCTCAAGCTGTGCTATTTCACATTGCATGCCTAAGAGTGAGAGAGGGCTGTGATTGTCAAGGGAGTGGGGAAATTATTCTGGTACTGGTTACACAAAGGGATTCAAGGCATGAAAGAGTGCCAGTACTTTTCATTTGTCTTACAATTTAACTTTTTCATCAGAGAAAATATGTCAGCTCCTTAGTACCAGCACCTCCTAGTGTGCTTCCCCAGAGCTTAGAGGTGGTGGACAGTAGGGTTAGGGGGACTATAAGCTCCTCAGCACCACTCAAGCCAAATGGGGCATCTGTCAGGCGGAAACCTACAAGGACAATGCTGCCATCTCATAAGATGTGGGGCATGGCCTGAGCTTCTCATAGGTAACAGGACTTTCCCAGACTGACACAAGGACAGGGAAAATCTGTGGGCATCCACCCATGAGCCACACAGAGCCTTCCAGCTTTGGACTGGGAACATGGCTAGTGTCACTGGTGCTGCCACAGAACATGGGGGATAATGGAACAAACCAAAAAATCTTCTCATTCTACTTGCTCTTGTATTCCAGACCAGAGATAGAAAGGGTATTTAGGAAACACTTGGACCTGGGATTGCCCTATTTAACATCTCAATGATGTTAAACATTAATATAAATTAATAAAAAGTAATGAAACTAATGAAATCTTTTCACCTTTTTGTATTTTGAAGGCTGGTATTTATGTCTATTTGGACTTATTTCAATACCTCAAGGCAGATTATAAATTTTTAATGAGTTTTCTTTTGAGGAAGCAAACAAAACTGGTGGTATACAAAGTACTGTCACCAGAACACTTCCAAATGTGGCTTACAGGAATTTAGACAAATATTTGAAATATCTGAAAGCAAATAAAAAAAATCTGACAGTGGGTTACACATCTTTCAGTAGGATGCTAAACCACTTTCAGAGATCCCTTCCATTCTACATTATTCTGTGATCCCATGTTTTTTAGTTAGTCTAAGTAGGAATGGAATTTTTCAATATAGTTGATACAATAAGCAGCTTGACTCCAAAACACTCACCTTTACAAGTTCCATGACAAGGTACAACTCAGTTGGCATGTCCATCTCCTCAATCAGAAGTACAATATTGGGATGCTTGACTCGTCTTAAAATAGATACTTCATTCTGGATCATGTGTTCCTGACACACAAAAAAATCTTCAGTGAATATGGGCTAGTAGGAAAAAAATTCACAGCAGAAAAAGCAGAGAGAATTGGGAGCTGCATGGATTCTCTGGGGTTTTTGAAAAAACTAACAGATGTTACCTCCAGCAACAGAGAATGAACATATCTAGCAACATCAATGTGGTAACTGGAGGAAGAGAGAGAGAGGAACACAGAAAAAGAAGTGGAAGAAAAGATGTGGTTCTGGTGCAGATAAAAATGAAAGCTTTTTAAATTTTCTCTGATGCAGAATCTTTAGATTTAGCAAGATGATAGCATCTTCTCACAGAACCTTTTGTTACTGATTTTAAAAGCTAACAGTCACCTGGTGCAAAATTGACATCAATTTAATTACCCTATGCCTTACACACAGTGACCAGTATTGTTATAATTATTTGTATTATTTTCTGCTTTCTATAACACCTGGAATTATGAAAATTAGAGGACATAATTATATGGATAAAGAGAAAGGAGTCACGCACAACCAGCCAACTGGAGAATCATCACACAGGTCTAGAATAGCACATGACTGCCTTTTCTCCCGAAACTCCGAGAGTCTCCAGAGGGTAGGCAAAGACTTCAACAAAAGAGATTTTAACACTTATCAGGAAGGATACAAAAACTAACAGCTTCTCAAAATGATCTCTCACAAAAAATTCTTGGAAAAAAGATCTTTTGGTCTCTTTTTTTCTTTTTACTTACTTTTCCTCTACATTTACTTTTCTTGATTATTTTCAGAGCATATTCTCTACCAGTTGATCTGAGGAAAAAGAAAAAAAAATTGTATGTTCTATCACATAGAATATTTTTCTCAGTTGAGTTTATATTTGTTATATTTGTTAAATAAGTGTAGTGAAGAGTTCTAGTAAAATATTCTTTTTTTTTCAAGAAATGAAACTTAGATTTGGCTAGTATTGTGAAATTGAGCCAAAATTATTAAATATGGATGCCTGAGAAAAAGACATATAGCTTTTTTGTTTTAAATGAAAGCGTTTCACTGTTTTCAAAACAAATAAATTGTTTGACTTTTCTTTCCATTTTGTAATGAGAATTGTTACTACTTTGTCATTTCTATGTAAAAATACCATACAGTGTTCACAGGTTCAAATATTTTTAAAACAAAGAAGTTTTGTTTTATATCCTACAAAAAATACAAGCCCCCCTTTTTATTTAAAATGAAAAGTCTTGTGTTTGCATATCTGCAGTCACAATTGCTATGATAAAAAGGTCAGTCCTTGGAATAATTTTTTATGTATTCAGTAATTATGGGATATTTAGCAGAGTTAAATATGTTTGCTTTTAGGCAGAATGTGGCAGGTTCTGGACACAGTAAAATAAATTAGTTCAGGATGAGAACACATTTCCTTTTAACTACTGTGTTGTTTTGAATCCTTAAAATATTTATCATAGTACATATATGTAGTTGACTATTATCTAGAATATTAACATAGAAAAATTAGCTTGTAGACAAGTTAAAAGTATCAACTTCCATTTCTTAACTAAGTTACAAAACCAAAAGATAGCTGTAAGAATGAAAACAAGAAGCTGTGATTACTAGCCCCAGTTTCACTATAAGATTAAATGGAAAAAGTATAATTTAAGAAAAATATCTTACTGAAATATTTTCATTTTGTAATACAAACCTAAATACGTTACAAAGAGTGCCTATTACATTGCCTTTAGGCATGTTTGGTTAAAAATTATGAAAAAAATAACCTTTCAAGAATACAGGGTCATTTTTCCATTTTTCATTTCACAAAACACAGTAGTTAAACTGATACATTAAATTGATACAGAGTATGTTCAACAGAGACATCAGTGTATCTAAAAGTGTGCTCAGTCTGTCAAACAGGACATGCAAGTGAATAATACACTGAAAGCATTGTATTGGAAAAGAACTGGGCATTTTCATTGCCATATTAAAACATGGAGAACTCCTCTGGCAATGATGTACCACTAATTTTTAATTTAAGGAAAAATGGGTAATTCAGTAAAAAGCAAAAATACCACCAAAATATTTGTTCTGTTTATGTTCCCAGGCAAAGAGCTAATGTTATCTCTATCAGGACATCAATTAAAAGAAATCACAAAAGATAAGAAGGTTTATGAATTGGGGGAAAAATTACAGCATATCTCTTCAAGATTTATGCAAATAAAAATTAAAAACTTCTCCTATCTGTACTCCCCCACACAGGGGTTTAGTGCTACAGCCCCCTAAAATGGGCTGCACGCCATGTGGGGTGCCCCTTTCCAGTGCTGCTCTTCAGTGGCTACAGTCCAAGCTCAGTGAGGGGACAGGAAGAGATTTGGACACTATTTTTGGGACTAGGAGGAGGAGGTTGAACACGAAATATTAGAAATTAAGATATCTGGGGTTCAAACTCAGACAAAATATTGCCCCTTTCAATAGCAGTCTCTTTCAAGCTGCTTGGTTGCCCTAGGAATGCTTCCTTTCTGTCATGAGAAAGGAAATTGATGGTTTTTGTTGGCCATGGGAGACTCCATGTACTCCAAGACACTGGGAAATCTGAGCTAGTGAGGAAATGTCAGCATTTGAAAGTATCTGAAAGTTAAAAATGAACACATATAAAAACACCGCAGGACAAATTGTGCATATGATGGAGCAGATATATAACAAGCAGATGACAACTCAGACTGTTCTTTGTTTTGGTAAAAAGAAAATTAAAGCTAAGATCATGTAAATCCTTTCCCCTGAAAAGCTGTAGAACCACAGCCTGTCAGCAGCACCGCAACTTACACACCACCTAAAAATATGCATGGCCATGTCAGAAAGTCACCGTGAAACGGGCATCTCACCTCTCACCTACTGCTCACTCCAAACAATAAAAAGGGACCACAAAAAGAAGGCAACATGTTATGGCTGGACAGGAGCCTGGACCCACTGCACTACCACAGAGTCAGACCTCTGGCTCATAATGGGGCTTGGTGCCACGTTACCTGGCTCTTTAAACTTTTGCAAACTTCATGGAGATTTAGACTGCACTGGAGACAAAAATCTATCTTTGTTGTATTTGTGCATGCATTAAATGTATTTAAGAGTGTGTGCCTGAGCATTCACAGATGCTCCAAACAGGATTTAGAAGTCCTCATGTGAAAATTTTGGAGATGGTTTTTGGTTTCTATTTGGACTGTTCACTGTCAGAGGAAAATGACTGTGAATATATAGAAGTGCTCACAGACCTGTATTAACCAGTGCTCACAGACTGATCTCATAGCTATGGAGAAGGAGCATTCATGTGAACCAGTGAATTTGTGTAGCAAGACCCATTCCTACTTGTTTAACACCTTATGGTGCTATTCCTTTGAAGTCTAATGCACGCAGGAATTGTACTTCACAAGGAAATGGAAAAGTCCTCTGTCCCAAGTATCACCCCATTAATTCTGGCTCTGCAAATGATAGACATATCAGACTTTGAAGTGAGGTGGTTAAAGAAGCTTAAAAAGACTGAAAAGAATCTTTTTGAAGGAGTTTCACAGGTACTGGTATAATTTATCCTCTGAGTCTTTAATTTCTCCTTCCACACTTGCAATGGCAAGGATATACTGCTTTAGAAATATAAACTAACAGAAACAATTCCACTTGAATTTTCAAGATCTCCCAAAGTAGCAGCTCTCTGATAGAAATGGGATCTATGGAGTGGTATAGCTCAGAGACCACAAGACTATATATTTGGGAATACCCGTCTAAAAATGCTATTTGAGTACATTAGACACACCATGTTACTGGATGCTTCTGGGACCAGTGGGATAGACAAGGGGACAGGAAACAGTTTTCATTCACTCTCAATGATATTGTAATCAGCACTAGTTTTAGGTGTGATGGGACCTACCTTTAATTTTGTTCATGTATTTTCTCTCAGTTTGGGAAAGGACTGTGACATGCACACTAGCACATTTGTACTGTCTCTGAGATAAAATTGCATTTTCAGCTGAATGAGTTTATTAAAACTACAACTTTTCTTTATTTTAGCTTCTATTCTGCTTTTCACAGTCACTATTCAGTTTACCTTAAGCTGCCTTTTTCTCTTTTCTTAGTTATGTGTTTCCACCCATTTCTTTCATTAGTCGTGTCCCTCCATAGGGTTTTACAGTGCTTCCTATTTTTCATACTGTTTTGCTTTACTTCCTTTAGGTTTCCATTTAGTTTTCCTTTAGGTTTAGTGTTCAGACCCTGAGGTTTTATCTGAACAGCTATTGCCCTCTGGATGACCAGCTCCACCAAGAACTCACTCTGGCAGAATACTAAAGGCCTCACCAGAGCTTTGGCCAAGTCCCACAAGCACACTGTCAGCTGACACAAAATCCACTCTTACCCTTTTCCCCAACAGCTGTCTTCATGATCTCCAAATGCACTTTTGGATGCAGAGGTGGACCTGTATTTTTCCAAGGAGACTAGCTTAAAACCAGCCAAGCTAATTTATCATAGTCTGTCAGGAGATTTAATCTCACTCTCCGGGATTTATATCATATTGTTATAGGCTAAAAAGCAGTTTTTTCTTTGAGCCCAAAGGTGAGGTTATAGTTCTCTCTAAGAGTCTCCTCTCCAGGATATGGTAATAGGGGATAGAAAACAACTGATGAAATTTCATTCTCAAACTTTGACATCTCTATTGTTCTCTCTATTGGACATCTCCAGCCCCAGCAGCTTTTTGCTTTGTTTGCACTGCTGCTATCTAACATGAGCAATCCTGCAGTCGTTTCACATAGAGGTGAAATACCTTCTGTCTTTTATACCCCATAGTCTCCTGTTTTTAACAATACCACTAAAAGGCAACCACAGTTCTGCTTAGAGCACTTCTGCTCGGTTCCCTGTTTTTTACTCTCTTGAGGTTGGGTAGAGCCAGTTCAAGCCTGAACAGATTCAGAAACAGACACATGAACTAGTCAATCTGGACATTTTCAGCAACATTGACATTTGAGGTGACTTTTGACTTCTCTAATCTGGAGTAGATGTCTAAAATCAATGACTGTTTTCACCTCTTAACAATAAAGGTCACTGAAGAAGTCAGATTTTGGTGTCCGCAGGGAGGCTCATAAAGTTGGAAGGAACAAATATAATGTCACAAAGCAGGCAAGCAGGAGTTAAACGTCCATTAAATTAAAAATAAATATGGAAGAGACTACACGTCAGTGTCAGATGGCAGAATAGATGGATCCAAAATTACCTCTTTGTGCTGACCATTGCCACTACACCCCAAACAGAGAACTTCCTGACATCTTTACATGTGAAATGTTCCACTGGTCTAATGTAAAAGCAGAATTGCAAGAACATACTGCAAGAAGATGTTATTTCAGTGCAACAAGAGAGATTTAACACAACGAACTGGTAAAACAATGTGGAGTGTAGCAGAAAAAACCCATACAAACCCCACAAAGAATTAAATTCATAGATTGCCCCTTGAACTCATTATTTTTTTAATTTGAGAGGACATTAGTTTTTCCATCTGGCATTGAGACATTACCTTATTACATTTCTGTATTCTACAAATAAATATATAATCTGAAAAAGGCATGGCATTAATGATTATTTTTTACAGTAATAAGCATATTATCCTCCTCACCTTTCTATACACTCCTTCACAATTGCAAAATTTCCATCTCCTATAGTCCTTCCAACTTTATATCGCTCTGCTATCGACGCTGGAACCTGGAAACCTTCCTCCAACACTTCTGAAAGAATCATTAGTACATTTTTATTGTTAGTGAAGGAAACACAGATGTTGCACATAACATGCATTTTAAGTCCATGGTTTAGGAGCCTGGAAACCATTCAATCAGTGTCTCACTTACTGTACAGTGAAACCATGCTGCTGACATTGTATATACTCAACAGGTTTCATGCAGATACAATAATGAAAAATAAGACTTCTGGGGGCTCAAACATACCACCATTTGAGTGTTATATAGTTGCCATTGCAACATGCCCCCAAGACAAAACCAAAATTGTATTTTTTTAATTACAAAAAGGCCTCTGTGATCTGCACAAGCGCAGACCAGCCTCCAAAAAGGGCTGGAACTCCTTGACACAGCATGATTAAATATATGTACCAAAGAAGTCCAACACTCAAGCACTTATTTTATTACATCCTGTAAACTGAGACATCCATAAAACTCCTCATGTGCTAAGTGCTAGTTCTCCCCATCCCCCAGTATCAAATATTTAGTTTTTAAACAAATGTTCTCAATAATACTACCTCGCATGCAACCTGGGTACCAGATGTTTAGGTAAAATTGCATTACACAGTGTCTAAGCATACGAGAAGCTTGTAGTTTAATGTGTTTTAGTGCTCATTCCTGTACTATCATTTTTAAATGCATTTGAAATAGTGTTACAAATACCTAACATGCCTCTAAAAGCTGACTGTAAACTGCAGCTGATACAAACTACTATATAAATATTGTAATGTAAAAAAAAAAAGCCTCTCAGAAACATGATTCGTGTTTACACTCTTTAAGACAGTGCATTTAACTGTGTATTTCTCTGTCCTTTGTTCCAGTTTAGTATTAAAAGTGAGTGCTAGGAATGCTAGGACACAAGGAGGCTGGGGTTTGTCTGAATTCACAGACAGCATGAAGAGTTAATTCTTCAACAGGAGCACAGATACACACACACACACACACATGTACGTAGACGTGCATGTGAGCCAGCAGTGCTCGACCAGACCTTGTCCCTTAGCCAACCTGCTCAAAGCCTCAGCACGGAGTAAGACTATCCATTTCTTAGTAAAGACCCAGGACTGCAGTGTGTTCTTTAGTACCATGGCAGATGAGACAAAAATACTGAAATAAGCCAGTCAGCACTGTGTTGCTTGCAGAAATAAAACCTCAAGCATTCCACAATAAAAATACCTCTGTAGAGTGATGTCCAGCTCAACTCTGATCCAGAGTGAACCTAGCTGGTTTGCTAAGGCTGAGGAGCTTCCTCACAGAAAATTATCCAGCCTGCAATGCTCACACCTTCTCTGGCAGGAAGAATGACTCATTTCCTACACAGCTGCTGTTATCACTACACTGACTGCTTTGAAATGTCAGCCTCCAAATGTTACCTTCGGCAGGGGCATCATTTTCATCCATAGAGCTGCAAACTTTGGTGGATGCTAATGAGGTAGAGGAGCCACTGTGTTGGGAGCTCTGGAAATGGAGACACAAATGAAAACAGATGATTTTTAAGAAGCACGAGTACCCACAGCACATTCCTGCTGGACACATGTCCTGGAGAGACTTCAGTGTTCCCTATACAAAGTATCTATTTACTTCGGTGGGTGGATACGTGGATGCTTGGGAAGAGTCCAAACTCTTCCACTGAAATTACACTTTTGGTAACCTCACATTGCTGGAGAGATCCTTGATCCATCGGGTGCAGCAACGTGCCTGCAAAAATACTTTGATGTATGCTCCAACAGTTTCTCCCTATTCCACGCACATTTTGGCAGGGAAAACCGAGGAGCCATATGCCCTCTGCAGGCTGGAGTCCATGTTCTTAGAGACCCTATTAACTAAGCAGGCACTAGAGGAACCTAAGTCTGCAGTTGGCTGTGTTATGGGCAGAATTCCTCAATTTTACAAACCTTCCTCTGTTGAAATACTCCCCAGTTTAGTTCTAAAAGGGAGAAATCATTATGGTAATGTACGGACAAAATAAAATGTCAGGGTGAATAATGGTTGCTGTTTCACAGGAGCATTTTACTGGGGGTGGCTCACTTGAGGCAGTGACTCTGTTCGTGCGCTCCGTTTCAAGTACTTGTCCTGCAATTATCTGATCTTGTCTGTACAGCTAATGAGAGGAGGGCGCTGTCTCTGTGGCCCCTCAAAGGAAACCTGCACCCACCCACCTTGGATGCCAGAAGTGTAGGAGGCAGGATCTCACCAGGGAAGCCTTCCAAAGTACCTATCAATGCCTATCAGTTACCTATGGACTGCTTCATCATGCATCTAGATGGATAAAGCTACACAGACATTTGAGTTGGACTGGATTTCACCCAAAACTTTTATCCTGTGGTGCATAACAATTATACCAACTCATATTCAGGACTCTCCTATCTTCAGAGGAAGCCAGAAGAAGCTACAAATGTAATGTTGGCCCCTCAAACTTAAAGCCAAACTAAGCATTTCCTCAGATCCTCCTATTACAACTTAAGTGAAAAATATTCAGAGGATTTGTGAAACTAAAACGTTCTTGGGTTCACATCATTCTCATGCTGAAAGTGCTGCAGTATTTAATTATCTTCTTCAGTCTATATATTACACAGATTGCAGGCTGTATTTCATGTAACTAACACTATCACTTCCTTATCCGTTTGCAAGGTTTTTGATGCCCACAATCATGGTGCCAATCCGCTTTACAAATTAAATACAACTACTTGGGAATTATTTCTTTTGTCTGACACTGCAGAACACAGTTGATGACTGGAGCAAGAGTAACTAAAGTTGCAGCAGTTTGGGTATTTGCTGAGTACCAAGCCAGGGAAAATGCAGTCAGCAGACTCAAAATCTAGCCAGTATGCTGAATTCATTTGAACAGAATGACTTTTAATTTCTCCCACAGATGGTCAGATGACTTAGACAAAGTCTGAACTTGGCCTATTTTTCACTGAATAATCTTGAGAGTTTGCACATCCCATCTACCATGAGATTCTTTGCCCTTGTTTTCTTTAATCAACCCCAGCTCCCTCTTTTCATCCAAGCAAGTATTTCTACTGAGTTTTGACCAGAATTGAAGAAAGCATTAATCAGTTTTTGGACTGTTTTTGTTGCCTCTTGACAACAGAAGTCAGTACTGAGTGATTTTATGCAGTTTGCTAAGATATTTCTGCCCTTGTTTCGTGGTCAGGACGTGTTTTTATATGTGCTATTCCCGTGCTAAACTCTGCGTGACATCCCAGTAAAAACTTACCTCTGGTTCATTTTGGAACAAATGAGCAGATGTGGATCAAGGTAACGGGGCAATGCTAGGAGTTCTCATGCCTGGAGAAGTCAGTCTCAAAGCCTATTTTTATACACATGTAATGAGAGAATTGTTTCCTTTACAGTCCTGCTTGTAAAATAAGCAGAAAAACATGTTCTCTCTACTCATTCTGCTGTGTATGTTTGTTTTCCTAGAACAGACATCCAATTTCATACTTATTTTCCCACTCCACAGTATTTTCTGAAAGGAATTACAATTCAAATATGTTTAATATTTGTTACTTCTATGATCAGGAATGAATTATTACAACATTTAAGGAGTACAATCACAAAAAGGTTAGTGCTAGATTTTCAACAGATTATTAAACAGCTATTTTTTTTCATTTTTTGCACTTTAAATAGTGAGATAATACTTTTAAGTAGATGTTAGGTCAAGGCTGCTGATTGCACAGCATTGCAGCTTCCTTTATAGCAGCCTGATGGTTTCTTTACAGTCCTGCAGTCATTGCTCTCTTCTGTGAGAATGGGAGATGTGAAAATTGAGACCTAACTCAGCGGCCACATCTTCTCAGAATGAGTGCCTAGAGACACTCAAACTTCTATTTGAAGACTTAATTTTTCAAAGGCCTTAAAACAAGGCTTAGATGAGAAATGCAATTGCTCAGTCCTTCCAAAACTAGATGTCTTCAAAGGCCCATTTAAACAAAGAATTTTAGCAAGTGCTTCAATTTAAATACAAATAATCTTAATGGTCTACACATGACTGATGTTAAATTGACTCCTAAATATGTCTTGGAAAACTCCTTAAATATGTATTTAACCTAGGTTTAGTCTAATAGATTGAAAAAAAAATGGCCCATAGAAAATTTAAAGGAAAAAATTGACCTCATACTGATGTTCTAAGTGGCTCTACTTATTTTCTTATTGGCACTGTTAAAGATGGGAAGGTTAAAAAGTTATTTGTTAACAGAAGAACTGAAATAAAGCATTAGTAGCATATAACATACCACTGGTCTGCAAACAAAGCATACAGCCCCTTTGGTGACATCGGCCTGCGAAGCATTGGTACGGAGGCAGAGCTTGCCAGTGACAAGCAAGCAGTAGCTAGGAAGATGTGCTAAAAATACACACTGAGACTTTTAAAACTTTAAATAATTATTGAAAAATATATAAAAACATATCCTTCATTACCTTTTCTGAACCCCTCCTTTAAAAACAACAGATTGAAAATAAATCAGGAACTGGACATCTGCACATATTCACCAAGTCTGCTGGCAGCGCCCCTTTCACAATTAAAGAGACGTTACTGGATAAACATGACACAAATATTTTCGTCTTTATTCAGTCCTCTCCAACAACACACAGGCATTTATTTATTTATCTTTCCTTCAGCTAGAAAGAGATTCCATTTATTTAGACATTAATTAGCTCGCTGTTCTCACAAGCTGAGAGCCCTGCGGGTCCGGCAATCCTTGTGGGTCTCAGCGTTCCTTCCAGTTGGCTTGCCAATCGTGAGGCAGTCTGTCGTGTGCGCTGTTGCTCTCACAGATGTGGACCCCATCAGGGATCTTGCAGATGGGCAGGGGAAATACAAACCCTAAGCAAGAGTATAATCTTTTCAACACACAGACTTTAATGCAATTAGCTGTTTTAATTTTAAGAGATGCTGAGGTGCTTGGAATGTCATCGCTTTTACACAGATTTAACGGGGTCCAGTTGCACAGGCTGCCAGCACATGGCCAGTTTTACGGCACACCTTCATAAAAGCGATGGCATAAAAAAATCAGATCTTTGGTGTAAGGATTTCAGATCCTATTCAGGTTTATATAACAGATGGCCAGCACACCACACACCTCACTGATGTGAATGGAAACATTAGCGCTGTAGAGTTTCGGCCATGTCTCACCCAGAGATTTATTTTGCAACTGTTTGGTAAATAGTTTGTATCTCAGTGGAAACTGTGCTAAATCCATGAATTAAAAAAAAGGCAGCAAAATAAAAATTACTGTAATATCTCTCTCCTGATACTCACCTTTGTCCTGAATTAATCTAAAATCCCACTCTAACTAAACAGCAGGAATTATTCTTGTAGACTACTAGTGTCAGCAGTTATGAAAAGAAACTTTAACAAGTATGATTAGGAAGTTTGTTAGTGCCATTCAGATTCCTGAATCTTAAACCCCAAACACTGCATCCTATTTTCTAAACCTCTCAAAACCTTTCTTAGCACATGTGGAGTCTACAATGTCTCTCAACAATAGATTCCTTTCTATTTTTTCAGTATGAAAGAAGCATCTGGATGAAATGTGAGTAACAGAAAAGCATACAGGTGTAATTCTAAGTTTGGATCTCATGCAGTATTCTACTCTTTTAGAAACTGGCTTAATGAAGTGAGGATTAAAATTAGTAAACAAAGTGTAAGTTCAGGAAGGAGGCTCAGGAGAATAATTAATGTTTTAAAATTATGCCTCCTAAGATGTCCCCATTCCAAAGAACTCAACAGAATTGAAAAAAAAAAAAAAAACCACAAAAAGATAAGCATGTCAGTAATACGTGTAAGATGAAGTTCAACTCAGTAAGGAAAAATAGCTTTAAAACCAAAATGAAGCATTTAGGCCCAATGTTCATCTCTTTGGGAGCTCATACTAGTGTTCAGTCTGGTTATAAAACAACCTTTTCAAGGTAGTGGTCATGACTTCCCGACAGGCTCAGCTCCTTTGCATAAAGATGGTCATGAATAACGGTAAAATAAAGACAACCATCCAATACAGGTATTAGCTTTGAAAGACTTTGAAGAAGATTAAAAAATTCCCATAAAATGTAACAGTGTTAAGGAAGAAATGAGTCAATGAACAGCAAAATGGTACATCACCAGAGAACAAAAGCAGAGGATAGCTGATTTAAAACAATAAAGTAATACATTTTGATGTAACTTTTAAGAAGATAAACTGTTTTTTTTATTATTCAACTTAGAGAAAAGCAAAGGGTTACACTGAAATTCCCTCTCCCAACTATATCCAGTGAAAATGTTTTTGATTTTCTTTTGTTTAACTTTACATTTTTTTGCCCAGCCAGCTGAGACAGGAAAAAAAAACATTCATGTAAACAATACAGAGTTGGCAAAAAAATTGCTTCATGAAGAAACATGAAATCCACAATCTTTACGCTCAAAGAACGGAAACTAATGGAGTTCAATGTACAGAAAGAGAAATGATGCAATTGTTTTCTTTTCCAGTTTGGATACTGCACTAAACCGGCACATCAGATTCAAATTTATTTATAAACAGTAAGGAAAGGAACAGTAAAAAATGTAAGCAAACCTGCTTACAAACTTATTCACAATTCTACATCCTGCCCTGTTTTGTTAGACAGACTTGAGAGAGGCCCTACACAGGGAAGTGATTTTTTTGTTATTGTTGTTCATTTATGCCATTCAGGATTTACATAGCTTGGAGAAGAGAGAAGTTCAAATGACACAAGCGATCAGCTGGTGTATTATCAGGGTCTTGTGTTGGTTTTCTTCTTTGAAGAACAGAGGGACAAATGGGAGAGTTTGCAAGGAAATGGAGCTGACAGACTGGAGTCAAATTTGCATGCTTGAAGCACTTTGTTTTATTAACATCCCCCCACTAAGCTGCAGCATTAGATGCTTATACACTCATTTGACTTGTGTAATAAGACAATCCAGAAAGATAAACATAGTTTCCTACATAGTATTTAACAATAAATTTAAATCTAACCTCCACTAGTTCCTAACAGCTGCTTCCAAAGTTGAGCCATAATTCACTCTAGGCTCACTCAGCCTTTGGCATCATTCAGAAAAGATTGATGATATAAAAAGTGAAGTATCAGATGCATGGTATCGGAAGTTATTACTGTCATTTCTGTATCCTTATTGTGGTTAACATAAAATGTTACATGTGCAGTGATGCAATGTGAAGGTTTCCTTTTACCTCTTCTAAAGTTGTACACAGGTTAAAATTTTCTACTCAACTACAGAATAAAAATTGAAAAGCTATCAACCAAAAGGAGGTTCTTATTTCTTTCACCTAACTAAGGGCACAGCAAAATAACCACTTTAAACTATTTAGTTGTATTTTAAAAGCTCTCCTGGTATTTTTAGCTGTTCCTTGGTAGAGACAGAAGCCTCAGTTATCTTGTTTCTACTCTTCCCCATTTCTATCATATTGTTTTCCTTTCCATGTGTGTACACCTTTTTTAGGCAGTACTATTTACCAGAAACCAAGGGCATTTCAAAACTAGAACTTTTATCAGGCTCACAGTTTCCTCCAGGAAAGTATGAACATCAGCTGAAGCATCAGGCTGGCAGATGACATGTCAGAATTTGTAACAACTCTCTTCCCCCACCCCTGCCAAACAAGAAATAAAACTAGGCTACAGATACGTGGATATGCATTTTTAAAGAGTGAAAAGATGTATCAGACAATTAGGTACTTATTTTAAAAAACACCAGGTATGTTTCAATACTATTAGCTTTTCACAAGCATATTTTCCTAATACTTATCTTAGGAGAAGTGCTGCTGGGCGTCAGCTGTTGGTAGGGAGCTGGTACCTTGCTTTGGATATTCTACTAATTCCCCACTTCATGCTTCAAATCTAGCCCATCATGTGCACACAAAGTTACCCATAAGTAATTCCAGGCAGTTATATTTACTGTCTTCACAACACCCACTACAAACCAAATTCCTCCTTGAAGGATTTTTTGTATGTACACACTAAAGTCCTGAGTTTATTACTAAAAAAGACACTGAATGCATCTACTGTTTAAAGGAACCCATTAGGATGCATGAATCCCACATGCTTACACCAAGGTTAGATGGACAATGTTGATCCAAAATGAATAAGCAATACCAACTGCAAGAATTTTGTTAAAGCCTGTTAATCATGTTTCCAAAATAAATTCTCTGAACAGTGTGTATTTTTAATATATATTTATTACATCACTTACAATAATCTACATTAATGTTAAATCTAGCAAAATAACAAATTGCAACCAGGATGACATGGTCAAATATGAAACACAAGTACAATACAGTATGATGAAACAATGGCACAAAAATGAAGGTGATTTTCGTCAGCTGATTATAAGAAATAAAACATTCATCGGTATTTATTTTGCGAGTTTTACATGTTTTGTTGATAAATCAACAGCTTTCTTTTTGGTTTCCTGCATCACATTAATACAAAAATGGTATATTTTTAAAAGCAAATATCCAAGCACTTTTCATTAAAAAAAATAATTGTATGCATAACTTTGTAAAATCTTAAACTTATGTTGTAAATGTGCCAATATTTACAATATCATAGTGCAACTAAGAAAACAAAGAGGCCTTAACACAAACATTATTAGCTCCTCTTTTACTAGAGCCCAAATTCCAAAACACTGTATTGCAGGGCAAACCACAACCTAATCACCCCATATCACATCGGACAACAAGTACACGCTGAATATAGTACAGCTTTCTTCACACTTCACTGCTGAGGGTTAACGGAAGCGAACTGGAGGATAACCACCACGTGCAACCACGGACACAAAATCGCACGGGAGCACGCGTGCACGGCATGTCCACACACGGACACAGCTCCACTGTCACCTACAGACCCATTGCCTGCCTGGGGGCAGCCGCCAGCTGGAGGGAGGCCAACTGGGCTGGCCAAAATTGTCATGGAAGCAAGCACAGCTCAGAGTAGCCCCTGCTCTGCTCAGCAGACCCTGGCTTCTGGATGGCAGGGTTTTCCTGGGAGAAGCACACCCATTTCCAAAGAGGGGGACAACCACTTGATAGCTTTGCTCTGCGCATAAAGGTATTGCTGTCTGTACTTCGTAAAGTTACTTTTCATCACTCATAGTTACAAGCTCTTGTCACTAGCAGATAGAACTGAAAGTGAAGATTATATAAAACCTGATCTTGTAGTTGGTTGCACACCATTAACTGGATACAAAAAAAAGCACAGACAACATTAATCTATGCATTCATCAAGTGATGAGGTAATTTAGCACCATAAAGATTTTCCGTCTGTTCATTTCTCTACATTTTTGACAGAAAAAGTAAACTTGAATTGATCAGAGGTTCCTTTCTATATTACTGTTGATTCATTTTACATTCAGAGTGCAGCTTTTGTAACGTATGCACTATATAAAGTTCACGCTGCAGTGTGAATTATGAAACTGCAGAAGAAAACACTATTATTTATCTCAATTTTTACTCCACACAATCTCAATCCAGTTGTTCTTCTAGGGTGTTGAACTATATATATATCCTTTCTTGTAATATACATTTACAGCCACAATATTAATACCCCAGAATTTTCATCTTTCAGCCAAACATGCCCTGGTAAAACGAATTGAAGAGAAAAATAACTAAATATAATGTGCTGTCTCTGAATTATTTTACAAATTGGAAAGCAATTTTCACATTGCATAATGAATGCCAAAGATTTTACTGATTTCGACAAAAGAACTTCTAATTTTGCATGACTTAATGTATGCAGAACAGCACCATTGAAGAGGAGGCAAAAGACTGAACATGTCAAAAGAATACCATTTCAAATATTCAAATTTCAAACTTCAGTTTAGGATCAATGGTTTGTCTGTGTGTATGTATTTGTGCGTAAGGTTCTATCCTTCCCACCTTGGAGTCAATGGTGGGTTTGCCTCTGACTTCTGGTCAGTTTGAAATTAGCCCTTGTTCGTAGATGTGGTCTCTTAAAACTGTACAGAATTCCTTGGGGTAGCTGCTCAGCAAGTAAGGGCTGGTGCAGCTCCACCAACTTTAACAGAGCTGTAGTGAATCCCACCAGACAAGCATCCTCCTGTTAAAACATTTTCCCCATTTATTTGTTTGAAGTCACAAATGTGACATAACAGCCCATGGGTTCCAAAGCCATTAATCTAGGTACGTGTGCGTGTGTGTGTAAATATGAACATACACATTCTGTGCTTCACATGTGAACTGCTTGTTGCACAAAAGAAGAAAAGAGATTTAAAAAACAAAACAAAACAAAGTTGCAGAAAGCATTAGGGAAATAATCACAAGTATTCATAAAGCTCAAAGGGAAGCAAAGCTTTCACAATCTATACAAGACTCTTTAGCTACATCATAATCACCTAGGAGTAGGTACAAATAATGCAGCATACAGAGAACTTCCAGAGTTTCAAACACTATAAAATTGCTTAAGCTATTCTATTATTTAATGCAATTGATGAAATCTAGGAACAAACTAAAACCTGTGCTGTTGCAAGCAGAACTACAGCATCAAGGAACACAATTTCAGTTTCACCCATAAACTGAAACCTTCTGGTCCTGCTCAAAAGAAACATTTCATTTCTGCTCATGTATAATGGGAATTACATTCCACACAAAAAAGAATCTCAAAGTCTATAAACAGTGTACCTTTTCAATCTCTAAGGGACTTTCATTCCTAAAATGAAATATTAATGATATGTCTTGCCCCTGAATAGCCCCTTAATATAAGTCATATGTTGAAATGATTAAACAGTATGGACTAGCATAATCTTTTTTAAAACAGTCTTGATGGAGAACTCACTATGATAACAATTACTGATATAAGGTCCATTTTTCTTTTCCACAGCTAAGCAAAGCTGTGGGATTCAGGTTTGCTGGCAATCTGTGCTCCCTGCGCAGAACAGTCTTAATAAACTGCCCTAAAGCAGCGCTAGCCTATATGGGAGAAGGGAGGAAAAATAAAATTCCTGGAATTTATTTTCTTTACAGGAAAAAACAATTTTCAAAATGTCAGTACGTATTTCGCTCAATCTGGTCGAGTTGCCTGAATTTTTCGAAACTGATCCCAATGCGCCTTTATATAATATGCATTTCTCAGGATCAAGTAATACATTTTGCAAAGACATTCCCTCATAACAGCCGAAAATGCAAGTAATCTCACAGCTGTGAACTTTTTCAGTAGAACAGGGCAGCCTATGCATTATGGTATGGGGTGAGGGATGGACTGTTCTTATGGCTAGGAACAGTTTTAGATTGAAGTCTGAAGCAAGAATGGCAGAACACGCATTTCAAAAGGGAATGACCTGACTGCTTCAGCAAACCTGCCAGACCAATGACTTTCCCTCCAGGTGATACTGGAACCACGTATTAGAAACAGAGAAGGTAAGTTTTGTGTTCTGCTGCCCTTTTATTTCTTTTTGCAAATATCATCTGTAAAGAAAATTATGTTGATACAGTAAAGCCATAACATCACATGCCAACATTTTCCATTTGCTGAGTTTTATTATGGACAAATCAGTCTAAAGGAATTATTTTGCTACATTTAAAAGTTGGCATGTGGCAGCTAAACCTTTTCTTCAATTAAGTAAATTTTCCTGATTTCCAAATATATTAAATCATCACTAAATAGCTCAAAAATATAACCTCTATAGACTTTTTCCGAGAATCAGAAACACATTGATTTCTAGTTCTTAAACTATTTGTTATGAGAAAATGAAAGGAAAGGTATAAGACTGCAAAAGTGTGTGATCACTACACTATAGACTTTAATACAACATAGGATGGGAAATATTGCTATTATGTAAATTAAGTACACTAAGATTCTCACAATAAAGCAGCAGAAAACAAATGAAAATTAGTAGATATTTGTTAAGCAACTGGTTATAATGCATGACCTACTTTAACACTAAAGGAGTTTTGCATATTCATGCTGTACAAAAAGAGCATCTCTAGATACTGCAAAAACAGAAAAATTAGGTCAATAGGAGGATGATTTACAGTATCACCATTTCTGTAGGCTTTCTTTTTAAAATGCACAAAATGTCTTCTTATAGGAAACAAAAAATGATGTTCTCGTTCTGAACACAAGTGAAAATAATCAACTGCTTTCTGAGGCAAAATATGTTTTTCCAAAAGATGCCATCATATGTATGTCAGATGACGCTGCTGGACAGCAGGCCATTGTATTTCGTTGGTCAGAAATCCGTCCCTGTTTACTTGCAACACATGGCTGATCGGCATTAACAGCTCTTGCCAGGTAAATCATTCATAATGCCTGTGAACACCCTTCTGTTTACAGTCATCAGATGGCAACGCAGTGAAGAGAATTTGAACACTGCTCTGAAAGAATTACTTTTGTCCTGTGACTGCACAGGATTTCTTCACTTTCCTTTCATTTGGATAAAAAGATTGAACTTATAGAGTGTTTCAAATGTGCGCGTTGGGATCAGACAGCGTGGTGCAAGCAGTTTAATATGGCAGGCTTTTCCTTCTCCCCATTTTACCTATTCGTTGGTAAAAGCAAAGTATTCATTAGCTGTTCATATCAAAACGAATAAAGATAGATATGGTAAAAACAGAACATATAATCAGTACCTTCGATGATAAAAATAGTGTTATTCATAAATATGTGCACTATGGATTTGTGCGTTATATTCACCTTATCCAATCTTTGTGCTTTTAAGTATGCACAATACTGTTCTGGATTTGATGGACATATTCAATGGCTCATTCATTACAAATTCTTGCATTAAAATGGAGTGATAAAGCCAAAAAATACCCCCACACACTAGAATTAATTTGGCCCCATGTTGTTAATATTAAATATGCAAAACTCTTTTGTGCGATTCACTATTACTGTAAATTAGCAGCTATTTTTTTTAAAAATGTTAAACCTTCATCAAATCACAAACCATAAACATTGTTCCATTTTCTCTTTTACACTGAGTCTCCTACTGAATCCATATCATCCGAAGAGAGTGGGCGATACAGGTCCTGTAAGATGAAGCGCAGTATAGATTTGTTTATTCTGTTTGATTTGTTGCACTGCAACTGTCTTATATTATTTTTGTTACTGTGGACCAGAATACATTGTTTAACACAAAATATACATGTTCTATATACTCATATTGTTGTCTTAATGTCATATTATTATTTTTTAATCAAAAAGATAGATGGTTAGTAAATAAAGCTGAAGTTTCAATGTACAACATATTCTCAAAGGCAATTATTTTTTTCTTTGAGTCTTTCCTATTAAACACTATTCAAACAGTATTTGTCTGTTCTGGAGAGTCTCCTAATGGTATGGAAACCTGGAAACATTAATTTAATCTCAAAGGGAATGTATTTCCCTTTTGGCCATTTTGCAGTGGCAGAGTAAGTGCTTACCTTACATAAGGTAATAAAAACTTGCCACCCACTGGTGATTTAGCATGGATCCAGCAACATTTGACCCTGGACTGCTGACAGGGAATACTGCTGTTGCCTATGTCGTACTGACAACAGTGCTCCTTTTCCACAGCTCCTCTGTGCCCGTGTGCATGTATAAAAAGACAGCATGTTTTACACTTGTCCCCCCATCACCATCTCTTTCTGTCGGTAGCCAAGCAACCAGCTCATGACAGCAGAGGGAGAGTCAGAGTGGATCTGTACACTTCATCTTTCAACACACTCTGATCCTCTGATGGATCAGGCAATCCTCAAGTGCCAGAGGTGTTATGGGATGATACATGGCCCTATCCCACCTACACAGCACAACAAACCCTTGTCAAGACACACAACGGCACGGAATGAAAGTTCAAAAAAGAGAAGTGGTAGAGGACAGGGAACTGTCTTTTTAAGGTGAGTTAAGCACAACTGATGGTTCAGAGGGGTTCTGATTGGGCAGGTGCCCAACACATCTCACAGCCATTCTCGGATATCTTAAACGTGTTTGGGGGATCCTTTCCATATAGAACATATGAACAAATTGCAACAAAAAATCCCTGTAAGACCAAGTACAAGAAAAACACGAGAATGGGAAAGCTGATGGAGCCAGCTTTTGGATTGACCTTGAATGGATTTGTTTTGCTTTTTTTTAATCACAGTAAAATAATCCAGATAAGAATTGAAAAATCTGAAAGCTATACTACAAAAAGGACCAGCTAAAATGAATGCTTCACAAATTTCAAATTGTGAACTCAATAAACAATGCAGGTTCATATTTTACTTGTAGGCATGATGTAAAAAGGGATTTAAGTACCTTAAAAGGGGGTTGATTGCCTAGAATGCTTATTCTGCCAATGGGCATGTATACACACAGTAGAAGACATTAGACTGGCAGAGTGAAAATCACATCTTAAATACATTTCTATTACATTGCAAACAATCTAGACAAGAGAATAATTTTAAACAGACAAGACCATCTTATTCTGAATACTAACTAGTTAGTTAATTATTAAAATTTCTTTTGAGAATATACAGTTTACAGAATTTCTAATACATACTACAGGAAAAAGGAATCTTTTGATTTCCTAGAGAGGGCAACACCCTAAGATTTTGAATAGTATCTCCTAGGTGACTGCTCTTGCTTTTGAATATTAAAAAATGTGCATTTTGAACTGACAAATAAGGTATTTCTGAATTTTAATATTTAGAGAATATTTTTATGTTTATATTCATAACTCTATGATTGCTTTAAAGCAAAATAATTCACCAGATTTGTGTCATTTTCTCTGCTATTTCACCTGCTTTTAAATACTTAAAAGTCTTTAAAAGTTTGCCTTTCTGAAAGAATTTTTCTTACCTATAATTAGCCAGAAAGCTGTATGTCTTGAAATTATGAGGAGAATCTATTTATTATTTTGCATAGATTTATTTATAGGAAGACAAAAATTGCTGAATGAATCAGACTTCTTGGCTACATACAACTCAAGAAAATCCTTATATACATAGAATTCAGCCTGTCTAATCAGTCAAGAGGCACCTTAAACCTAACACTTTTTTATTCTGTAGGTTGCAACCTCTCAGAACGTAGAAAAAATATATAAACTTTTTTCTAAATGCCATGTCACCTTTTCTGAGTCTGCATAGTTAACTGCACTCTGTTGCAGTAGGAATTATATTTGTGGGCAACACACTAACTCTACTTCTATCTGCTATTTCAAACCTGAATTTCAAATGTATTAATCCTCTGGGGAAAAAAACCCCAAACTTAATTACATTCATAGCAATTTAAAAACTAGAATCTTAATTCCCTTTTTAAGAAAAAAGAAATAATTAAACTGCAAGAAAGAGTAACTATAGCACACAGCCTGCTAGTTAAAATATTCAGAAGCTGAAAATTGGTTGACAGTTAGCTAAGATAGCTGATAAATTGTTCCTAGTTCACTTTCAACTTCGTGAATTACACCCATGAAATCAATCTTTCAAATCTTACTTTCTTCAAATATAGACTGAGTTTCACAGAAGATTATAAAAAGATAACGTTCACTGACTTCTGAATTTCTGGAAACAACTCAGCCAACATGCATATGCAAATGAGAAAGGATAAATCTTATCTTTTTTGTATTCTGGCTTTTGAGGGAACAAAATTTTATCTATAGGGATACAAGAGTACTGTTTTCCTGAGTATGTACCACAGGACAGTAAGTATGTAACAGTATGTAAGGCCACATTTTTGGCCTTATTTACATCAATGAAAAGCCTTCCTTCAAAGGCCAGAATACATTTTTTAAAAAGATGAGCGATGAAATGTCACTAAGTAAGATGATTAATCCCTATTTTAAGCTGCCTAATGCACTCCACAGGTCCTTACTACTCCCAGGAAGAAATCCCTCCCTTTGTGGAAGTATCTTGCTTTGGTGCCTTTGGGTTCAAAAGCCTGACCTCCTCTCAGCTGTACTTCCCAGGAAAAGCACTGACAGCCTGCCTAGACCACTCGGTATTGTGATGTCCCTCACAGCACCGGATGGGGATGCCGAAGAGCTGATTGATTAGTTAAGGCAAGGTGAACCAGGCTGGGCTAGAGGAAATGCTCCTATCGCCTTCCAGACCCAATATCTGCCAGTACCCCATGTACCTGATGGCATGAGAGAACAGGAACTCCTGTAACTCTAACTGCACAGAGAGAGGCACAAAATACCACAAATTACAGAGCTGAGCTGGTGTTCCCAGGACCCAGCATCTTATTTTAGTTCTAAAGCAGTAGCTCCCTCAAACTGCAGGTGAAGAGATAAAGACAGAGCAGTCAGAAAACCAGCCACCATCTACAACTCCAGGTCATGGCTACAGCAGACAGCACTCTTCTTTCAGGGCAGGAACACCTCACCTCTCAACACTGGGGACAAGATGGGAATTTAAATCCATCTCTTCTCCCTTGTATGTCTACCACACGATACCAGCACTTCAGCAACCTCCTAGGGAATAAACCTTGCCCTGCAGCTGGCTTGTCAGCACTGTAAGCTGAAGCTATCAAAGACAAAACAAAATGCTTTGGGTTTAAATTTGGTTCATAACAATACGGTACATAAAATAACCTACGTGAAATTTAAATAAAAAGACATAAAAAACTGCATGAAACTAAGCAGAACACCATTTACAGTGCTAACAAGGAAATTATGATTTTCAAGCACTGCTTAATGCCTTATTTACTCATAGGAATGCACATTATAACCCTTAATGACATATGTTTTTACACTGAACTTCTAACTCATTCACTTCACAAGCCAAACATGAAAGCAGATGAAATAAATTCTCAGACTGAGTGTTAAGTTTCCATCCCTGAAATTCTGAGTTGATTTTGTAATCTAAATAATGTTATTGCAATGCACTTTACATTATTGCAATCTATTTTTACCTTACTATGTAAAATGTTTCATGTTTCATCAGGTA
Organism: Irena cyanogastra; assembly: GCA_013397155.1. Lineage (NCBI taxonomy): Eukaryota > Metazoa > Chordata > Aves > Passeriformes > Irenidae > Irena > Irena cyanogastra. The sequence goes on from VWZV01011120.1 coordinate 150,320, forward strand.
ATAAAAATAAATCTGTCTAAAATAAAGCCAGACAAGCATGAAAGGTCCCCTACCGAGGTCAAGGGGACTGAATACAAATATTGGAGAAGAGAATTCAGCTCCCTAACACTCTTAGTCTTATCTCTCCTGTAGTACACTTCAATATTTATTTTCTCTACAGTTAGCAGTCTGAGTTTGTTACTGCTGCATAGCACTTTGCATCCATAATACTGCCACTTGGTGATCTTATTACACTTACACATAAAAAGAAGCCCATCTGCTCTCCTCTTCACATTTGAAAGTCAGAAATCTTGTGCCTAGAAACCTCTTGTGTCTAATGGTGCTGATCACATGGTTCCCACTCACCCATCCACAAACGTTAGCAGAAAAAACATTTCTTCACTGTGGAGAGTGAAGCACCAGTGGTGAGAAAGAAAGTTTAGGAAAGTTACCAATGAAAAGAGACAGCCTTACAGCAAATGCAAATCCAATGTAAACTGGTATCATCCATCTAAACAGACGCCCTCGCATCACCAATGTATAATTCATTTGGAAGACTCTTTGTTCCCTCTCCAGTGACTTATTAATGATTCATTAATAAGCCTTGAGAGCAAGAACAAACAGGTAGGGAAGACATTGCATTCAAGAAGATTTTAGCACCAGCTTACCCACTGGAACTTACATCTTTACTCTCTGTGTATTGGATGATGAAAAGCATGACACTACCCTGAGGCTCCAAGCTGCTGCTCACTGGCTGTCCCTACACTGCAAGATCACAGTCGGCTCCCATGTCTGTAAACAAGTCATAGCAAAAACCCATAGCTGTATCCCAGATGGAGGTAAGATTTGGAAATGCACCATTCCTCAGCTCCCTGCCATACATCAGATATGAAGAAGGGTCTGCAGGCTAGAAGGGAGCCGTGTCATGCTACAGCTATTCCTGATCTGGGTATCTGGGGAATCAGGTCTGCACCAGCTCCTAAAGTCAAGCACTGCCAATTTTGTACATAATCCCCTTATTTTGAGAGACACAAATTGTGCCTTTGTTTAAAAACTGAAAAGGCAGAATAAGCATGTGTTCAAAGTCTGTTTATAAACAACTCTGAGATACAGATTACTGCCTCAGGGATGCTTTCATTAAGAACTGACCACAGTTTAGAAAATAGCAGAAAATACATAGACATCCATCTTACTTCTTTTAAACAGATAAAATTAATTGAACCAGCACGTGGAGCTTTTGGGTTGGATGAGTAATATTTTATCAGAGGGCTACAGCAGTAACATAGGCAGTAGCTTAATTCTGGATGCTTAGGAATATTGTAGATTCCTCCACACAGGATAACTAGGGGGAGCCTACAGCTACTATCAACTCTCGTCCAGGAAAGTGAGGGACAGGTGTCACAGTGAGGGACAGGTCTCACATGCCTTGGTGCTGATAGTATCTTCACTGCACAAGGCTGTGATATCACAGCTAAATTCCACAGTGCATTCTTTCACCTTGTTTCAAAATCAGAGCAGTTTGTAGGTTGTGCAAGTGACAATGCTCACAGCCAGTCAGGAAGAAAAGAGATTTCTCTGAATCCTTCAGTTGTGAAACATTTGGAAAAAGAAAGTAAAACAAACAGAGAAAAAGTTCTGTGAAAAAGGAGAGAAACTCCTGTTTTTTTCCCCAAGGATAAACCAGTTCTCAGTATATTTAGCATTTTGACAGACACAGAACAGTTGTATTCCGCTTCAGGGTGTTTTACAAATACAAAGATTGTAGCCAGACTCTTCCACCCTATGGCTCTACATGCACACAAGGATCAGAAGGGAGAAGGCTATTGGATAATGGCTATGCTGGGCACTCCCCAGCCATTCTCAGAAATCAGTTTCCTTATTTCCTTACCCTCTGTTTCCGTAGGCTTCCTGGGCTGGTGGGAGATGGGCTTGGAGACTTCCCAGAGCGGGGAGTAGAAAGTTGGCTGCCAGGGGTTCCATTCACTAAAAGGACAAGAAATTGAAAAAAAATGAATACAAGGCATTATTAAAGGGAAAAAAAAATAAATCAACATTTTTCTTCAGTCTTTGTTGAACAGATTAATTTGCTTTTGCTTAATGTTTTAAACGTTAAATAAGGTAATTCAAAAATAATTATTTCCTTAGATTTTTGGCTCATGAAGACAATTTTTTTATACAGAGTGAAAGCAAATAATGAAGAAACCTGAAAATACTTCAGTCAATGTCAGAGAATATGATCAAGTTTTCTTACACTGTATTGTTCCTGTACTTGAAAGTAATGGGGAAAAAAGTATTTTGTTAACCTTAAAAGACACAATATATAAACCTTTTCATTCCATTTAACTATGGCTTGAAGTGCTGCCCACTAAAAATAAAACACAGTATTGCTTTCAAGAACAAATCAGCTGCCTGCTTTTTCTGACTCAACCATTTGAAGAGATTTTTGCAATACTATCTGACCCAAACATCACCTCAGACTTAACCCAGAAGGGCTTTCTGGAGGCAAATGAATTGGACACAACTCCTTCAGTCTGACTTACGGAAAGCATCACTTTCTCAAATACGCAAGTTTCTTCATACATGTCACTGCCTATCTTTATAGAAGCATCTTCACATGCACATGACATTATCCAATAAATTAACAAAACAATGCCAGCAGAGGACAGAATTCTACTACAAAGTAATCACACGAGAGACTATCAATAATACTCACACTGAAGCACTGACAGAAACACTACGAAGCTTGTATCACATATACATGTAAATATTCTTAAACAAGCAACTGTACTATCAGAGTCTACATTTGTAAGTGCTAGGATAAAAAGAACAATCAGATTCCCAGATTCTGAATCTTAGGAGAATATTTACATACTAAGGATATCAACAAGACATTTGACTTACCTTCTATGAGTTCTAACATGGACAAAATCTGACTGTTTAACCTAGTAAGAGCAAGCAGCAAAATTCCTGCTCTGTACTAAGCCAAGCTGTAGCCAAACTGAGAAGCAATGGGATTAGTTAAGGATAGCTGGGGCTGCTCACAGAGTGAGCTGAATGCGATGCAGGATTCATAAGCAGAAGCCTTTTCTGCGTAAGGCTGACGTCTTCAGAGCAGCAGTGGGAGGTGCAGGTGCTGTCTTAGGGCTACATCAAAGGTGTCAATTAAGCATAATGCTGCTGCTTCACAACGCTGAGCCACCGCAACCCCCACTCGCTTTCCATGGAGCCCTGAAAGCCCGAGCAATTTTATATGCTGTGCATTGAATCATAATGAGGTGCCTTTGGGGGCAATGTAGCAAATGACTCACCCGAAAATCAAAATGACAATAACTCTTGTAAAACCTTGGCTGACTGGCAATCTAGCAAATGCTAATTCCTTTGGATAATACAGTAGGCAATTTTAAAATATTCTTCTTACTTTTTGCATAATACGTTGTTCTTACTGGCTAATACTGGGCCCACACATTATAATGAAGAAATATGTGTACCTATTACATCACACACATCAATAAAACACATTATGCTGCATGATAAAGGATGATCACTTAACAGTGCTTAGGTGCTATGAGTGATCCAATCTCAACATCACTCTGTGGAAGGCATTGTTGAGAGTAAAGATGCAATATATTTGCATAACTATAGAAACAGGATGCTCTAATTTGACTTAAATAGGCTGTTTTTATAGAAAAACATTCCACTCATCCAGGCTTCAAAATATCTTTATACACAGGACAATGATTTGTACATGCCAGCACTCATTCAAATATTGTAGTAAGTGTAGGGGAACGCACATGCATATGTATGCATGTGTATTCATACAGTATTCAGCAAAACAGCCACAGATCTGTCCAACAGTGACAAAAATCAAATTTATTACCGATATCACGGAAATAATTTAGGAAAAGAGCAAGATGAGGAAATTAAAAATGAGTTTTCTGGAATCTCAAACTTGTAAAGCTGTAAAATGTATCTTCTAAACATCTACAGCATAATTTAGAAACCGACATTAAACTCACAGAGAGCTAGTCCTTGAGACTGCTGAGTAACAGGACTAGTGCTCTGCCTTCTCTTTAAACCAAGCAGATATTCTTAGGTCTTATTATCATAAGCAAATTTAAGATAACAGATACATTTCAATACACCTTGTAGCACTAGGCACTGGTTCCTGTTCTTTATAGATTGAATCCTTCCCCATAACTTTCAACGACAGTTTTCTTTAGAATTACTATAACAATCACTCTGTCCTGAAGACAAAAACTTGACAAAAATTACCAAGTGGAACCAGACAAATAGTTGCAATGGTGTAACTATTGATGTATTTCCGCATTGATGTATATTATGATGAGCATCTATTTAGGATGAGAAAACAAAGTATTATCATAAATCCTAAAAATTACTTACTTGTCACCACCAGAGTATCCATAGTGTTTAAGCTAAGTTTGAATGCTCCCTTCAACTGTGCTTTTAAAAAGGAAAATTATGATAGTTGTGCTTATGTTGACCATCTGTAATACGTGAAATCGAGAGCACAATTAATGAATTGAGGCCCTCAGCAGATTTAAGTGAAGTTTTCTCACCTCCTTACCTATATCCAAAATATAAAGGTGCCCATACATAAAACATGCACCAGGATTTTTGAGAGCTTACAAGGACTCTCTACAGAGAGATGATTAGGAAATTCTAGAAATTGCAATTAGCTCTAGAGGTGAGATTCCTTTTACTAATCTTTATGTACATGTTGTGTTGGCTTCTACATCTGAAGTAAGTATTTTAGACTTTATTTTAACCAAGTTGCTGTCGCAACACAAGCTGTATCATCCTGAAGCAGCCATCTAAACGTGACCTCATGAACAATCTACTATGAGCATCCATTGCAGTGTAAACTTCCAAAGCTACACAAGATGACTCCTTCTGGATGCTTTCCATACCTGGAGACATATATTGCTATTATTGTTATTACATTATTCTTATTACTAATATTATTAATATAATCCTTGAGACAGACATCACAACAGGACAGAAATTATAATTTCTGTTATTTTCCCAGTACATTCCAGGGGCCCTCCTTTTATACCTTTTTGTTTATGGCTTCCTGTGCTTGTGAGTCATTGTACTGAATTTGCAAATAGAGGTGATATTAGGTGCGGTGTAGCAGGAAGAGACTGCAGTGATTCTGACCCCCTTCCTGAACTCCATTTACAATCATCAGACCATTCTTACATAAGCTGCTCATTACCAGAAAACATGGCAACAAATATGTGAATAAAAGCTATAAGATTTAATAATAATACTGCATTCCTGATCACCAAATTGGCCCAAAATCCACTTCTAGGTGGAACGTATTTTTGTTGGAAACTGCATTTCTGTCCAGTATCTGCACTGCATTTCTCACTGTCTGATACAGCACATGTTCCTAGAGGGAACCTTGATGTAGATAAAGACATATGAAACTGGTAAATCACTGTTGTGATTGATCATTTTATTGAGTGAGGCAAGAGGCTTCTTGTCACTTTTATTCATAAAATGGCAGGGGTCACAGACTTCAGCTTAACACACAGCGCCCTCCCATCATCTTATGAAAAAGATTTATCAGTTCAAAATTTCACCAGTGAAATATGTATCAAAAAGCTGCAACAATACCAAAATTATTGTGGCTACTCAGAGCAGATGCATGCAACTGCTTAGCTGTGAATTCCTTTCCTCACTGTCCTCTCTTGCTGAGGATGTGCAAAAGGGCAAGGACCTGTCTTTGTACTTGCTTTTCCAGCACCTGGCACACACATGAAGATGGAAAAACCCATAAAATAGAACACTAAAGCTGGATACGAGCATCTACTGAGATAAATGCAAAATACATTTTCATATGATAATATGAATAATAAATATGATAATGTTTATGAATAATATCATGATAATAAACTAGTGAAAATGCTGCAAGTAAAAAGTACTTTGGTTGCATTCCAATAAACAAATTTTGATAGGGCATATTTTCCTTAAGTAATAGAAACAAAAAGAAAAAATGAATTAAAGAATGGAGTACTAGTCTGAGAAGCCACCAATGCCACCACAGTGTATTAAAATCACCCTCCTATAGAGTTGCCTGTTGATGTGCAAGCATATAGTACTCAATAAAACACATAGCGATAACTTGGTGTGTTTAAAAAAGCGGTTTTCCAAACACAGAAGTGTGTGTGAAGAAGAAAGAGGAGACTAAGGGAAAGGCCCAGTGCAGGCTTATTTTACAGCCACAACTTATGAATAGGAAAGTTTAGCTAAAAAATGATTTACACAAGTCACAACATGTGTAGATCATATTCAGCAACTATTAGCAGAAAATGTGAGATTACTATCGGACCTTGTCTCAATTACTTCTGTAGTTTTTCACTGTCCTTTCCAAAACAACATTTTTGTCTTGGTAAGATTATGTAGTTACAAAATAGTTAGGAAATAAACCATTTCTTGCCTTTTTGTTAATTCTGCTTTTGTATTTTACTTTGGTACATCTTGTCATTTTTGTCTTCACACCAAAAGACAGAGTGTGTACAGAGCACCGCATTAGGCAAGTGCCTTCAGTAGGACTCCCCGGTGAAGACAAGGCTTTAGAGGTTCTACCTTAGCAGGCAACTGGTTGAGAAAAAAAGCCCAGATACCAACACTACATTCAGTTCAATTGGTGCTAAACTGTCCATTTTATATTCAATCTTTTGCAGAGTTTATGTCAAGAAGTTAAGCAGATAAAAGTAGAACATCCCTTTGCCACTGAAGACAAGTCCTGACAGACCCACAAAACTTTTGCCTGATCGACAGACCAATAGATCAGAAATGCCAGCAGAAAGGATCAACCACAAGTCAGGTTTACATTCCCCATCCCAGCAGACACCAATATATGAGTTCTTGTTAGTCGCTGGTACCTGTGGTAGCCACACAGTCTAACCCAAGCTGTGCAGAGCTCAGCAGCGACTGTAAAGCCCACACAGGCTCTTCCACCTCAACCCAAAGTCACCTACGTTGGGACTATCAAGCAGAGAAGTGCTGCAGACAGACAGATATTGCAGGCATATCTTGTACCTCAGAAGAAAGGAGACTGCCTGGAAAACGCAGTTCCCTGGAATCCACCAGTATTTGTTTTTTCCTGTAGTGTCAGAAGTTGAGTGCCTCTTGGGTTTTTTTTTTAACTCTGCACTTCCAGCCGATATCTATGAAACTGCCTGCTAATTTCATGTAGTACCTCATCAAGAGAACATCTATGTGTACATAAGACTTAATGAAAATCTGTCTTTTGGACTGTTTTGCCTAACTAGAAAGACTGAGATTCTCAAATCAGTCTGTTTGAACAGAGTACAATTTCTGAGCACATTTCTTCATTTAGCATTTAACTGTTCTTTAAGAGGGTTAAACTACTCAATATAACCAAATCTACTTCTCTTACCAACTCTTGTTTTTGTTACAGGGTATAAAATTATGAAAATTATGAAAATTAATTTTTCACTGATTAGTACCAAAGACAAACACCATAAATAAAAAATTAAAAAGAAGCCAAGATCAAAGCAAAAATCATCTGGAAATCCCTGGATCCGCAGGATGACTCGATCGCTCCCATGGGAGTGTGGTCTTGGCTTTCAGAAATTTTTCCTTCAGCATATTTATTGAAAAATTAGTCAGCTGAGTACCTGTAACAGTGTGAATAAACACATTCAACCTCACTGAAGACAATATGATACACCATGCTTTTCCTTTGGGATACAAAAGACCTTCTAGAGTTAGGTGGTTGAAGGAGGGCTGTTTCTGGATAACACCTAAGGATGAACTATCAGACTAAATGAAAACATATCCTGTTGCAGAGGAACACCTCTACTTTTTTTTTTTTT
>VWZV01011120.1:158174-245772 GCA_013397155.1 Irena cyanogastra
TTTTTTTTAACTAGCAGACAAAAGTACAAGCATCTGACGTAGGGAAGACTTCCATCAGATCCTATTTCCATATCCACTTTTTTCTTTAGGGAACATCTACAGTTTTTAACATGTAGTTTCACAATTTCCTTACCCAGGTACAATTTAAAAAAGAACCCTCACATAATCTTTGGTAATATGACCTATTCTATCCATTCCTCACTATGTTCCCTTTGTCATTTGGAATAGGTACATATCAACCCAAGAAATCTTGAAATTGTCACTTGTCACACCGAATAACCCAAACTCCTAAATAACTCTTTTTAAAAACAAACTTTAACTTTGAATTGATATTGCAAATAAGATTTTAAGCATCTGGCATATTCTGAGGGATAACTTGAGGGAAACAGGAAGGGAGAAAAAGTGAGAAGGAAACAATTTTGAAGAACGTGCTCAAACTGAAAAAAAAGTAGCTACTTTTGTTGAGACCAAGTCCTGAAAATTAGAGTTGGAATTTCAGAAGGTAAATCAGAGTTCACCCAAATGCAGCATCTTTCCTTAATTTAATGGCCCAAGGATACAGTAATTTCAGCCATCTCATGCTGCTTTTGTTTTGATTAAAACTAACAATGATGAAGATGTAAGTGTTGCTGCTTTCTTTGAATCTATCACCTCTTCACCCACACTGAAGCTGCCACCAGTGGTGTTAAATGGCAGCTAGACAGAAGCCACCAGCTACTGAATAGCCATCAGACATTCATAATTTTCAGTCACCAGCAATGGGCTGATACCCAGTCTCACCAAAATTAAATGTCTCTTTTATTATGCCCTTTTCCAAATATTATTTGATGCCAACAAAAACACATCAAAGTGGTTTACAGGCTTTAAGAAGACATCAGAGAAATTAAATAGAGGTAGGATTACCTACTGCACTTGGAATCAGACATCAGCTTTCTGCCTACCCAGGAGGTCACACTATCTTTTCTCTGCTTCTCTTCTTTGCCTTGCTCCATGCTTCTCTTCTCTATTTAGACTGAAAGCCTTTTGAAGCAGACAATACCTCAAATGGATTTATAAAAAGGCAGAAAGCAATCCTCCTGCAGCGAGACTTCTGTCTGGTGGTACTGTTTTGAAACACTGTCAGATGTAAATAACAAACTGAAGAAAACATAATAATGGAGAAGTCAGCCCTTACACAGATCTTCCTAGCTTATTTGTACTCTTGGAAGAAAAAAATATGCTGTATTTTTATACAAAAATATGTTGCATCTGTTCTCAGAAGCCAGGGAGGCTATCAGGAAAATGTAAGTACATTAAACATGTGCTCTTTTATGAAAAAAAATGAAGTGAAAAAACAAGGATGGAAAAAAGGTGAACATCACCTATGTAAAGGCATACATGCCTTTGAAATATGCCAAGGAATGGTGTAAAGGTAGATGCAGTCCTTCTGCTCACTGTAGATTGCATAGCTCAAGAAACAATAGGGAGTGTGTGTTTCTCACAGATGGATGCATTTTACTGTGCCCTCAGCCAACCAGAGCACAGATTTGAACCTTTGTGGCCCTGAGCACTTTTGTAGCCTCTGGTTTCATTAAGGGTCTGCAGCCTGTAACCCTGCAACCTGATTTCCACTCACAGATTCCCCACTTAGCCCTGTGCTGCTGTAGCAGTGTGTCCTAGAGCCTGTGGGACAGAGTTTTTCATCCTGTTGTTCCCATGATGTTATTCCCATGGCCATGTATCTGCAAAGCCTGACAGTGCTGTTATGGTAGGTTCTGTACAGGAATTTCAGGCTTGCCAAGGAGGCTGCCTTTAGGGGAAACAGAGGGCAAAAGGCACCTGCAAAGAGTGAAAGTCATCTAAGAGCACTGGAGTTGTCCTTAGGAGTCCTTTTCCCACAGTGGCAGATGAGACAAAGAGGGAAATGGTCCTCCAGGACTGTGGCTGGTGGCTCCCCAGGGAGAGGGTCCTTTGCCTGATCCTCACTGAGTCAGGAGTCACCACAAGGTGAGACTGAAATGGAAAGCAAGGGCTTTCAAGCAGAATTTCCTCAAAAATAATTTAACATCACTGAGTTTATTTTCAAAGCACCAGTTTTGGTAAAATATTGTTGTTCTAGACTTATAGATGCAAAAACAAGACACAGAAAAACAACAAATGACCAACCCCTCAAAATAACCCCTTTGATTTCTGCAAGCAACTTCAGAAGCTATTGGGAGGAAATTGGGCAAGTTTATCACCCCAAATCACCATTTTCTCAGAAAAAGGAACGCATGAACTTCATTCAATTTATAAATAGTTAGTTGGCTGTAGCAAGCCAAAGTTTGGCTTACTTCATTGAACACCTGAAATTCAGGTGTCAAAGAAGGGAAACAGTTGAGGATTGCGTTTAAGTGCTTAAACCAGAATAGATTGTCTACATGTCTTAGCCTCATTAATACATCTGTTTCTCAAACAATGGGAAAATGGCCCAAGACTTTGCCTTCACTAACGCTAAAAAGGACGAATCCAAATCAGCTATCCTGTTGGACACCTGCATTAAAGACTATACCATACTACAGATGCTTACACAAGAGAATAAAAGATATCTCTTCCTTCTACAATTTTTCCAGTTTTAATACCCAACTTTGAGATTTGAATATTTTTTTTAACATAGTCTTTGTCTATAGAACTTTCCTTTTTTGGCCCATGTAATTATCCATGTGTATTTTCTTGATAGGAACATTAATTTAAGTCTGAAGGAGAAATATGATCCTTTTGTGCAGTTCGAATGTGCAGACTTCGCAAAGTGCAGCAAGAATCAAAAAGAAACAAAAGGAATCAAATTCTTTCTAATTAGCAACACCCTCTTTTCCATTCACCTCTCTCAGCTTTTTGTCAAGAGTACACTACCAAGAATGCTTTCTGCTTCCCTTTATCCCTTTCAACTTTGTTCTATGACAAAACTATTCAGAAAATGATACACCTTTAACTTTTTGTAATATGTATGTATTGTCTCTGATCAGAGCAAAGAATCTACTCTATTTTCCCTGTTTCTTGCTTATGAAAAAAAACCCCTACAAGTAGTTTAAAGGTTAACCGAAAGCAGTTTAAAAACATACAATAAAAATACATGTACCTACTTAGCAGTTACAACACAACAACAAAAGCATAATGTCCAGCTATGCACAAGTCATTCAGGAGCTTCTCCAGTACTGATATGCTTAATGTAGACATCATGGAAAAAATACGTGTGCTAGATGGCAATTTCTCTATTCTGCTTCTGTCACAGGTACATAATTACACGAAACCAGCAGCACTTTTATGCTTGCTGGATGGCAGAAAAGTGAAATCTCTACATATTGTTTGCATTTCATGGGAGAACTTTGGGTTTTGTCTAAAACCACCTAAGAGTCATTGTTCCTCTTTCTTTCTACTACTGTTTTCTTTAAATGCAATGTCTAATATAAAAGTGCATTTTTTAAATATCATGGACTGGTTTTAGCTTTATGTGATTTAAAAACAATTCTTGATAGCAAGAATTGTTAATACAATATTGTTTCTTTGTATGAAAGTAATACTGATCTAAATACTCATGTATGTAAGGTTAGAAATATGCTTACTGTATCATCCACACAATTTGACCTGTTTGCAAAAAGTAAACACCAGAGGTACAGACAGCCGAATCAGAGCCGTTCCCCTCACTAAAAATAAATTCTATAGAAACACTTGCAATTGTTTATCCTTTTTAAGCTTAACAAATTTAGAATAGAATTGAACAGGATAGAACACAATAGAATAAAATAGAATAGAATTGTTCAGTTGGAAGGGTCCTACAACAATCATTTAGTCCAACTGCCAGACCAACTCAGGGCTTACCAAAACTTCGGCATACTCAGCTGAGAAGTGGAGCTTCACAATAGAGTGGCTTTAGTGAGGACCTGGCATCCAACCAATTACACAGTATTTTTTGGTAAAGGAATGCTTCCTAGCTATAGAATCATTGAGTTGTTTAGAGCAGAGAAGACCTTTAGGATCATCAAATCCAACTGTTAATCCAGCACCAAACCATGTCTCTCGGTGCCATGTCTACACATCTTTTAAATATCTCCATGGATGCTGACTCAACCACTTCCCTGGGCAGCCTGTTCCAATGCTTGATAAACCTCTCAGAAAGAAATGCTTCCCAATGTCCAGTCTAAACCTTCCCTGGTGCAGCTTTGAACCATTCCAACATATCTTGCCACTGGATACCAGAGAGAAGAGCACAGCACCTTCGTCTCCATATCCCCTCCTCAGGAAGCCATAGAGAGCAATCAGGTCATTCCCCAGCCCTTCCTTTTCACACAACAAGAGAAGCCCAAAGTCCTTAGCTGCTCCCTATAGAACATACCTTCCATCCCTTTCATCAGTTTTGTTGTCCACTTCTGGACACATTTGAGTACCTTCCCATCATTCATAAACTGTGGTGCCCAGAACTTTACACAGTGTTCAAGGTGAGGCCACACTGACACTGAACACATTGTGAAGATCACCTCCTTCACCTGGCTGGTGGTGCCGTGTTTGACACACCCTAGGATGCAATTTGTTCTCCTGGTTGCCAGGGCACACAGCTGACTTATAATGAGCCTGCTGCCAACCAGCACTCCTAGATCCCTGTCTGCACAGCTGCTTTCCAGCCACCCCTCTCCCAATTTATACTTTTGCCTGGCATTGCTCCATCCCAGGTGCAGAATTCAGCATTTGTTCTTCTTTCATCCTATTAATCATTGGCCAATGCTCCAATCTACCTAGAACCCTTTGCAAAGCATCTTGTTCCTTCAGAGAGTCATCAACACCTCCCAGTTTGCTATTATCCTCAAAACTGTCAATGCTGCATTCACCTCCTCTATCCAGAATATTAATAAAAATATTCAACAAAACTGGCCCTAGACCTGAGCCCTGAAGAAATGCTGCCGGTGACAAACTAACATGTGCCTACTTCCTATAAATGTATTTTCACATAAGAAATGTTTAAGAGGGTTACATCTGCCATCACCACAGCACCATCCAAAATGGCTTGCATTTTTAATATTTTCACTACACTGTTTCATTTCTTACTATAAATGTAATGAGATGTTAATTATTATTGTTGTACAGTAAAAACATTCCCTCTTTTCCACAGGCTGTAAAGTAATCTCCTGATCTTTTGAAGTATGTAATATATTCTGCTCAGACCTTTACAAAAGTGAACTGCAAGAAGCTAAGATTTACTCACCTACACTTCCCCAGTACTTTGATGTAAAAACGGTACTATTTCTTTCAGGACCAAAACTAACATGGTATCACATATTCAACACAAAAAAAAATGTCACTAGTCCCATAGATATCCCATAGATTCAGGACAGTTATTTCACACAGAAATGAGCATACACAGTTCAATGTTCATTACCTCTACTCATATATTCATTAGGAAAAAAATCCCACAGTCTGTAACATTCGCACACCAAACTGGACCTCCCTCGCTAAAGTTTAATTTAACTCTGTTCCACCTAGCTACAAAGAAAGTAACTTAATATATTTATGAAAGAGCTACTCTGGACTTGTTCCTCTCAACTGATATTTTATCCCATTACCTCTTTTCAGGTTTGTGTATCTCAGCTGCTGTCTAGGATGTGTAGAAGGCAAGTTGCCTCCCAGTCCTGCTATCTACATCTACACCTCTGTCTCTCATCATGTCTCTCCCACATTCCTCCTTCCCAGAGCAAGATCTTCTTTTCTCATCTTCGTCTTTGTGTAAAAGAAAAAAAAAAAAGTTCCAGCTCCAGAGAGGTCTATCCCTACTCTCTTTGAAACCAGCACTGGGGCATTCTGATCAGCACCTCTCCCACAGAGACCTCATGGTGCTGGATGCAGGTTTCAGTATGCCATTTGCTTTCCTGCTGGCAGAAGACTGAGGCAGAAAGGGAGATAGCTTTCAGACAGCTCTAATGTTTGCCTCTTGCAAAATCTGTATTCACAAGCAATGCTGAAAATGCTTGAAGGGGTCTACTCAAATGGCTCACACCAAGGATTATTTGTACCTTCAGGCATCAATACTGGCAATCTAAGGCACTTTTTTGTTTGTTTTTTCTGCTTGGGAAAAACTGCAGGGCTGAACTACTCATCAGCTATCTAGTGGGAGCTACTGCAAAGGCGGCCAAAGCAAAGCCCTTCAGACAGAACTTTCTGAAGCTTTTTGCTGCGTCTTCTCCAGCCTGTATCACCAGTTTGTTAGGTCAATTCTGACATTTCTTCCTCAGCTATCTTTTCACCTCACATTCACATCTGTAATTGCATTCTTTCTCTGCCCTGCTCTCATTTTCTCAATATCCTCATGATCTTTAACCAGTCCTTTCCTCACTACTGCCTCTTCACTCCCTCAGAAACAAAATACAAAAAATATTGTGAAATTAACCTTTCAGCAACACATATCTTATGCTGCATAACTTGGGCTGCTTTCTGGATTGTTCTCACTCTGTTCCTAATACAAAGACTACCACATATTTTTTCCTCAGTGTTTAGGTATTAGAAGCAAAAACATGCATGAAAAAATAAAGTGAATTGAACCACTGTAATGCCAAAGTGTGATTTATAAGATGCTGAAGCTTTATGTTGTATTGGGAAGACACTTGACCTCAGATGTCACCAAGAAAACACCTGAATTTTTAGTATCAACTATTTTATACATACAATGTTTTTCCAGAGAAACGTGGAATTTTAAGTGCATTGCCCACTCTGTTGGAACAGAACAGTTGCTGTTTTTAAGAAAGATTGCTTGTTTGCTTTACCTGAGCTAGTAGAAGCAGGAGACTTGCTGCGCCGGGATGGGCCTGGGCTCTTGGTGGTGCTCCTACGTGAACTCGAAGCTATTTTAGTATAGGAAGTAGATTTCACCACCCGACATTCTGGAAGACAAAGAAACAGTGTAAGTTAGCAATTAAGAAAGCCAGCAAGATTCTGGAAGAGAAAGAGCACTGAGAAGTGAAAACATTTAGCCCACGCTTGTTTTCATTCACCTTGAGTTTTATGAGAAAGTATAAAATCTGTATAAATGGCTCCATTAAAATCCAAGTACAGTATGTACCATATCCCAGACAAAGACCTGCTGCAGTAATCCAGACTTCGATATTCCATGGTTACTGCAGGTACTTAGGACAGCTTAATTTAACAGTGCTGAGACTACTCATAAAATTTCTTTGCTTTTGAAGATTTCAGTGCAAGCAATGTAGCAATTTTTTGTAAACAATCCAGATGCAATGTAAGCATTTTTGTCAACCAAGGCAGTCTCCTCTACAAAAACCAGAAGTCTTCTTTCCTGTATCAAAATGTTACAATTGAACAAGATGACACAATTGTCTTCCACTCATGAAAAGTTTGAAGAAAATAAAGCAGGTTTGTTGCTCCTGCTTAATCCTCTGGTGAGCAATAGCCCACATTGTACAGCACACACAATTCATCACAGGTGAGGGAAACAGCACTACTCGCTCATAAGAGACACCAGTAAAATCAATGAAGAGGCGAAATTACCCTCCCACTCGAGAACACTACAAGATGTTCAGGTTAGAGTTTATGTACACCCCCACAGATCTGTAGGCATCCTCACATTACGACTGCAAAATGGCTCTTGGCCTGGGGATGAAAGAACTTACTGAGCATAGCACTGATGTCTTGCATGCCTAATGGATACTAGATTAATCACCAGACATCTTACAGAGTTGGGAAAAAAAAGATCCACTTAGTCAATATACAATTAAAACTCTGCAGCAATGTTTACACTGTCTTCACCTGACAATGTCAGTACACTTCGCTTGTTTAAAAATACATCAGTAAACATTTAGTTCTGGACCAGACCTGTTTCCTATTTTATTCCCATGGTTAAGGTTCCTCAACAAAGGTTAAGAGAAATAAACAAGAGTTTTTTATTCCTAGTCAGAAAATACCATGTACAAGCCTGCACATTATTTAGTCTTCACAGATCAGTGGAGCCTGTAACACAGTTTAGACAGATTAGAGAACAAAGAAATAAAATTGAGCATAACTAATTAACTTAAACATATACACTCGAGAATGATGTAATGAAATTTATTTCTCTTGGCTGCCCTAACTGCTTGTCTTTCATCAAGCTGTTCAAGGAAATGGAAGCAAGAACTGATGTGTTACCAAGTGAAACATCCAGCATAGGTGAGAGCTGAGAGGACCAGAGAAATGCCTTGATCTTCCCAAAGAAGCTTTTCTTACCAAACTCTCCACATTCCTAATGCCCAATAGTAGCCAATTTCTTTCTGTTGACATTTTTTTGTGATTCACTTGTGACTTCTCTTGTTTTATACCGAACAATCAGTGGAAATGGAGAAAAATGTTTACTCTATGAGGAAATTATCTACTGAAAACAGGAGGAATCAGATGAAAGCTTTCAATTAGATGCCATTGGGTAATTACAGCAGGAATATTACATTAATCTATTGGCATAAACAGCTATGACACATAACAGCTAGAAACTATATACAACGCAAATGTAAACAGTTTCTTTACCTGCCTGTAGACAAAAATGTAAAATTTTTAAACACTTAACAGCCCATTAAAACTGTGACGTAATCCTAGTGTGGGCCTCATTCCCAGGAAACAGCCAGGAAGGGGAACAGCATATTCCAATGGTCAACAAACAACAAGACTAATGCAGAATGAGTCAACCAAGCTAAACCCATTAGAATATACCATTTGCTTAGTTGAAGAACTTAAGAGTCCATGAAGAAAACAGATACTTTATGCAATATGTGAAAAGCTTTCCTATTTCCAGCATGTAAAGAAAACAATTATCTACATCCCTGTCCTGCAATTCATGCTAAATCTTAACTCTTATTTTACTACCAGTATTAATACTCATTCAGGTTCTTTCAATACCTTAAAAACACTCAGTCTTAAATTTGTTATCACAGAGGCGTTACCACCATATCTAATTGGGTCAGATTTGGCCAGCACTGGGTCTGTCCTGGAGCCAGCTGGCATTGGCTCTGCCAGACATTGGGGAAGCGGCTGGCAACTTCTCAGAGAAGCCACCCCTACAGCCCCTCCCACCTCCAAAACGTGGCCATGCAAATGCAGTTCATCTGCAAATCATCCTGAGGGGCTACATACAGACCCTGACCTGTGAGTAACCCCGCATTAATGGCATATTGCCCTAAAAGGAAGTCACCTCTCGCAGCTAAACGATCTCTCTCCACAGGACGGAAACACAAATGATCATATGATAATCCAAGAAATGTACAAGCATCATAGGATTATAGGGTAATCCAGTTTAGATATGAAAAATTCCTAGCCCAGTTTCCTGCTCAAAGCTTGAAACAGCTTTACATTCATAGTCCTGGATGATTTGAGGGACACTTCAACCCACTTGTGGCATACACAGTGAGGAGGATCTTGGAGATCATCAGTGTCAACTTCTTGTTCCAAGTGACAGGAAAAAACAGTAAGAAGAGATGCTCTTCTCACTCGCACAAAAAAAGGAAGACTCTGGGACTGTGCAGGCAGAGGGCAGCCTTGGCTGCAGTGACCATGACAGGAGAGTTCTGGATTGTGAAGGGATTGGAGGTCAAAACCCAAGATCACAGTTCTGGACTTCAGATAAGCAGACTTGGGACTCTTCATGTTTCTGCTTGGAAGAGTCCCATTGGATAAGGCCCTGGAGAGAAGAGGGACCCCAGAAAGCTGAGCTAAAGGATCTCCTCCAAGTTCCAGAACAGTCCATCTCAACAAGTAGAAAGATGTTAAAAAATGGAGGGAGGTCTGCATGGATGAATATGTTGTGGCTGACCAAATTAAAACATAAAAAAGAAGCACAAAAAAGGTGGAAGCAGGGACATGTAACCTGGGAGGCATTTAATCTAAGTCCAAGCATGCAGACACAGTTAGGAAAGCTGAAATCCAATTAGAATTTAATCTAATGAGAGACATCAAGAGCAACAAAAAGTGCTTTTTTACATACAGAGGGAACAAAAGGAAGACTACAGAAAATGCGCATCCATGAAATAGGGCCTCAATGCACGAGATAGGGCCCCAATGACACAGAATGTGGAAAAGGCTAAAGTATTGAATGGTTTCTTTGCCTCAGTCTTCACTATCAAGCCAAACCTTCAGGAGTCCCTGGTCCCAGAAGCATGGTGAAAGTCTGGAGAAAGGAAAACCCACCCTGGGTGGAAGAAGATCAGATTAGAGAATACTTAAGCAAAACTGCTACATGTACGTCCATAGGACCTGACAGGATGCACCCTGCAGGTGCCGACGGAGTTGGCTGATGCCATTGTGAAGTCACTCAACAGTCTTTGAATGACAGTGGTGATTGAGATAGCCATTTGAAGACCCAGTAAATCTCACTCCTATCTTCAAGAATACCCAGGGAACTACAGACAAGTCAGCCTCACATCAGTCCCTGGGAAAGAGACAGATAAATGAATCATGAAAATAATTTCAAGGCACATTAAGGACAAGAAAATCATCAAAAGCAATCATTATGGATTCACCAACAGGAAGCCATGCTCAACTAATTTGATACCTCTGCAATGAAATCACCAGCTTGGCAGATGCAGGGTAGTGGATATTGTCTACCAGGACTTCCGTGATGCTGCCATCTCAGACGTTTTTCTTTATATCCAGTCTAAAACTTTTGTTTCAATTTATATCTATCACCACTCACCCTCTTACCAAGCATCACTGTGACTCCACCACCTTGATGGAGAAGAGATGCTGCCCCATTGACATTGAAGGCTACTGGCAGGTACCCCTGAAGCAAGTTCCTTTTTCACGCTGAAAAACCCCAGCTCCATCAGCATCTCCTCACACAGCAACAGCTCCAGCTACCCCCCATCACGATGGTTCTCCTCTAATTGCCTCCAACTTAATGATATCTCCTTTGAACTAGGGGGCTTTAAACTAGACATAGTATTCCAGATGTGGCCTCATGTGCTAAGCAGAGTCAGTTCCCTGTCTCTACTGAGTCCTATTTAGTCTATGTCACAGAAATGTGGTCTTTTTTCCTATTTTTCTATTTGTATAAACCCTTTTGAGCTCAATTACCAACTTCTTTGGCACAATTTTCTTGTTACAAATATAATTCACAGGTTGTAAAATTTTAAAAGGTCACAGTTCAAATGAACACATATTCTCTTTAAGGTAAACTTGTCAAGTGCCACCTTTCCTATGGGTTTACAAGTTTATTCTTAAAGGACATGGGCTATGGTATGGCCTGTGGAGAGCCATGGAGGAAAGCCTTCAGTGCTGCACACACCAGGCTCCAGAAACTCATGGTTTCAAAGACTAGGGCAAGACTAGCTCCAGAGTCTAAAAGGATTTCCAATCATGGGCAGAATGTAACCAGGCTGCTGGTTTTAAATAGGTCTCAGCTCCCAGGAACAGTTTATGCATGCAATTCTGTTGTCACATTTAGTTTGTAAAGTAAAATTTTACTGCAAAGATCCCACTCAGTAACCATACAACTACTGCATGTTCCTCTAAGACATTACCATAATTTGCCTGTTCCTGTAGGAGAGCTCCGTGTCTATAGAGAAAACAAAACAAAAATGCATGTTTTGTTGAAACTGTTGAACCATTTTGTACACTGAATCTAAATTGGTGAGCAAATAAATACATACCTTGCCCTCATTAACATTATTTGGATTACTATACAATGGGTCCTTTGCAAGTGATGAAACAGAACAGCATTTTTTCCCCCAATTTTCTTTTGATGCCAAAAGTGTATCAGAAATAGATCTGAACTTCTGACAGAAGAAAGCTATACTGCCTTTCTCACTCAAGTGGGCATGGCATTCCCAGCCAAGAAGAAACACCAAGTGTTTCTATGTTATGTTCAGTAAGGAAAGAAATGTTTAATGAAACCCCAGTCCTTCCTCTCACCATTGACTGAAATTAAAGGAACAAAATGATGACACCCATGGTAATGCAAGACAAAAGAAGATCAGCTTTACAGTTTGAACTTTACAGACTTTATTGTTTTCCAACTCAAAATATTATATAAATAAGGATGCTTTTCCAGTGAAAGCATCTTGCAATAAGCTGTTCTATTGTATAACCACATACAAAGAAATAAAGTAGGAGAGAGAAGTACAGACTAACAGCAGCAAGGCTAAAAATGTAACACTGCAGTCCTTTTATTGTATGGAATATTACCACAGAGTTCTGAGGCCTTTATTGGACATTAACAATAGGGCTGAGGAAAAAAAAGAGAAAATACCCCAAGGCTACAATCTGACATAATTAAGACTAGATAACGAAAACAGAGTTACTGAGATTGTACAGTGGTGTCAATGAGCAATCAGAACCAGGAGGGAAGCCAAACATACACACTTGTGAGCTCTTGACTCTTCCTGTTGCCAAATGGATAAAATGAGGTAAGCATGAGGTAAATAAAGGATGCTAACACGCAGAATCACAAAACCTGCAGTCTCCAGCCCCATGATGTTTCATTTCCAAAATGTTACATTAGCTTCTACGCTCATTAGATTTTACAATGGCAAAAAGTAGCAGAGAGTAACTAATCTGCAATAAATGTGTCATAAAATGAAAAAGCTTAATGTGCTTCTAGAGAAGACTGTGAAAAGTTATTTAAATTACCAGGAGATCAAAAAGGCTTACTTGTCAGCAACTCAGAAGTTGACTGTATGGCCTTCATGAGTTCTTTCTGGGTAAAAACATCACTCTCTGCTGTGTTTTCCTTTTCTTTGAGGTCTGTGCATAGGGAATAGATTTTTTATTTTCAGTATCCCTGCCAATCTGTTTCTCTAAGACGAGAACATTTAACTTGGTTTCAGCAACAGCTGTATCCTGCAGATAAGCAAAGGGGGAGGATCAGGGATGTCTGTGGTTGTTGGTAAGCCACTTTACTGAAAGCCTCAGGCTGCTGCCTTTTACCACTGCTTAAAGACATTAGCGTCACTAGCAATGTCCTCAGGCCAATCAGTGGATCATTACCCCAAATGCAGTACCAATTTTAGTTTTTAATATTAATGGTAATTTGTCCCATGCTGCTAATTCTTAATGCAGCTAATAAGATTTTACTTTTCAGCTGTATTCATGCCTTCAATTAATACCAGTAATCTTCTGTTTGCAGAACTAAGTTTCACTCTCTTCAGCAAGAGAAATGTCTAGTGGCATTGATACACACTGCAATTCACCCTACCCAACTGATCAATTCCTGGCAGCTATGACTTGCAATTACAACATGTTCAAAAGGGTAACTATCATACAGTTTCCAAAAATGAAAAGGATATAGAGTGTTTCACAGAGGTTTAAGTAATTTCAAAGCTTCTATCATCAAGGTTGTGCCTGCTTCAATTTTTTTTTCTGCACGATGTGTTTCTGAACACGTTGCAGATGCGGGTGGACAGAGATGTATGTGTAGAATGCAAAATCCTAAAGTTTTATCCCATGCACTAAGCTCTATGTCACTGTAAATGCATGGATGTTTGAGACACTGGATCTTCTCATTTGATTTCTTACCAGTAATTGGTCTTCCACACACGATAAAGATTAGGAATTCTATTTTACTGTATGCCAAATACTTGTGGAAGCAATTACCTAAATCTCCTTTTTTTTTTTTGTGCGAAGAAATATTCTTTGATTGGGGTATAAAATACAGAAACAGATTTTCTTTCATGTGAAAAATCATTTTCCAATTCTGAAACTCGGGTACATATATACAACAAAATACAAAGTATTAAAGTCATCTATGCCTTATTACACATCAAGAAAATAGAGAATCTTGAAAGGTTTTCAGAACTCAAATCACTTCCCCCAAGCTAAGAATGTTTCCAGATATATGTACTACTCCAAAAATACCTCATTAAGATAGAAATAAGAAATGTATTTGTGAATTCACATGTTATCACTAATATCTCATTCTACTCTAATGTATAATCTTCAGATTCTGAATTCAAATGTTTCAAAATTCACTGAAGTCTAAATATTTACCAGAAGAGGTAAACAGATTTTACATATAAATCAAAACGTTGCTTCAAGTATTTACTATCTTTTTTCCAAACACCTTCCTGTCTTAAGGACATTGTTGGAAGGATAGAACTCATCTAATGCTAGATAGCTTAAAAATATGATGAACTATGAGCTATTCACCCCACAGTCCTTCTACAGTCAATGGAACATCTTCATTTCTATGACCTCTCTTAGGAACCTGTAAGTTGGAAAAAATGAATCTTACTCCTGAATTATCAGAGACAAATTATAGGTTTTCGGTTTTTTACTTAATACATTAACACAAGACTTTGCTGTATTTTCTAACTTTACTGTGTATGAGCAGATTTCATCTCCCCACCTTCTCCCAAGTCCTAACCTTTTTGTCAGATTCATCTCACACAAACATCCACATTAATATTTTGTCTACAAAAACAATATTATGTTACATTTTGCTTTACATCAAAAAAGAAATCTACTATCATGAAAGATTCCAGCCCACAGCAGTGGAAAAAAGGATTGAAAAAACATTTTTCATCACTGCAACAGCTTTTCTGACAAGGCACAATATCTAATTATTTTCAAGCTCTGCATTTGTAGGCAGAAAAAACTAGAAGACTTCTTCAAAACCTGCTTGTCTAAGTGAATCTCAAATACTTCTGACTGAATTAATGTGAATGAACTTCCATAGGTAAAACAATGATTCCTGAAATTAAAACGGGACTATCAGAAACTATTTTAAGATACCTGAAGACTGAGTTGAAATAAGAATTTTGTCACTAGCTAAAACATACCGTTAGCACGTGTTCTCTTTGACGTTTCGCGTATCTTGCCATATACTGTGTTCCACTCCCAGAGATTTTAATTACCACTGTTTGCTCAATATACTTCAGCCAAGACGCTCCAATGCTGACATAAATGTTCATTAGTTTGCCCTTGCATTCAGCACCCTTCCCCTACACCTCTGCAGATGTACCATGCTAGCTGCAGTGACTGAAATATCACAAAGCTACTTTTAACTGGAAATGTTCAAGATGGCACAACTA
The DNA here is from genome assembly GCA_013397155.1 of Irena cyanogastra. Classification (NCBI taxonomy): domain Eukaryota; kingdom Metazoa; phylum Chordata; class Aves; order Passeriformes; family Irenidae; genus Irena; species Irena cyanogastra. The sequence goes on from VWZV01011120.1 coordinate 173,177, forward strand.
ATTACAACTGCAACCATCTGTACTATTTTTATTTATGGCCTCAGCATTATTCTTCATGGAACAAAGAAACATGACATGCCTTTGCTTATGGCTTTCCTTTTCTTTCTGTGACAAAAGCTTGTTTACTGGGCATATAGTATATCAACAGATATCTCTCAAAAAACACGGATGAAGCCACAGGAAAAATTCAACACTGAAGCCTTACTTTATCTGCACAGTTTGGATGGCATTTTACTTGGCATTGTTTTATACATTCAGTTGGAGATGAAATGAGAGAATGGTACAAATTAATTAGCTCTCAACTCTTCTGTTCATCAAAATCAATGGCTTGCTTTCCTGTTCAGCACAAAGAGGTAATATTTGTCCTATTACCCATTAAAAATAATTTTTTGTTGTTGTTTGTTGTTTTTTGAGAATAAGCAGACCTCCTATCCAACCCATATGATCGATATTAACATCATCCTAAGCACCAAGTACATAGGCATTCCATCATATATTTTTTCTATTGGGGTCTAGAAGAAGTGTCAGTGCTGCAGTCCAACAAATTCTGGGGTTCTGGTATTACTACTTACTGTCTAAAGAGCATAACTTGTTTTCAATTGTTTACAATTTCAAATTATTCTTTTGGAAGTTTAGAAGCTCAATCCATTTCACAGTTATAAATATAAACCCTCATTTGTAGAACATCATCTTCACATGGAAAGTATCAGCTAAAGGTATTACTAAGAAATATCTATTCCAAACAGTTAACTTTTAATACATTTTGCCAAGTCTCCTGAAGTTACAGATTTTTCTGTGTAACTGATTTGTGGTGAGCAACAAAACATGTATTTAAACTGCTCTACTTCTGCTTTGATTTTTTTCCAGTTAAATCTGCCTACTTATAATGCACTTATTAGTCTAACAACTTTATTGTGAAGTATTAAGTTTTAAAAGCCTTTTTTTTCCCTTCAAAGAAATTAATTAGACTATATTGGGACAAAGATTATAGTCATAACAGTTAAAAACAAATCAAATTCCTGTGGCTTACACAGCTAATTAGCTAGATTATCAAGGAGTCTTGCACAAAACCAGGGATATATAAATATAAAATATCCATTAAAAACAGATGAATATGAGAAGCCAATTGTTGTGGAGAGTTTTGTTATTTAAATGATCATTAAAAAGACTAACTGCAATCAGGCAGACACTATAACTTTAACAACAGTGAGACAAGAAGACAAGATACACTAAGAAGAGAAGTCAGAGAGAGGTTTTAGATAACATTTTCAAATTAGCGAGATGTGAAGAATATTTAGAGATACATCTAAGATGAACTCTAATCTACCAGACATTGTTTTATGAGAATTTTGAAGAACAAATAAAAATCCGAGAGAAAAAGTCAAAGCAAATGCCTATCTTTAAAACTAGGACACAACAGAAAACTGGGAGTTGCAGAAAAGACACCCTTATTTTGAAACACAGAGAGATGTTATCCAAAGGGAGAGTATAAACAAGGCAGATCAAGCTCCTTTCCTTTTGGCTGTGGCAAGACAAAAAGCAATGGGCACAAACTGAAACACAGTAGATTCCCTCTGAGCAGCAGGAAACATCTTTTCACTTTGAAGGGACCAAGCACTGGCACGGGTTTCCCAGAGAGATGGTGGAGCCTCCAGCCTTGGGGATATTCAAAAGTCATCTAGACATGATCCTGGGCACCTAGCACCAGACGACCTTTAGAGGTCCCTTTCAAGCTCAGTCCTTCTTTGTTTCCATGACAATAAAAAACATTAAAGGAAACAAAATATGTGAAGCTTAAAAGATATTAAAATTATATACAATAGTCAAAATAGTTTTCTCAATAATAAACTGTGTCAAAGTAGTCTTTCTATAAAGGGTAACAGGAGAGACAGTAGAGAGATTATAAGGCTTTCTGCTCAGAATTTTTAAACGCAAGCTGCAATTCAAGAAAATACCATCTATAGAAATTGCTTTTAAAATGGGCACTGGAAAAGCTAACTAGGGTAGTTTACTGTCAAACTAGCAGTCAATGAGCAGAGAAACTCACCAGAGTTTTGTTTCTGATCCTGGTCAACATTTACTTGTCTCATTATGCAATCAATGTAATTATTTAAATGCATTTTATATCTGTAGATGACACTACCATAGGTAAAGCTGTAGGCACTGTGGAACAGTATAAATCTGAAAACTGCAAAGTCATCAGAAAAAAACCCAGTAAAAGTCAACAAGTCCAAATTACTAAAATCACAAAAGAATAAGCAACACAATAAAAGTTGAAGTCATCACTACAAGAGTCAGTTGCTTAAATGCAAAGCAGCAGTTCTGCAAAGAGGGACATGAGTTTTGCAGTGGGTCACATGCTGAATTGGAAGTAAACTACTACAGCAAATGGAATCATCACCCTGCTGAGGGTATCACCTCTGTGGAGTACATCCGACGTAAAGCCCTGAGCTACTGCAGTGTTAGCTAGCACAACAAATCCACTTTTGTGTTTCCCATTTATAAACATGAGGATTTCACCTTCAGAGGATTAAGAGAATACTAAGGAATATTACAAAATGAGGAAATATGACTAATGAAGGAGAGCTAATATAAACGAGATCTTTCTTTTCAGAAAAGAAGTGATGAGACAAAACAGCAGCCTTCAATACTTAATAGACTGCCAAAATAAAGAAAAACTAAATTCCTACTATTAGTTCTATTACAAATACAACAAAGCAGAGTGATTTTAAGCTTCTAAAATGTGGACTAAGTCAGACATGAGAAAACCTCTTTTCAACTGCAAGGATAAGGAAGTACTGGAACAGATCATGTGGAGGACTTGTTGAATTTCCCTAACTACAACTGCACACGCACATGTTAGCCAGAAACCGATAAAGTCAATTTAGGTAGGGCAGGTCCTCCCATGGAACTTCTCAGATCCCTTCCATGATTCTTTTGATTAAGTCTTCCTAGTACAACTCATAAAAGGTACTCCAAAGTTTTTTCATTGTCAGCACTTCTGCCTGAATTTAGCTGATAGAGAAGTAAAAGGAGGAGATGCATTCTAATGTAAAACTGAATGAAAGTCAAAGAACATTTTTGCAAAGGGAAAAGTGATTGATCAATGGGTGAACTAAAATCATCATTTCCTGAGTGGGGAGACTATTGAGATATCTTTTTTTCTCTATTGAGAAATCTTTTATTTGTCTTCAAAAGCCAGAATGATTAAATTTTAGAATTTTTCTCAGGAGCACATTACCAGAACTTATATCTCAAAAAAACCAGACCTTTCTCCTTCCCAGACAATTCAGATCCTGCCTGGCTAATACTGTCTCATGCCATTGAGATATATGCACATTTCCTCTAAATCAACTAGATAACAAAACTTCATACTGAAAGAAGACATTTCTTATTGGCTGATAAACTGATTTTGTAATGTTGGGGTTGATGAAAAGGCATGATGTCTCTATCTACATTTTCCACAACTCAATCTGTTCTCAAAATACATCTTTCATTCTTAAGCTCACAGGCATGTCCAGATGAAAAAACCTAGATGAAAACAGAAAAGCTCACACATTCCATGTAGCTCAAGAAAAGCTGTCATAAAAAAAAAAATAAAAAAAAAAAAAAAAAGAGAGAATAAAAGCTAACCAATTAAAACCACATTAGCCTACATAACCTTCTGTACTGTAACCATGTGAAGCAGGATCAGAAGTTAATATGCAGCCAGTGCCTAAACAATAATCAACAAGAAGTGTGTAGGCAGGGGGTACAGGAGGAGTGCTAACTATAGATGGAAAGACTGTATTTATATACGTTCCTTAGGTTATTGTTGAAAGCAATGCTTTACATTTTACCTAAATAGTTATAAGTATCATTTATGATAGTGTCTAGAATTTCAGTGAGTTATTTTTTGCAACCTTATTTCACTACTGAGTTGCACAAACTTAGCTGATATTAGACAAATCTAGTTTGAGTTGATCTTCTTCCATGAAATGAAAGCCATTACTATGATTAATTAAGTTTGCAAATGTGGAATCCTATCAATTTCCAATTTTTTAAACAAAGCTGATATCCTACTAAGTGTCTGAAGAGGGCTTTCATGTGAATTGACAAAATATGGGGCTGTTTTTGAAGTTGTGTAGCAAGTATGAAAGATTAAAAAATAATTAATTTAACAAGTTCTGCCACATTATTCTTTGTAAATACCCCACAATTTTCTCAGATATGTTTTTATTTAAAGTTTTACTTCTTTAAAACATTCATTTAAAATTTTGAGACTATTCCATATTCAAAATATTCCTGGTCTTAGAAAGGATGCAACACTGAAGCTGTTTCTGAATACATATAGAACAACTATCATTAAAGACCTTATGCTAACTTATCTCCAAATATTCTCAAAAACCTACTTAATTTCCTCTGAAAAGTCAATAAATCATACTTTTCTTTTTTTACAGGAATATTAAAAAAAACCCCCAAATATAGAAAATTCCTAACACAGTTGAACCCAAAAGTTAACTTAAACAGGTTTATTCACAGGACCTACTCATACTTAACTCTAGATATTCTAAGAGAGAATGTGACTTCTTATTGCCTACTTAAGCATACAGATAACAAGGTTGTTCAAAGCCACAAAACACTGATATATACAACAATGCCAATGATAAAACAGTCCCTAGAACTTCTAACTTCCATTCTCCCAGTGTCTGAAACACAAGAATCTCTTCAAGGACATCATAAATCATCATACCCAAAATGTAGGAATACTGAAGAAAACATATCCTTGCCTTAACTTTCCAACTTGCTTCTAACCTCCCCATGGTTTTCTGTGTCAGTCCCAGCCTCCCATATGTCTGTTCCTCCCACAAAAATGCCTCTACACTTTCTCTGACACTAACATCTATGAATAGAAAGCTCTCTCTGAGGCAACCTGAACAAGGCAGCTTCCCTCTCCATATGATCCCCCGACGATTTTATAATTTAACTATTGCAATCGAGATGATGTAACACAATGCAAAACAAACAGATGGGCAAGAGATATAAAGTGTGGCAAGGCCTAAACTGGAAAACATCACTGCCAGAAATGTTGTTGGGCTCGCAGCTGCTGACACTGCTCCTGGGATGTGTGCACGCTGAGGATTTGCTGGCAGCTGCACTGCTGGCTGAGATTTTCAGCATGTGGTTCTACTTAGGTGCCACAAGCTGGGCTTTGTTTGCTTACTCCACATTAACATGTGCCTGCATGCAAACCTATGGAGATAAAAGGTAATTCTGGATGCCAAAATTCTGTTGCGTAGATCACGCATGTTTTCCTCTGCTGAAAGAATGTGATGAACAAATGGGGATTTTCTGATGAGGCACGTTTACTCTACGACTGCAGCATAAAGATCTGGAGGTATTATCCTAGAATTAACTTGAGTAAAGGCAACAACCTAACTTTGTGACAGTGCAGCTTGGATGGGTAAACCAGCATATCCTAACTTCTGTGCTCCTGCAACAGGCTTCTCGACTGTGTGAGAGGGTTTATTTAAATATCACTTGGGCATATCTAGTATTAACAGGAATTCTGTGAAGGTATGGAAAGTAAATAATCATCCCCTGGAAAATTCCTCTCCTAATTACTATTACTCCATGCTCCAGTCAGTCTGAACTGACAGAAGTTCATCAGTTCATCAAACATATAAAAGCAGAGCACTAGAGAGACATTGCTTTGAGGGAAAGAAAATTAAAAATTAAGAAAGATTGGGAAAATATACAAGTATTATAAGCCAGTGGAAATTCAGTGATAAAACACCAGAGAACATAGTAAATCAAATTCTCAGGTACTCTGACTGTTCAGTCTCAACTCATCACTCTGTAGACCACGACTAGGCAGTGGCATTTCCACTGCAGTTATGGACTAAAGCCAGGAGCAAGAAACACTTGATGGACTGAGCTATACAAATTAAGTGATCAACGGGAACAGCTGAAGAAGAGCAATAGGATTCCAGTTGCCTGAACTGTTTCAAATAAGCAGCATCTTTTAAAGTCACCAGTCTCATAAGAAAATTGCCTGTTCAAAGAGGAACTCCTTTCCCTAATACTCACCTCTGATGAAACCAAATATCTGCTTTCTCACAATGTATAAGTTAAATCATCTGTGTACCTCTCATAGGTGAGAGGAATATGGTGCAAACAGTAGAGTTTGAAATTAAGTATTGTAAATCTGAGATATTGATAGATACAAAAGTAATAGATATGGATGCAGAAGCAACATTTCAAATGGGTCAAAAGCCATTATGGGGACAGAAGGCATTTTCATAAGAGCATGGCTACTGAATTCATACCTTATTTCCGGCAGAGTAGGATCTGTAGAATCTAGAATAGCTGGGTTAACATCTGGGTTGCTTTGAAACAGAAGGTGCAAACAAATATTTTTATTTTGTTCATTATTTCCTCCATTCCTTCAGCAAAATGAGTATTTTTATAGGGTAAATGTGACTTCAAAAACAGAAATAGGTAATAGAGGTACTCAGCATCTATTCCTAAAAACCTAACTATTTATTCTAACAAGCTTGCAAATTACATACTGATACATAACAAGATAACATAGTTGAACTACACAATTCTGATCTGCAAAACTGGCCCACTTTCAGTTGCTGTTTAGATATCAGAAGGCATGAAAGGAATAGCTTGACGAGACAGGAGGATACCATGATCCATATATTTTTTATTGAGGCAAAAGGTTTTTTTCTGGCTATTGATGCAAGGATGATGGAAAAATTTACACAAATGCTCCCAAAACCAGAGACTTTGAGGCAGAAGGCATCATCAGCCACAGTTCCTACTCACAGGCACCTCATCAATGATTTAATATGACAGAGGGAACTGCAGCTTCATTATCTGGTGATATTTTATTTATTCATATTTAATTAATGCCTATCATAACAATTTGGAATTTGACTGCATTGCAGAAGACGAGGGAAGAAACGAAGCTGTTCTACTGCCTGTACTAACACATCTGCTTCACAGACCTGCAGGGATTCACTCAGCCACAATGTATAACATGAGTGAAAAAACACTTATATTCTACAAATGAGTTACAAATTCTCCGTATTGAATCTGGGTGAAATAAACAAAGATGTCTTCAAAATTCATGTAGTGGACACGAAAAAATCTATTTATCTTCATAATAGGCTGAAAGTGTTTGGGTAAAAGTCCCCAATTTAGGTGAACCATGAGGAGAAAAAAAAATGATGGCAGGAGAAGAAGAAAAAAAGTAACATGACAAATTAGAGAACCAAACCTCTCCCCCAGTGGGAGGGAGAGGTGAAGGCCAAAGGGTAGATTAATCTTGCTATATCATATGGTCTTGATCTTAAAAATTTCTCTGCGTGTTTAGCAGAAATCACACGCACAATGGGGAGACTGAAAAGATCAGGAGCCAGAGCAGATTAAGATGAAATGGGGCCAGATCCAAAAAGCTGTCAACCTCCCACCCTTTCCTGCAGACTCCCATGTGGGCAGGAGATTGTTTCGTGGCTCCACAGTGCGGGTCTGTGCTGAGCTCGTTGACTAGTGCTCTTTCTCCCCGTGCCTCTAACAGAGAAGGACTTTCGACTTCTCTTTTCACAGCAGTATGAGCCACAGCTGCGGACACAGGTCCTAGTAACCCCTCTTACTTTGTGGCCCCAAGTTAATGTGCAGAACCTGGCTGATCCAATCTCACCAAAAAAAACCTGGATCCATGCCTAGACAAAATAGAAAGAGTATTTTTAAAAATCAAATGAAATGAGAAAATTCATTATATCTGTTTTAAAACAGAAATTTACAAAGAGAAAAGGGGCTCAAGCAGATGACCAGGTTACTGCAGCTTACCCAGCTGCTGAGTGCCAGCTGAGTCAGAGCCATTATCTGCATATACGCATAGTAAAAGTGACTTAATTCAACATGGCTTAGCTGAGCCGACAATAGAAGATTTAATTATGTATACATGGACAATTTATACATCTGAGCTGATGTATGATTACTTTTCAAGCTACTGAAATTGCTTGTATATGCAAACCTTGAAGTCAACCAAGCAAATAATTTAGACTTTGAAAAAAGGATTGTGAAGGGTTATAACATAATCTATTTATTTAATCACATGATGACAAGAAATGAAGAAGAACCCCTAAAAGTATAAACACTCTTTTAACTATTTTATTGTTCAAAAAACTCAAATGCATCAGTATGGAAAGCTGTTTTACTAATTTGCTTTCAGAATACCTAGGTGCAAAAGCATATGCTCATTCACATAAATCTAACAACAGTATTTTCACTCTTTTCTAAGATAAAAGATAATTTATTCCATGATTTACAATCTCACTGACTTCCCAAATTGTTTCGGGTAGATGAAACAATCCCTATCATCCTGCAAATTATTATTAATATGGTAGCATACACACATACAGTGACTGATATGTTTTATTTTAATTCATGGCAGGCCAGGATAACATAGTAATTTTGTGAGGAAGAGTTATACATCCACTAATGACAAATTATTACAAGCATCCACTCAGGACTTCCACACAAAGCATGCCAGACACACACAGATACATAATTCCCAGTTTCACAGTGGCACAACTATTGCGATCTGCAACTTGAGAGAAACCTTGTGTGAATCAGATGCTGTGTTCCCCATTCTTCATTATGAAGAGCAACTCAACAGATGCTTTTATAGCTGTTGCTGTACATGTCTACTTCAGCTTCTCCTTTCTTATTCTTGTTATTTTTTTCTCGATTTCCTAATTAAATGACTTACATTTGCTTGCTCTTTCAATATTACCCTATAAATGTCTACCAATCAAGTTATTACTCACTGAACTAGGCAGAACTCTTTCTTCTTCCCCATAAATTTTCCCTGCAAGCATAACTTCATGCTGGTTTCCCCCCTAATATTTAGATGTGTTTGAATGAAATGCATTGGCTTGTACCTAATGCGATGCATGTGTTTATGGAATACAGCGGGCACTACTCCATTTTCAAAACACATAACAAAAGAACAGCCATTTATGAAAGTTTTACTGTTTCTGACTTCCTCTTCACCCCCCACCCCTTCCCAGAGTCCAACTAGAACATCTGGGTGCACTGGATTAAATAATGGACTCCTTGTTTGAAGAAAATTCACAGGAAACTCCTCTTAAGACAGGAGAGGTTACTCCATGGGAGCCAGGACAGGCGGAAGTGAAGGAATCAAATGGAGAATTGTGCTTCTTCAGGACAACAATGTACATGTATCCCTCAGATGTGTGAAGTTCCACCACAGATACCAGAGTCCTGGTGAAGTACAGAGCAGCCAATTGCCACGGCAACATGGGGATCCTTGGCACTTCCTCTCCTTGAGTGAAAAGGCAAGGCTTTTGTTGATGGACTGTAGTTCAAAGGAAACTGTAAAGAATTTTGTCTGCTCTGTTATCTTTGTCTATCTCTGCACAATTTTTGATATGTTTATGTATCTCGAGCGGGTGTACGCTACATTTTCTTTTGCTAATTTACGCCATGGAGAGAATAAAGTAGCTGGTAACACCTGCAGAGGTTATGCAAGAGATGTGCATTGTTTCTCCAGTTCAGCTTGGTAAGAAAGCTTTTTGTATCAATAGAATTCTATATCCATCCTAGCTTTAATACAATGCATTGCTTTTTATTACTATGACAAATGAGCAATTAATTTCATTGTAATCTGAAAGTTAGTTCAAATAATACAGAAAGTTCTACAGCATTAATTTTAGATATTATCATTGGTTTACAGTTTTGATTTTTTTTTTTAAATTTGCATTGATCCAGACCCCAAAGTTAACTGCAGATCTTCTATATCTGGACTCAATTGTATCCAACAAAAGATTTCTACAGACATAGCTATCTAAATATTTTATGGCTCTCCTAGCAATTTGAAATGGAAAATGAATCTCTATGGAAGCAATAGAATTTGAGGAAAGCAATGTGCTGCTGATCTCCACAAGATTAATTTTACATCTCAGGCATAAGCTATTTTTTCTTTAGGTACGTAGGGGGTGGGAAAATATGTGGTGATTTTACTGTATTGGTACTATAGAAGTGGAGAACACCTACATATAGCAAAAGCCTTATATTTCACTTCTCTGGATTTATTCTACATTCTACTAAGCAGCAAAGGAGACAAGGGACACTCTTATCTTTTTTCCCCTCTTTCAGCTTACAGAGGAAGAATACGAAACCAATTGGCTTAAGCTGTTATCAGATACAGGACCTAGATTCATACTGTAAGAGTCACCTCAAAAACTGGTCAGCTGCATGACCTGAAGATAAGCCATATTGCACGCAGTAATGACAATCCCTGCACTCATCCTAGAGAAGCTTGAACCTCTCTAAGCTGGGTAACTTTTTCTGCAAATTTACCAGATCAAAAAGCTAATAACTTGGCACCTTTGTTCATGTAAACCAGTATGAAAAACAGAGCTATGTCCTTCATCCTCAGATTTTGGAAAGCAATGCAGAGAGACTGCAGCAAAAGATTCTTTTAGCATATGCATCAGTAAAGAAAATTTATTCTCAAAGCATGCTATAAAAAAACCCAAGAAACAACCCATTCTACTCATTTTTTTCCATCTTTTTTTACAAAACTGTTCCCCTCATTTCTTTCGAATTTCTGTAACTTTCTACCTGTACATCATGTTGAGTACCCAAAAGAAACTGACTGGATTGGTTTAGCAAATAGCCTTCTTTTAATACCATATCTCATATCCTAAGTTTCATGATTTCCATAATTAAATAGCCTTGGTATACCAGGAATTTTGCATATATGACCTACGGGGCTAAATGTCTTAAAAGATAAAACAACAGAAAGCAGAATTTTCACGGTTTATTTACCTTTCCAAATATTTTTAGCCTTTTTTAAACAGCAGATGTTTAATACGCACACTTCAGAGCACACTTTCAGCCTGAACATCTTGATTTAAATTAAGTTACCATGGAGGAATTATGACAATAGATATGTCATATATATATATATATGACATGATGATAATGTTCCTCCTGGATTATGTTTGACCATACACAAACCTTCTAATAAGATTTCCTATTTTTTCTTAGATAAATTATACATATCACTGCAATGATATTTTAGAGTTCTTTTTAATTATGTTGATTTGTTTTCTTTCCTTTTTTACTCTGAATAGAATATAAAAAATAATTTTGAAATAAGTCTTATTTATGGGTAAGATTGCCTAAATACCACCTTCTTCAAATATTCTAAACCTGTAATCAAGCTTTCCTTTTTGTACAGTGACTTTGCTTGTACCACAAGCAGTACAAACACCGTAAGTAGGAAATCCTAGTGATAGCTCCTAACATGTAAGACCATCAAAGTCAAAGCATAAAAAATAAGAAAGACCCAATCTGATTTGATTTACAAGAAGAGAAAAAAGAAAACAATGAAAGACTTTGCTATAATAGTTTCTCCCATTAACGTAAATACATATCCCTATAATTCCATTTTCACATTTGCAATACAATAGTTTTGTCAGCAAAAAGAAAGGAACACAGGACATTTTTGTTTCCAATATCAGTAAAATTTTAAAATGAAGTGGTCTAAGAAACAGCATTTCATGAGAAAATCCCAGGGCACAGAAGCTTTGACTCAGTAACAATTTCAAAGAACATCTTTAACTCAGCAGGAAACAAAAATACTGTCTACCAGCATCTTATCACATTTTGAGGCTTATTCTGTCTCTCCCCTCTCCCCTAGGAATAGGCGGGGGTTTTGTTTGGTTTTGTGATGATACGCTGAGGCAATGAAGGAGTAGGAAAAGAAACTGGGAGGGGAAAATACAGGAGCTAACTGTGAAGAAGTTACTGTGCAAAGTGTGATCAACTGTGCAGAATCTGAAAAAGGGGAAAGAGAAGAAGGATGCAAAGGACACTTTGTGATCCAGTCAGGAACGGACAACTAAGAACCCCTGACAAATCACATTTGAGGGGCTGGATATAACACAAGCAAAACTGAGGCTGCAGCTGGAGAACAAACAGATGACAACAAACAGAGAATTTGAGAAGATTACATGAGGGGAAGCCCACCAGTGCCAGCTGTAGGAACAGTGGTGTCCTGGCAAAGGAAGAGTCGCAGTCATTTTCATTTTCTTTTCATTTCCAAGTCAAGAAAGCTGCAAGCATCACATTTTATACTGTTATTTGTCACTGTTATTCTCGTTATTACAGCATTTTGGCCTACTTTTTGTGTTGTTTTAAATCCTCTGGGTTGCCACAGATATTTGCTGAAGTTACCATTAGCAATCACATGGTGCTAGGAAATAGTCTCCTTTCACCATGGAGCTAATTTCTAATTTTCATTGTTCCAAACTTGTTTATTGCAACATGTACATTGGCATAATAAGAAAGATAGCTCCAGCAGAGGGACAGATGCAACTTACTTTTTCAGTCCAAAGACGTCTATCGGCTGAAAACCAAATGCCAGGGTTTCATTCTATTTCAGGCCTCAGATTTAATAATGTAAGTTGCATATCTCTAACTTATCTTCTCATTTCTACATCTTTCAAAGGCTTTTAGCTCAACATAACTTGCTTTTAAAATCACCTTTTCTTGAACAGCTCAAATATCAAGCTAAAATTTTTTCCTCACTCCAAAAAGTCATAAAAGATAAAATATTTTAACAATACAAGTATTTATTTTTTTTTTATTTTTGCCAAAAGCCAGCTCGTACTCCTAGGTTTAGACAACACATTAAAAATTTTTGAATATTTTCACAGAATTCTTTGGCATAAAAGATGCCCATAAAATTCTATTATGTTGGTTTTGGATTTTTTTTGCTTTGATGGTTTATGTGACACTTCCAAGCACCTGACTTTTGTGAGGACTTTGGCCCTCAGGCTAATGACTGCAGGAGAAGTCCTAGATGGCAGCTTTGCATCATTCTCCAGACACCATACTTTACCAATATCCCAATGTAAAATATGCAATGATTTTCTTGCTCTGGTAAATAGTAGCCCTATTTAAAATAACTTTTTAAAATAAAGTAGCAATTTTAAAATTTTGTACTTCTGATGAAGTGCATGTCAAGAGGTGTACAAAGAAACACCAAATTATTCTGTTCTCTGACTCATATTTATCACATTGCCACATTTAAAAGGTAAGATATTTGGTGCCAGCAACTTTTGTTTCTCCACAACTCACGTGTACAATGTTGCCTGCACCACATCATGAGCCCTCCTTTCTACTGCAAAACACATTATTGAGATTACATTAAGTGGAATATAACAGTTCACTTCAACTGAACATTCAGCTCAATGTTACAGTTGAACCTGCTTGATGCCTCCCATTATGAAATGTTGTTTATCAGTTCCTTATAAATCTTCATGAATACTTAAACGTGGTTCAAAATCTTCTATGTTTACTGTCTGTCCTCAGACTGACTTAATCAACTTAAAAGTCCTCAACTGATTCCCAAAAGATAGAGCTGGTGAGGGGAGAGTGCATTATTTGTCAGGTTAAAGAAACCAGAAAGAAGCAGAACCAGAACTTTCCCCAAAGTGATTCCCTAAAATGTCTCATTAACAAAGTTTGTTTTTTCTTTGATTTATACAGATATGCAGAAAAGCAAAAGTATGGTCAAAATACAAACCCCTAGAAGTGTTGTCATGTGATTAAAAGCCTTCAAACCTTACAGAGGTATTTTCTGAAGATCCTACCTGCATCATGGAGGACCTACCTCCTTCCCAGCTTCTTCTCATTGCCTGCATGGTTGGGTGTGCCACGCTGTACTCCCACCACCAAGCATCTCTCATTTGGAACTATCAGGTGAGAGGCAGAATTCCTTTCCAATATCCTTTTTCTGACAGTCTGGGGCTATGGTTGTTCCAGTGTGGAAAGGTGACCTGGAGTTCACTGTTTTGTACTCTTGGTGCTGTCCTGTAAGGGACAGCAGAGGAAGGAGGAAACAGCCACACTGAAGCACTGGGGGAGCCAAATAACTATGAAGTAAAACAGCTTGAATTTCCTTACATTTGAGAGTCAGATTTAGTTAATATTTGTACGGTACCATTGCACAGTGTTTCGGGTTTGGACAGGTTTTTCCTTTTTTTTTAGTTGAAATATTTATCTTAATTTTTTTTAAAAGGGAAGTGAAAATCTATAGATCATTAAAGGAATAAAATCCCCTAGCAATGGAATCTGTATACTGTTGATTAAAGTTTTGTTCCCATTTGTGTATGCACACGTGTACGTACATCTATCCAGAAAATATTTTTAGTTCTTTCCTTATAGTGTATCTAGTCCAATTTTAGCTGTTTTCACACACCATTTCTATTTCTGCCCTTCTCTATCACAGACCATGCATCACCACACAGTTGCTTACAACCTGAGGGTAAAGGAAAACATGTGAACTAATTGATTCCTTTGGAGGGTAAGGAGGACAGGGTAAAATTATTAGCACAAAATTTCTTGAGTATCAAACGGCAGTGGCTTCTCACCAGCATTTCTAAACAATTTGAATTATCCCCTGTCCTGTGATGAGCCAGCAAAGATGGGGCACTTTCCTTGGGTGAGGGGTTACATTCTAAGAAGGCACAGCTTCAACCCTGTGCATAAAGAACACAAGTAACTGCTGCACCACATTTGGTAATCGTTTGGCATCTTACAGATTAAGTATCTAACAGTACAGACAATATATTATGATGCATAAACCAACATGATGTATAAACCATGGCATGGATGAGGGGATTAAGTCTTTCATTAGCAAATTTGCGGACAACACTAAGCTGGGAGCATGTGTCAATCTGTTGGAAGGTAGGAGGGCTCTGCAGAGAGACCTGGAACAGTTGGATGGATGGGCAGAGTCCAACAGGATGAAGTTTAATAAGTCGAAGTGCCGAGTCCTGCATTTTGGCCACAATAACCCCCTGCAATGTTGTAGGCTGGGGACGGTGTGGCTGGACAGTGCCCAGGCACAAAGGGACCTGGGGGTGCTGGTGGACAGCCGGTTGAACATGAGCCAGCAGTGTGCCCAGGTGTCCAAGAAGGCCAATGGCATCCTGGCCTGTATCAGGCATAGTGTGGCCAGCAGGAGCAGGGAGGTCATTCTTCCCCTGTACTGGGCACTGGTGAGGCCACACCTTGAGTGCTGTGCCCAGTTCTGGGCCCTCAGTTTGGGAAGGACGTTGAGACGCTTGAGCGCATCCAGAGGAGAGCAACGGGGCTGGTGAGGGGCTTGGAACACAAGCCTTGTGAGGAACGACTGAGAGAGCTGGGGGTGTTTAGCCTGGAGAAAAGGAGACTCAGAGGTGACCTCATCCCTCTCTACAACTCCCTGAAGAGTGGCTGTAGCCAGGTGGGGGCTTGTCTCTTTCACCAGGCAGCAACTGACAGAACCAGAGGACACCATCTCAAGCTGCACCAAGGGAAGTATAGGTTGGATATTAAGAAAAAGTTTTTCATGGAAAGAGTGATAAAGTTCTGGAATGGCCTGCCTGGGGAGGTGGTGGAGTCACCACCCCTGGATGTGTTTAAAAAAAGACTGGATGTGGCACTCAGTGCCATGGTTTAGTTGAGGTGTTGGGGAATGGGTTGGACTCAATGATCTTGAAGGTCTCTTCCAACCTTGTGATTCTGTGAACATTTATTCAAATAAAATCCTTCTAACACCCAATTTAACTGGCCTCAGAGAATTATGTTTTCATTTTGCCTCATGTTTATCTGTGAAGTTACAGATTTTGGCTAACCCATGCTCTGTCTGATATCCTAAAGATCAGATATTTAAGTCTGAGATTTTAATTAGCACTCTCTGGCTTTGAAATACCCAGGACATATGTATTACTGTTTCATTTCAGTTCATACTTCATTACTGGGTTTGCAGATCACAGGCAACTTTAAAGAAAATGAAGCCAGCTTCAACTAGACTAGTAAGAATCGCAATCATTTTCTGCCTAGTTAGGCATTTCTAATACACATAATATATGACATCTAAACACTTTCCAAGCAGGAGGCCTGACAGCAATGCTACTTCTAATGATTAATGCACAACAAGCGTATGTTGCTGTAGGAAGAATGCACTTGAACTGTTGAAAATCATGATTTGTGCTGAGGATCCCTTTTCCTCTCATTCTTCCTATTCTCCTGGAAACAGGTGTTTACTAGTTTACTGAAGTTGTTCCCATTTATGAGGTGCTAACCACTCCCACAAAAATGTGCAAGCTTTGTCATGAAGAATTTGACAAAAAGGAAGTATTAAGATGTCTAGACAGAGCCGTACAGAAATACAGCCAGGATGTAAGGACCTTAAACTAGAAGAAGGCAGATTTAGACTAGATATAAGGAAGGCTTTTTTTACAATGAGGCTGGTGAAACCCTGGAACAGGATGCCCAGAGGGGTGATAGATGCTCCATCTCAAACAACCGTGGTCAGGTTGGATGGGACTCTGAGCAACCTGATCTAGCCAAAGATGTCCCTGCTCATTGTAGGGGAGGGGGTTGGACTAGATGAGCTCTGAAGGTTCTTTCCAACCCAAACTATTCTATGATGCTAAGATTCCAAAGTTTCATCTCAGCTACACATGTAAAACATAGACATCAAAAAGCCAGTGTCTACTTTAAATACTCTTGTTTATCTGAATTTGTACAGGGTGTGAGTAAAGCACCATTGTCATTAAAAAGGACATTGTGAACTCAGTGTGGCATCATGAACTATTTCCCAAAGGGAAGATAAAGACATGAAAGCAGCTTTAAATAGTTTTGAGAAATATTCATGCAGCTTATTTAAAAAGGAAGAGAAGGATACTTTCCCCTCATGTTAATCACCAATTATTTTCTGTTGCCCATGCACCGTTAACTGCACCATCAGGATTACCAGAAGGAACTTAAGCAATATCAATGAAGAAAGATGTGAGACCTAAGTCTTATGGGTAAGTCCTGGAAGTCTATTTCATATATGTGGGGGAGGACAGGAAAAGTTCTGGAAAATGTGGTGAGAATCAGCCATGAAAGTTAGGAATACTTGTGGAAGAACAGGTAACATTAGGAACTGTTCAGATGAAAGGTAGTTTCTCTTAAGGGACTTCTGGGCCAATTTAAAAGAGAAATGTGTTCTAATCTCATTCAGAAAGCATCCATTATGTGCTTATAAGGTAATTATGCTAAGAAATTCTCTCTGTTATCTGTTGAGGAGAGAAACTGCTCATCTGAAATCTCTGCTATAGCCAACTTACTACCATGATCTAATTAATCATGGACATTCTTTCTCAAATTATGTCTACAGGTGACTTTTTCCCAAAATTACCATATAAGCAGAAAGCAGTTTTCAGAAGTTTGGTCTCTCAGGAAAACAGGAAAGTTCATAGCCTTCCTCCTGAACTATTCTTTCTCGAACAACTTCATCACAAAGTAATAGTCATTGCTCCATTCAAACATATAAAGGGTATATGAAGAGCTAACATGAAAACACAGATATAGATATTGCCACAAATCACAGAAAACTGGTATGTTCCCATTCATTTGAGAGTTTGGAGAAGGTATGCCCTCCTTATAATTTCCAGTGATAAAGCAAAAACACCCCACAGGTATGTCAATATTGTGGGAAAACAACAACATTCCTGTAGTTTAATGGAGACTACTTACCTTAAAAAGGAAACCTCACTTACATCACCACAGCAATATCATTTGAAAAAGTAATGTAAACAGAGTTGATGGTAAACATTCTCTGAAGAGTTTCCATTACTGACAACATATATATGCCTCTCTTTTCTTGATAACAATCACCAAACTTTCTTATTCAGGTTTCCTGCTGCAACAAGACCTATCTATTTCCAGCATTATGAAGGAACTCAGGATTCATTCTTAAAGAATGGTATGAAAGGGAATCCAACAAAAACAACAATTGCAAGTTTCTCTATAGTCCTTCAGATCCTATGATTTCATGTATTAGAGCTTGAGAGAACTAGCCTGGTACAGTCTCAGGCTTAGAAGTATTTGCCCTTATCTTTGAAAAGAAGAGCCCAAAAACTATTTATGAAGATCCCACTTGATTTTACAAAGATTCCTATTTTGCACTGTACCCATAAACTCCAGATACTTTTAAACCACTCAAAGAAGGCCTATTGTGCCTCTGTACAGCAAGCAATTCCTGATATATATCATTGTATCTCCATCAGTAAACATCTGTCACCTATAGCAAGTTCCAAATACCTAATAAGCACTTGGGTCAAATTCAGAGTCAGAAATAATGACATCATAATGGAAATTGGATGTTGGAAATACCCAACATCTATCTCACTGAAGATGCACAATGCAACGCAAGTGGCATTAGCATTCAACACAATAAAAAATCCAAAGAATGCAGAATATCATGAAAAAATCTATCCATTAGGCTTACTTCTAATGCAACACAGAAAAACACACTATCAAGAAAACTCCTCTTTTAGATAGAAAACTTCATCAGCACTTCTGCTATCCTTTTGACCTCAGCTAGAAGCAAACCTTGGGGCTGAGAAGACTATGCTGAAGAGAAGACCCAGGAAAAGGATTGAGATGGCAAAAAAGCATGTTCACAAATCCTGGGGTCACTTGATGACTGAAATCCTTTTAGCACATTCCTGGAGCTCAGACACAAAGTACTTGATAAGACTTTCAGCACCGAAGCTCATGAATAACCATGGTTCACATATAAGGAGTCTGCTGAGATATCAATCTGTGAATCACTTTATGAAACTCTCAACCCTGACATTAACTGACAAAGGCTTGGCTCCTTCCAAAGCTACTTCACTCTTCAGACCAGTTACCAGACACAAGCACAACACAGTAAGAATTTTATGTCTTTTAACAAGGCCACATGGTACTTCAGTGCCCAAAAAGTTCAGGAAATTTAAATGCAACACTGCATTTTTCAACCTGATCCAGATTCCAGAAACTCTAGTCATAAACGGGGAGATGAAGAGTAAAGTGTATATTTAAATGCCATAAGGCAGAAAAGGAATAACAGCACACTATTTGTACACTTTTAATTTTATTTTTGTTCAGTGCTTGGGCACAAGTTTTTTCAAACTACCTACAATAGCTTGTTGGACTATCTGCACAATACCAGCTTGTAAGGAAATCCTTCTTTGCAATTATGTCCCAGTGAGTTTAAAAACAGTTAAATAACTGCTGTACTGATATTCTTGTTGAACAAGATGTGACTATAAGAAGTGAAATGTGGTCACTCTTAAGTAATTAACAAGTTGTACTTTTCTATATTTTTATTCTCTTTTTTTTTCAATAAAAATTACTTCCAATTTGATATAGATTCACAAAGCACTGATAAAGAAACTGACTCACAAAGAAATGAGAAATATACGGGTAGATCATAAAACTCCAGAAAAAATGTAGGAACTTCAGAGAAAAATATTACACAAAGTATGAAGGCTATTGTTTAATCAGTTTTAAAAGTAAAAGTAACCGTAAAGCCTCTGTTCACTCACATGCTCTCAATAAAAAAAAAAAAACAGGCACCATACTAACTGAAGATCACCATTTACTTAATGTATGTGAAATGTCTAAGTTCATTGACAATAAGAACGCAGACACTGCTAAACACAGAACTAAAAGTACTGGTGTGATTAAGGAGCTACGCCTATGGCATTTTGGTTTATGGATGCAACTTAAGAAAGGGTGAAGTTTCCTGGCTCCGGATTGTCATTTTCAAAGTTTAAGGTTCCTTCACTCTCAAAGTGGTTTCACGGATGCAAAGCAGATTCCCAAGGCTGTAGTCCACCTAGGTGACAAAGTGACATGTGATATGGCATGCAAGTCAACGAGGCCAGCACAAGAAACAAGAACACCCACAAAGGTGCTTTATTCCATTACCTGGCAATTAGGACACACACTTAAACAGATGACAATTAATGTTTAATGCCTGTGTATTTTTGCTTGTAAAGGATGGTGGATACAGACACTGCAAACTATCCTAGGAAGCAAAGAGCTGAACGGAAGTGCTTTTTCTCCCTGATGCATGTCCTCACTTACCAGACTGTAGACACATGCACCTTCTTGCTTCCTACCTCTTCAGTTTCATGTGCCTTGCATTCTTGCACGTAGAATATCAGGACACTTGTTTTGGAGGTGGAAAATGTGGACCAGTGCCAAAAAGAATCAGATTATTTTTGTCTACTAGGAAGTCATTGGTTCTGGTACCTCGTATAGCACTACCCACGTGTAGGGCTTTAAGCTATAATTACAGATTTGTCCATGACAAGAATATCAGGTATTTTGGAACCCTGTCAAAAATGTTGGCTGTTCTGTGCTACCTTGCTGTGCACCTAGGGTACTTATTATGAAACTACTGTCATGTTTACTTTGCATTTCCTGCAGGTTTTCCTCTCCTCTTGTTCTTTATCAAACATCATCCATCCATCTGGCCATCCATCTATTTAAAAGAGAGTGTTATATCCCAGGACAGTGGGGAAGGTGTGGGTGTTGTGGAGGTGGCTGTAGGCTCTTTTTACACCATGCCTCTAACTTCCCTACAAAAAGCTGCATCCAAATCTAGACCAATTTACCAACCACCAATCACACACCTCTCCAAAGAATGCAATTATTCCAATTCTAACATGTGTAACTGGTATGAATTTGGTTTGGGTTGGCAGGAACATGTAAGTAGGTGTAGATTGCTCGTAAGGGGTAGGAAAAGAAGATGAAACTTTAAAAAAATGGATTAAAAAATAGAGGAGTTATAAAAGCTGTATTTTTGTTCCATTTAAACACAAGCTGTTATGTAAGTGTCTGCTACAGTAGGTCTGGTTTTAAAGAAAGTTAAAGAGGCACACGCTGGCTCTCTTGCAGCACAAAGTTATTTAACACACCTCAAGGAATTGAAAATATTACAGACCGATTTTTTTCTAGTTAGCATCTCAAATCTGCCTGTAATAAGAGTATTAAAAGTTATCAGGCAGAAATTTTTAAAGAAAAAAATCATAAAACTATGTTTGAAGAAATTAAACCACCTGGTATTGTAATGGCTTTTTAAGATAACAATACTTGGGAGCCCCTCAGAAAAAAAAAATAAAGAAAAAAATGAATAAGAATGTTTACAGTGTCAAATATTAGCAGGTTTGAATGTTTTTATCAAATTTTCACACATATAAGAAAAAAAATATTGAGCCACAACATCAGAAAAATATCACACCAACGAGAGCCTAAAGAATCTACAAATGCATACAGCAAAAAAGGCCAAACTGGAGATTCAAACTTATTACTGTATGGCTCTTCTCAACAGTTACTTTTTACAGACGAATCCCTATGCACCAAACAATTAAAGACAGCACTCTCACTAAAGCAAAGCACTTTTGTTTGCTGATGTTAAACCAATATTCACACCTGGACTCTCACGCCTCACACCATGAGCTGTGCTGTAAGGTGGGCAACAAAACCCACCTGCCATCTACAGGCACACACAACTTTTCAGACCACCCACATTTTTGCTTCTTCAACCTCCACAACAGTACCAAGCAAACTTATCACAACATTGCTTTACCTATCAACAGAAAACCCAGAAATTAAGTCTCCCAAGTTAAAAAATGTCAAGGACTTCAGAACTGTCTCTAATTTAAAAATCCCTAGGCAGCTTTTGCCTCTAATATTAATGGGTTCTCCTCGAATGCTATCTGGCTCAGGCAATTACATTTTACTATAACTATTTAGATAAAACTAAAGTAAACAGGCTGAGTCATCCTGGCAATAGGCTAACAGGGGGATATCTGGAAAATGTGGCTTTACTAATAACATCTGCTAATACCACAATACTGAAGTATGTGAAGTCCCAGTGACAGTATTTTTTTCTTCTGAGAAAGTTTAAATAATTGCAGATTGAAAATGTGTGTTGGGTCGGAAATAGCCCATGAAACCATCTTTCACTCCGTGCACCACATACTTCAGAGATTGGTCAGAGGAGTATTTTGAAGTTTACACGAGTTTATTCATAGGCTGATGTCCCCTCTGAAAATGCAAAGAGACTACTTTTATTCAATACAGACAGTAAGATCAACAAAAAATGACAGATAAGCTTTACTAATACCAGGGATTTTGCTTCACAGGAAGGTGCAGAACACTAGATACTGTTCCTGTCTTAATAGCCTATACAAGCTCATTTTTTCCTGAACAGTGACAGGTCTCACATGTAATGAGACACTTTGCAACTGACTCAACTTCTGCATTCTTCTTCGAGGAAGTCATTTGCATGCCTCCAAAGATTCTGTTTAGAAAGGGGGCTTTTCTCCCATGATGTATTTTAATTTTTGCTGGATATAGAAGCCAAAAAATTGAGATAGTAGATCTGTCATTACCACACTGTATCATGACCTCAGTTTGTGATGGTTTGTTGTGTTTCTGTGGTTCTTCTAATTTCCACATCTGGCTAAAACCTTTACTCAAAATCAGTATAATTTTTGCAAATGTGACTACATGACTCTTTCCATGTTCAGTACTGACATCTTTACTGAGCAATTCTTTTTAGGTTTTCCATTTTCTGCCAGTTGAACTTTGGACCCTTACCAATATATTTTGGACAGATGCAAACTTAAGACAGCTTTTGGCTTGCTTTTCAGTTGAAATTCCAAACCTCCTCCAACGTTCAAGTCTCCAAACTCTTAAGGTCTAATGAACTTCGCTGACTAATTCTTTTGAATTTTCAAGTTTCTCCATTGTAATGTAATAAAACCTTTAATATTTGACTGGTTTAGTTTTCTGGTCAACATAAATGAAATCAGTATATGATTACAACATCTAATGCTCTTCCTAGGACAGCTTTTCTTGTATTATCATTTTTATTAACAGCACTAAATCTAAATAGGTAAACATTCCCAGTTAGCACTAGTAGCATTTTGTCTGTCATATGGATCTAGGAAGACTAACGTGCCCTATAACACCCTAGAATTTCTGCTGCTGCTAAGAAGTATCACAGCTATCTGTCTGCATGTAGTCTGAGCTATGATCCCAGAAGACTCCCACCAGAATCTCAGGAGAGAGGGTCCTCCCCAAAGTACTTTTTAAGATGTATCCTGTTTTATTTATGCAGGTTTGTCATTATTAAATGCTTAAGTATTAATTTAAAAATTCCATTTTTAAAGTCAATTTCAAGCATTTACTTGAGCCCAAAGTTAGGCTTCCTGTTATATATTTCCCATAGTTTCCCAATTTATATTTTTAAGCAGGAAAGAATATCACCTATCTTATAGCCCTGGAGTGTACAGCAACCACTGTGCAAAAATAAATCTATTCCATTTTCTGGAGTCACTTATTCTGCAGACATCAATATGTGCTTGCAAAACAGAAAGAGCATGCACAGTTTAAGACAGAAAGAGTTTGTATAAAGCTTCATCAAATTTGTTCTCTTCCAAGATTTTTTTCTTCCTGAACATGTCCTTATCAGAAACTGCCTTACTCTGTAAGAAGTCTTCTTATTTTGCTAAACAATCTTACCAGTTCTAAGCAGCTGAGAAAAAATTTCTCTCTTCTGATCCAGAGTAAGAGAAAAGACTAAGTAACCTAAATTTCTTTTGTCTTTTAACTACTCTCCACTTCATTAGGAATAATTAGCCATCTTCTACAAACCTTCCTTGGATGAGATCCTTCATTTGAAAGAATGAAATTTCGTGTTAGTCTCCTTCTTGCTTTAATAAATTTTAAGTCCCTAGAAGGTTTTCTTTCAAAAGGAAAACAAAACAAAACCAGGGTTACAATTCCTGTAGAACAAAATTTTAAAAAGCTCTGACTGAAGAATAAAAGAAGCAAAATCAGAGCTCCATGACCTACCACCTACAGGTGTTCAATTCCATGGCAACATGAGACTTCCTAAAGATTACTTAGTCTTATATTGCTTTATGCATATTATTAGCATACAGTTCTCCTGCAGGGAGCTACACTAATAAAAAAAGTTTCATCAAAGGTGAGTGTTAACAAAAGCAACCTGAGCTGTCAGGTAAGACTTTTGAGGTTTTTCAAGGGAAATTTCTGTAGGTGCATTCTGAAAAGAACAGCACCAAACCACTCTTGCAGCATACATTGTGAGCCACCAGTTTCTCAGCACAGAGCAGCCATTATTGAGGAGTCTTCTACTGGCCTTTATACCTGATACATTTGTGTCTGTACACACACCATCTCAATGAATATGTATGACTACATAAATATCTATCACTGGTTTACTCCACTTTTATCACTTTGAAATATTTTCCAGTATTTTGCGTTTGATTCTCTCAGTTGCTGTGCTGAAGTTTATGTTTGCTAATACTTTAAAAGAAGGCCTTTAATGAGTATTAAGGATGAAGACATTTTCATCATGTGCCTTCAGAACATTTTTGCTTTCTAAAAGCTAAATAACTCTGGATTTTCAATAATTATGCTCTTTTCAAAATATTTTGCCAGGATAAAAGTATCTGGACAGCTCTGGCACTAAAAACACTGTGCACATACTTACTCAAGCCATGACAAAACTCCAGGTATAGGGCCTGTATCTATAATGAAAAGTAGAAAATTACAATGGTCAATTTAGCAAGTCAGTCCAATTTCACCACTGGTGAGTCTAATCTCCATATAAAATCCCTGGCACCAACAAGCAGGCAGGTCTCCAGGGCACATCTTAATACACTTTAGCAGCTGCACAGTTTGCTCAGGTTCTCAGACTGAATAATGAAACACTGATGCCACAGGAACTATTCATCTCAAAGCTGTGTCATACAAACTTATAATGAGACTTGTTGCTCACTCAAAGGATCTCCTGCAACACAACATCATTTCAGAAATTGATCAGATTATAATAGTTTCCAGCATTATAAAGTATCTGCAAACTGTGAAAAGTACAAACATACTCGCCAAGATTACCAACACTGTATGCTCCATTTTACCTATCCAATTAACAAGACAAGAAAAGTACAAAGATAAACATATGGAAAAGGTAATTTGTAAACATCTCTGATGTGAAATTTCTCTACACTCTTCACCACTCTACTCAACAAACTTGGTGGAGGAGGTTATAATACCCAGTTACCATCTTCTATTTCCATCATCACTAGAACTGAAAAAGTAAAACAAAGAATCTGTCCTGAAAAGAACTAAAAGTAAGCTGCTATGTTGGAAGCTACCATCTTCTGAGGATCAGACTGAACACACAAGCTTCAAACTGAACTTATGATCTCGAATGGAATATTATACAAACTGTAATGTCATCAAAGGCTGCAAATAAAGCAACATCCATGGCAAAAAAATAGTTATGAAACAGTCAAAGTAAGAGCTTGAGGCCCAAGATCTACCCTGTTGTGTGTATCAAATTTCTGTGTTTATTCCCCAGAACTGAAAATTTGTTTAGAAAAGTGGTCATAAACATTGGAATTGCACTTTCTGCATTTGGATATACAACTGAGATGTTCACTATTTGGGAAAATAACTCAAAATGTTCTGTAAGAAAAATGTTCTCCTGGACCATCTGATTAATTTAAATATTCAAGTTACAAGAAAAAATCAAAATGAAAGAGCAAAAATATCAAGCTATAGAAGACCAATAAATATTCAGTCTACTCTCTTATTTACTATTTAATAACACTAGCAGTTACGATAAAATTCCCTTGCACATTAGATAATGGTATTGATGATGCGTAATAACAATTTCTCTTTTTTAAATAAGCTGAAGTTTTATAAATTCCCAACATAAATACAATTTATTCCTATGCAAATATTATTGAGGAAACACTTGATATTTTTGGGCGCAAAGTTTTCAGCCCTTTTATATCCAAAATCAGCTTTACTGCTGAAAAAGGTTGAAGGAACATACACACTCAAACCTCATTATGCAAACGAAATGGGAATTTCCACGAGTTCCAGTTTATTGGATAGCATTTCATTCATGCTATTTTTAACACACATCTGGGGAAGCAAATACTGCAGAAAACATACTGAAGAACATTTGGTTCAATGAGCAGAATGAACTTGCATTAACCTCAGTTTTACTGTTTGGCCAGTTTCAATGGCTGTTTTGTAAGCTCTAAGTGACCACAATTTTTTCTGGCTATACATACAGGCAACTTCTTCACTGCAACAGGGATGAAAAGTGATAACTATGCAAATATACATGCATGCCTGGCGAGGAGTAGGGAAAAGGGACATGCATTTCAGTGTAAATATGGACTGGAAAACACATATGTCATCTTCTTGAAAGCTCTAACATCCCTTATTCATGTCTATAAATCTGCCAACTGCCGGGTGGAGGAAGCAAAGATTTTATTATTTAAGTGGCCAAGCTTTCTCTGCTAGAGATGCTTAGACAGAAAGGTGAGAAGCAATGTCTCAAATAAGTACACCTGTGAGACACAGTGGAAAATATTGAAAGCAAATTTGCAGACAACAGATAAAGAAGTGGTCTTTTATAATCAAGAACATACCTATAAAAAAGGCATCGATTAAAAGAGAAATGCTGCATAGAATAAACCTGAAGTTCTGTGAATGCATTTTTCATGTGAGCAGCTCATTTGACTCAAGTGTTACTACAGATTTTATTTAATGAACGCCACATGATATTATATTAACAGCCACCTGACGATCACGCTAACAGCCTGTTCTGAGTATTTAACTGAAGATCAGCATCCTTCTTTTAAGAGTTTAACACAGGAGAAACAAGTGAGTCACTCACACGCTGCCATACAGCCAAGTACTTCCAGGCAGCCAGGGCCGAGCTGGGTGCACAGGCCGAGGGAGGGAGGTACTTCCAGCACAGTTGCACACAGGTGGTCTCAGTGAGGGATTAGAGTTTTGGGGGAAGTTGCAAAACGTCCCACTACTGGATAGAAGAGAGACCCTTTTAATGTACTTATTACGAGGAAGGGAATGAGGACAAGTACCAATGTGCCAAATGGGAGGGAGCTGAGGGTACTGTGCAATTGCTAACAGCACTAAGAGAGGGTGGACATGGAAATGGAGATCCTGTAGTAGGAAGATAAAGGGGGCATTGGATGCAAAGTCATTGGAAAGACAACTCCTTTCCTTCTTCCCTTTCTGAACTAAGTGGTCTAAATGGTACATCCAGCCAGACTCTGGCCTCTCCTGCCTTAGTTTGCTCCTTTCTCATACACAGAATATCTGTTTCCAAGGCCCAGCAGTTGCTGACATTTGAAAATATCACACTGCAGTGGAACACTTTATATTTATGCCTTTGTTGAAAGCAAAGTTGTATCTCAAAGTCCCTAGAACCCACCATTACTTTCCAATTGCCAAAGCACGAGTTTCTGATGAGGGCAGAGTAAGTCAGCCAGCATGCTCTCCACTCCTAATCCAGCCAAAAGCTGCTTAACACATCAGTCTCTGTCCTATAAATCAGGGTAGATGAGGACTATAACCAATTTCCCCTTCCTGCCTCTTTTAGGAAGGACAGATTAATGAAGGTTGCAGAAACATGACAGCTACTAACAGGGACAAACACGATACCCCTGACCTTAATTGCAGTCACCGGATCAGATGCGTGCGCACGCCTCCGCGCACACACGCACGTGTGTGTGGACACCACGGGACTCCGATTTTCCTGGCAAGTTGTCTGCTGCTGGCAAGATGAAGCAGTAACACTTCTGGCCCAGAGATGCTGAGCTGAGGACTAACACAGGCCAGCAAAGTCAAAGCGAAATTCGGTTTCAAAGTTCCAATCCTAATTTTCCCCTAAAACAGAGTCATTCTATTCTCCTCATTGTTTCCATAACAGTCTTATGTGATTTTGACAAGCAATCTGCAGTTGTTTTCACATCCAAACATTCTGTATTGGTTACATTCTGCTTGGAGGCAGAGACACTGGCTTTGGCCAGCTGAGATTGCAGCCTTACATGATACCTCAGTACATGATCAAGTCTGCCATAATCTTTGTGCAACTCTCAAGGTTCCAAAGCACTCTGAAAACATTAACGGAACATAAAAAATAAATTGATTTTAAAAAAATTAAGTCAGAAACTGCCAGCCTCAAAACTCTCTTATTTTACAGTGCTGAGAAAGAAATATCTGTATAAGCAAAGGAGATGTTCTGAATCAGAGCAAATCTCATGAGTTACTCACATTGCAAAATCCTATTTAGCTGCCTAAATAATAGCTGATTGCAAATATTTCTGTGAGAGTGGCCCTCAAACCTTAATCTTTGCCAACACACAGCTAAGGGCTATTGAAAGGCATCCTCTGACCTCTTCTCTGAAAACTGAACTATCAGCTAAAGAAAACCTGGGATTTCTGGGAGAGTTTCCAAAACTGCAAGCTAACACTGCCTGAGGCAGTCACTGCCATACCCTATGCTGAGGAATTTTTCTTCTTACAAGCTGCTGTAATGTGTGCATCATTCATGTAATGCTTTTGTGCTTACATATCGCATAAAAACATCGTATGAAAATAGCATCACCACTGGCACTTGACAAACAAGGAGCATTTACTTCTTCATTTTATGGTCACTCACATGCATCCTTACGTCCCATCAGCAGCTCTCGTGATGAAAGTGTGTGTGGCTATCACATCTATTCATCATGTCAGATATGGAGATGATTGCTAGGAATTACAATGGGAATGGAGCCTATTGTTTCTGCATTTCATGCATTAAACAGTGTGTTTAGCATGAAAACCATCTGTACATCCAGGCAGGAAGAAACTGCAATGTATAGTGAGGACTGCTTTATTTTTTTCTCTTTGATGGATCCCTAATTAACTGACTTTTCTTAGCTGATTGCCAAGGGGATATGCAGTGCCTCTTCCTGAAAGACATAAAACAGAGAAGGGAGATGATATAAAGAAGGAACACATACCCTCATTCAAGGGCAGGTTTGAGCCTGAAGTCAAAGCAAAGCTGACCTAATTGTTCAGCCTGAAGAAAAGAAAATTGATGAGCCCACGGATTTTTTCAAAGAAAAATGAATCATCTGTTTTCCATGGTCAAAGTAGATAAGAAATGTAGGAATGGATTTCATTTATAGCAAGGGAATCTGGGGAAGATAGCTGAAAAACAGTAAGAAGAGTTTACCACTGGCACAGAATGTCTTGGGAGGATACACATTTTTCCTCATCACAGGCTTTAGAAGGGCTTGTTAGCCAAGTACGTCAGAAATTAAATGTGGAACATTAATCCCACACTTAGATGGGAAGATCCATTCAAATGACTTCTAGACTGCTTTTTCTAAATTTCTGGTTCTATGGCTTTTAGAATGTGCTATCCAAAGGCAAGAGCAAGCCATGGCAGCAGGAGAAACAAAGATGACTAGAAATAATTTCCTTTCTGATAGGGTAGAATTAATCTCATCCTAAATCTTTTTAAGCAACTTTAAAACATAAAGTGTAGACAAGAACAGCTATATCAGGCATATAGATGCATTTAGAGAAGCAAAACAGACATTTCTGGAGCATAATTCACATGAACTGTTCAAAATATCCACTTTCAACTGAGTCAACCAAACATCTACCATCTACTTTGTCAGCAAGTCTAAGGTTTTTTTCTGGGGAAGATATCTACAGGGAATGGCTCAGTGCCAGGCAACCACCCACATGCAGCAACCTAGTGTTAGCTACAAGGAATCCCAGTACAGGTGACTGGCTTCCCAACCCCCAACTTTGCCTCCTGCTCACCTCTACTATCAGCACTCCTGAACCCAGACCACAAAACAATGGCATTCCTCTTCCTCCCTGAGAAGCAATTCTCAAAACTCCAGAACCCTGATTACTTATATATTTGTTCTCTCTACTTTTCTTTCATTTCTTTTTCAAATTATGCTTTTCTTTACTCCTCCTGCTGCAACACCTTAGCTGTTACTCCCATCATCTGGCTGAACCTGGAGGATACTGGAGGGATGCAGTGACAAAGCAGCAGAGTGTTGCTTCAAGATGCTTTTCAGGGAAGCAGAGACAGGCTTTACAAGCCCTGCACAGTTGGACAGCACTTCCTAATAGTTGTAATGTTCTTAGATTAACTATGAGGAATGCACAGACACACACTGTGATCACACAAACTTCATTTGCCAAGCAATGTCAAAGTGACTTTTGCCAAGCAAAACAAGTTAAAGGCTCCTTTTAAAAGAATTATTTTCTCTCCAACTCTTGCTCCTGCTTAGAGAAGGCTGACTAGATGGGTATCAGTTGGTACATCAGCTATTATCGGCAAGCAACATAAACAAGCTCTCTGATATCAAATCTCCTGAAAAATAGAGAGCAAAGTTGTACACATCCCAAAGGAATTAGAGACACAGTATGAAACCTGATTTTCTCCCCTTTTTTCATTCCTGCACTAAAAAACCAGTCAATGTTCACTGAATCTTTACCTGACAGAAAAGCAAACACTACAACAAATTGCTAAAGTTGTGTTTTCAGCATAGATTTTAAGGATTTCTCTTTTTTTAAGATCAGTAAAAATGCTTTTAAGCACTATTTTTCAGAGAAAGATATTGCTTACTCAAAGAGATGTTGATAGGTCAGACAAACAAAGACTAAGCAGAGTCAGGCTACATCTGTACTTTGGCACTAGACCTCCAAAAACCAGCCGCATACTTCCAAAAGGGAAGATTTAGACAAATCTGTTGTCAACATTTCTTGCGTCTTTGCTGGAAAAACTGCCACAGGGTTCACTGGGAGGAGACACTGGGCAGCCACCAGTATCATCCTTCAGATGAGAGAAACAAGTGAATCCAGGCCACACAGTCAACTACCCAGGCACCCTCTCCTTAAAGGCAAAGACTGCCATTCTGAGCACAAAGCCACCTGGGAAATTCCTTTGTTGGTCAAATGTCCCCCTCAACTTTCTAATTCCCATTCTAAAAAGAGCTAAAGCTACTTTTTCACCATTGCTACATTTTGCCTTAGAGTCAACTACAGCAATTTCATTACTGCAAAGTGCAGATCTGGTGCTCTATTTTGATTTTTATTTCCATATTATAAGGTTCTCACAAAAGGTGTTCTTGCTTCTGTCTGTGCCTGACACAAAAGGTCATTCCTGTGCCCAGAAAACACCACCTTTTTCAGAGTCATCCTTCAGCTCACAGAAGGTGCAAACTGCTGCTTTCTGTTCCTACACAGGCTAATGGAGCATTTGTCTGGATCTAGGTAAACCAAGATCCAGAAAAATCGTCCAGCTTCACAGGTTAGTCAGAAAAATAGTTACACCATCTTGAACTGTGAGAGAATAACTACAACAAAAACCATGATGAAGTGGTGAAGCTAAACAGATACACACATAATAACTGTGAAGTGGTTACTGCTGTAATAAAACCTTCTCTGACTGATTCTTCAGTCAAGTGTTCTTTCAGACCTTTGATAGTTTAAAAAAATATTAGAGGTTTTGATACAAATAGATTACAAATATACCGAGGACTGAGAAAGAATGTAGGAGCAATAAAACTTTTGCTGTGTCTTGTTCTACACAAAAATAAATTCAGTGTTGTTGGCAGCTTTGTTTGTTTGTTTAAATGCACAAAGCCTATAGTTAGTTTTTTCTTATTTTTCCTTACAACTGTAGTTCCCAAGTCAGGAATATTCTTTGTAAGCATAAAGGTATCTGAAAACAAAACACGTATTTTCCTCAGAGGATTACATACATTGATTTCATTATTGTATTAGTCAGCCTCTGAAAAACAGAGGACTCGCTGAATTTTCTCAGATGACTTTGCCTACATTTGCTGATCACATTTATCTTCCATTTAGAATTGCATCTATCTTTCTTTATCAGATTACTTGTGAATCATTAACTAAATCTCAATGGTAGATACTGGGAGCCTGAGAAATTGTGATAAAGAAAAATAATAAATTCAAAGCTAAAACACAAAAGACCTTACAAAAAAAGGAATTCCACCAAATACGACTTTTCATACAACACATGAAATTCAGGCTGAAATCAAGTTTTATGCTGCAAAAGGCAGACAGCTTTATTGTTACTTTCAATTCTCTTATTTTCAGTATTTTGAATTAAAATATTTCTTCTATTTCTGAAATCAATCCAGGTGATACTTCTTTAGTTTAATTAGCATGATACGGAAATCTGCCCTTTACGCTCATTGTAAACATTTAAAAAATACATCTTACCGCTTTCATCCAGCAAGAAATCATCCTGGTAACGGAACTTTTCTGGTCCACATGCAATAAAAATGTCATCATCGCCAAAAAAATCCTGAAGGCACATCACCTGCAAGCAAAAAGGAAAGGAAGGCATTGTATGAAATACCTCACCATCAGAATTGTATCAATAGATCCCTCTTTGTCTCCATCTGCATGAAAATTCTTCACTTTTAATGGAATCAACACGGCTTCATCTCCAGATGAATTTCAAAGCTGTGCTCTGGCCATCTGTTACAAGTGAGAAACACTTTAATGGACACTGCAGGGAAAGATAAGACAAAAAGCCATAACTGTCAGATTTATTACATGCTGCATCTATGGTCTGAGGTATACGCCTTCTGTTTGTGCACAAGGTACCATTCAGTAGTAAGCTGGTAATTAATTGGCTTTTCAGTTCACATCTCCATCATTTGGCTGCAATGAAACAAGGTTTGTATGCTTTGTATACAGAATGACATGCAGTTATTTCAGCAAAGTCTCTCTGACAGGGAATCAAACTCACATGGGTGAACTAAGCCTCCTTCACAAAGTCTCCCTCTATGCCAGAGTCAATGCGAAGTTCTCTTTGAAGGCACCAAGTTGAACAGTCAAGTCAGGTGAGCTGAGAATAATTCTTCTAGTACTGAGTAAAAGGAAAAGCTCTTTCTACCCCATATATGAACAGTCTGTATTACATCAGTGTGTTTTTATGTCCCTACAGGAGATGTCAGAGACTTTACTGCAGCCTTTCAGCATCTAAAGGGGGCTTGGAAGAAAGGTGGGGACAGGCTTTTTAGTAGGGCTTGTTGCAACAGAACAAGGAGTAATGGTTTTAAATTGAAAGAGGGCAGATATAAGGAGGAAGTTTTTTACATTAAGGATAGTGAAACACTAGAACAGGTTGCCCAGAGAGGTAATACATGCTCCATCCTTGGAAACATTCTAAGTCAAGAGTTGGATAGAACTCTGAGCAACCTGAAGATGTCCCTGCTCATGGCAGGGATGTTGGAACTAGGTGAGCTTTAAGTCCCTTCCAACCTAAATCATTCTCTTCTATGATTTCCTTACAACAGCTTTTAGTTATTTTAAAAGGCACTGCTTAACAATTCAATCTTTCCAATCATATGGAATCATATTAAACAAAGAATCAGTGACTTTTACCAAAAACTGACTTTGGACTTACTGATACAGCTTTGACAAATTTTAAAAACAAATTAGGTGTCTATCCATCTTTTAAAAACCAAAGATACTTAATAAAGTCTGTTCTCACTTCACATTTAGAAGAAGATTCTAAAAGAGTAGGCTTGCTTAAATATTTTTATATCAAGTCTTGTAATTAAATAGTGCACTGATGTTTCAACAGGCTAATTTCACAGAGTTTCAAGTCTAGAGTCAGCAAAGCAACACACAAAGAGTCTCTAAAAATTGACAAAACAGTTGAGAACAGTGCAGTTATCTAAACAAGCCCCCTCAGAAAAAGCATTTAAAGTCTACAAAAACACAAGTGAAAGAATGACCTAATGAGATTTTGACAGATTTTGGCATTAAAGGTATCCTCATCAATTTGAAGTAACTGATGCCTAGGGGTTATAAAATTCAAATCATCATTCCCAGAAATATGCCTGGAGGCTTTGACATCCACAACAGTTATGAGCCTCTGTAGCAGAAATGCCACAAGGAAGAAAAATAGAGGTACATATTGTGACTTGCTTGCAGACTACTATTCATAATTAAAACAATTTTAAAGGTAGAACAATTAGCAAATATAAAAAAAACCACAGGAAACTGAGAGAACAACAACTAGATGAAATAAATAAAAAAAAGGACAAAGGCTCTTCCTCAAGTCTCCTTTCCTTAAGCAATGCATGTACTTTTAAATTCAGATCCACCACAACCCTATTTCTATGACCATTATCATCTTAACACTACACACTACCTGAACACCAACATCAAAAATGTAAATATTTGATAGAGCTTTTTACCATGTTCCTACTCAGTTTATGTTCTATTAGTGTATCAGCCTCAGCAATGTTTAAATAAACTCATTTACTTCCCATCTTTCTTTTTTGTCCACGAGACACATCCTGCCTTATCTTCCCACCCCATACTCCCACCAAACTTCAAACATCTCTTCCCTTCAGTCAAGTTCCTCTGAAATTGTCACCTCTCCCACTGCATGTACAAAACTACTAATTTGCAGAATAACATTAAAAATCCTGTGATTTCCTTTTTGCTTCCCAAGCTTGACACACTTTTGGGGAATGATAACTTTTACATTTGTCTTTATACCAAGCAGAGTATTAGAATCAAACCAGTAATAAGCAACTCTAGGGACAAAGTTGAGCTATTTTGACAACAAACACGAATGCAAATTACGTTCACGTTTGAGAGAAAAAAATTATGGATTTAATAAAACCCAAAAATGCTTGGCTCTGCCCAATTAAGAGGCTTTCTTTGAAGCCTAAACAAGACATTAAAATTCAGGTAGCAATACTTAACCAGGCTCAACTACGCCAATTTTTAAAGCATCTCAGGTTCAATCAGTGCAATTTAAATGCAAATAAGAAAGAAAATAGGATTAACACAAAAAATAATTTGTGCTTAGATATCTTTGGATTTTATTAAACTTCACACTTATAATTTAAAGTGTTCTTATGTTTGCCTCTTTTCTCCTTGCCCTCAGTTTCATATTCTGTATTTAAAATTACAGCTTTTCCTGCCTCCTAAAATTTTAATAATCTTGGAGTTATAATTCTAGCTCTTAGAAAGGTTATAGCATGATCACAATTTCCTTTCAAATCCATCTTCTTCCAGAGTAACTTCTCTTAAGGTTTCCAGTACCTTTTTATATTACTATTTGGAAGCCCTGAGATGTCCTTCACTGTCTGCATTTTCCATCCTTTCTGTCTCAGCATCCCCGGCCCTCTCTACAAGTTCACACTCCTCAGCAGTTAAATTAAAAGGCATCTGACACATACACAGCACCCCTTTCCAGGCTTTGGAGAGAAATCTGCAAACACTTTCTATTCACACCCAGTCATCAGCTAAGCCACAGGACCTGCTTTTTATTACCCATCTTCACTTTTGGAGAACACGGCTCCTAAAACGTTATGGTTTAGAAGATCAAGAAGTTTTATCACCTAAGCTGGACCATACAAGTGTTTTAGAGGTCAGTGTGCCCTGTTGCACATGATCAGCTTTAAAATTAGTCTGTTTTAAAATCAGCAAATTACAAAAGCCTCCCTTGGAATATTTTGTTGTTTTCAAGGCACAGAATCCATCTTCTCTTTCACAAATAAGGTTTTATTTCTCACAGGACAGAACACAAAGTCAATGCAGGAGCAGTCAAATGTACATCTTAAATAAAGAGAAAATGAAAAAATATTGTCTGCCACACACATGGTACTAAATACTCTTTGACTCTTTTTAACAAAAACCTTTCTGGTAAGGAGATGTTATTTAACATTAATGGCATCCCTCTTACACTTTGTAAGGGAATGAATAAATAATAGCAGCATTAGGAGGGGCCAGGAAGTGCTGGCATTGGGGGTGAGAAAGACAACAAGCAGCAGAAAAGAAAATCCATCACTAGTACAGGCTTTGGTTATAGGCAAGCCCCATAAGTAAAAGTGGCTGACCTAGCCACGACCACAAAAAACAAAGGAGGCAGAAGATTTTATCATGCCTAAAGTCCCCTAAGCTGTACACAGTGCAGCCTGGATTCCACACAAATCATCATTGCCCTAGTAAACAACTCAAGACACCCACATGCCCTTCTAGCAGGAAACACAGGTGTCTCTCTAGGAAGACCCCCAAATTATTTTGTACCTCAGTAGCTGCTACTGTGCTTTGACCCTCTAGTCAAAGCACCACAGCAGCTGTGTCTCCAGAAGGGACCAGTGGGGACCTGGATGGGCCAGGCACACACAGCTGCCAAAGAAGCACAAAGCAGATCAGAGGAGCTGTCCCAGAAGGAGATCAGGGAGCAAGAGCAGCAAATTTGTCTTCCAGCCCAACCTCGGGACTGGCTTTGCACCATATACACTATATCCTGAAGGCATTTTGAAAAGTTATCTTCACTTTTCCCTCTTTGTTTAAACAGGCAAGCATTTGAAACCAATGAGAAATCTCCTAACTCCTATGGGGAGTTTTTCCTTTGACTGGCCTGAAACATCTAAGTTCACCTCTTTGGAGATGGTCCCCTTGTCATGGAGACCCTCCTTCTTATATACACAGAAGGCGCCAGAAATTGTGCTTCACATTGTGGAGTGCACATGGCCCAGGAACAGCAGCTTGTAGAGCCAATATCTGGTTATATTCTCTCACCACAGGTAAGAAAGGACAGTCAGAAGTGGTTTGGAGGAGGTGCAGAGGGAGGAAGAGAGGGAAAGGAAAACACAGGGGAAAAAGAAGGAAAGACAAGGGGAAGAGAGGGAGAGACAGAAGAGGGAGGGAATCAAGGAGGGAGGAAGGGATAGAGAGAGTGATTGGATCAATCCTTTCACTAAAAGCATGAAATGAAAATTACAGATGTAACCCTCTTTTATAACTACTGTATTCAGGGAACTTTTAAATTTACATTTTAAAACACATCCCCAAAAATCCCCACAACTAAATTCTTTGTGTATATCAGTCACAGCAAATTGAATATTTTCCTATTCTTTTGAAGATGACCACACATCAAGTTCATATTGAAACACTGATATTTTTAAACAAAAAATATTCAGAAAAAAATTTTCCACTGCATTCAGGAACAGTTCATAGCACCAGCACATTACACCACAACCACCATGATTACTATCTCACTTCTTTTTTACAATTTCCATAGTGCTGGGTTCTTGGACAGAAAAGAAGGAGGGCTTGTTGTGTGTGTGTCTTCTTTTAATAATGACTTAATTTGACTTAAAGCTGAAAGCTGTTTTGGATGAGCAATGAGAAAGCTGGCATGTCCTCAGGCATCATGGCTGTTGGAGAGCTGGAGAGAAAAGACAGCACAAAAAAATGAAGTGGTTAAACCAAAAGCAATGCAGAAAGCTTTAAGGAAAACTCAAGTGATAAGTGGGTATAGGGTTTTATGAAGAGCAAAAGTGAAGTGAAGCAGGGCAAAAGGAAAATATGAGGCATTAAAGAAGAAGCAGACAGGGGCTGCCAGCCAGGAGCACACACAGAGGGTGACAGAGGTAATTGAGGCTGGTGAGGAAGGAACAACCCAAAGGAGGGGGCAGGCAGAGAATCTGTGGCAATTGCCTTCCAGACTTCACCCCACGATCAGCCAGATGGGAAGATTTAAATCTGTTTTAAAGCAGCCTTTTTGAACCTTAAACAAGCTCATGTTGAGTTTGATTACTATTTCTCTGATAGTGAAAAAGACACTAAAAAATAGTGTTTCATCCTTGGAAAAACCTCAGTGTTTAAATGACTCATGATTTTAGGACTCTGACTCACTAATTTTGTGTCAAGTTTTATGTATTTTATTACAGAGCTCGTTTTCATTTTGCTGCTACTCTTGGCCCACTCAGACTCAATGTTTAATTCTTAGGCAGGTCTCTTCAGTTATTCATGTTGAAGGAGCTCACTATACCTCCCTACTACTAGATTTTTTTTTTTTTTTTTTGCCTCTGGCTGATTTTTCAAGTTAAAAAAAAAATTAAAAGCCTCCCTTAAGACTCAATTTGATCTTTACTGGTATTTTCCCTTCATTTTTCTCCTTAACCAAACTACATTTTCCACTAACACCTACCTTTGCAGTACTTATCCACTCTTTATCAATTGCTTCATGGAAGAATATCTCAGATACTGAATTTATCTCACTGCCATTTATCCTAGGAGTCAGTAAAAAGTCTCATGACAGCCATGAATATTCCTGAGAGCTTATAAATAATACAATCACAAAAATGGTTTGGGTTCCAAAGGACCTTGAAGCTCCTCTAGTCCAACCCCCTGAGTAGGGACATCTTCCACTAGACCAGGTTGCTTAGAGCCCTGCCACTGGTCTTTAACATCTCCAGGGGTGATGGGGCACCCATAACCTCTTTGTACCAACCTGTGCAACCTGTGCCAGTGCCTTACCACCCTCACAGTAAAGAATTTCCTCCTAATATCTAAGCTAAACCTGCCCTCTTTCAGTTTAAAAAATATTTTAAACCTTTTAAAATCCTTTGTGCTATTGCAACAGACCCGGCTACAAAGTTTGTTCCCAGACTTCTTACAGGCCCTCTTTATGTCCTCAAAGGCTGCTATAAGGTTTCCCCAGGGCTTTCCCTTCTCCATGCTCAACAACCTGCACTCTCTCAGTCTTTCTTCATATGATAAGTGCTCCAGACCTCTGATCATTTTTGTGGCACTCACCTGCAGGTCTCAGGATAGCAGAGTAGAGGGGGAAAATCATTTCCTAATCCTAGCAGAAATGCAGTATCCATTTATCTCCCAGCATCTCATATTAGCTTTCCCAGTGCTTTGTTCATTTTTGCACCATTCTGCTCATTGTGTAGAGCTTCCCTCAGAAGATAGAGCACTAAAACAATCAACTGTTACTTGCACAGAAGGATTTCACAGCTTCAGGAAAATCAGAAATTAATCATTCCATACTGCTTTTTAGGTAATTTCTCTGAAATGAGAAATCTAAGCATATTGATAAGGCCTTTGGGGAAGGGGAAGGAAAAATACTTGTTCCTTCTAAATGCATTTGATAGCAAGTTTTTTTTTTCTTCCCTTTCCTCAAGGAACCTCAGGCCCTCCCTTCTTTCTGAGGGAAAGGAATTATACCTCAGCTGGAATTCACAGACCATCACATTTGACTATTTCCTTCAAGGTTAAGGCAAGTCTATTTCCCTTCCTTTTGGCTCATGCTCTGAGGCTTTTATTCATACTCCTTCACATTTATCTGTCATTACACACATGCCATTTCTTGGGAGCCAGTCACCTACAAAAAATTTAATTTATCATCAGCATATACACACTTCCTCTCTCAGCTTCTGATCCAAATTCTCTCCTCAGGTGGTGGCTTAGCTGAAGCCATTGGGAAGTATCTGCTACACATTCCCAAAGTTAACAGCACCAAATTCATTCTTTGCTGTTGGAGTGAAATCTCCATGGCGACGACTGCACCGTCAAGCTGTGAGAGCTTTTCAGTGAAGAAGAACGTTTTATCATGAGATTCTCATTACAAGAGTGCCCTCTGTAAATGAAGAGGAGATGGTACCATGGCAGTTTCTGTAAATGAAGAGATGCAACCACAGGGGTTCAAGCTGGCTGGAGCTCTTCACCAATCAGCCTGTGTAGCCACATTGCAGATTAATGCCTCTGAAAGTGTGTGTGTGTCCCCAAATCAGATGAACACAAGACACAATCATAGTTAAAAGCACATGAATTTTCATCCTCAAAAGCAGCAGAAATAGCTTGTTCTCCTGCTGGCTGACAGAAGCAGAGGGAAAGCAAGCCAGCATCCCCATGCCCTGGGGAGTTCTGCTTCACCTGCCTCATGTACATTCTCCTCTCAGCTGCGTGTTGGTCAGTGCTGGCTCGGGACCCACTGCTCTTCATTTTGCTTCCTCTGCCGCCAATACAGAGGTTTCTCTCCCTTTCTGATTGCTGAAGATGTGGTATCAGTCGACTTCTACAAAGTGTGTATTCATCAACATCCATTCTGTGAAATTCACAGCTCAGCCTGTATGATCTTCATCAGACTTGGCAAAAAAAAAACTGACAGAAAAATCACCTACTTCCTTCAGTTAAAATATGTACTCAGTAAAACATGTCTTTCTCGTTCAGTAAAGTATTTCATAAGGACAAGAAAACCTTTCCACACTATGCTTTATACACTAATCTTTAATATATTGTTTTACTTTACTATTCTACTTTTCTGGGTTTCACTAAATCATGGCACACCTAAAAAACCAGACAACTTAAATTAGGTTTTTCAAGTGTCCCATCACATTCCTGTTGAGAAACAAGTTCACTTTGTGACAAGCCCTTCTTAAAAGCTTTCACCTTAATACTTTAAAATTCAGATAAAGATAGTAGAAAGTTTCCAGTTCTAATGCACAGTAACTACTATACTTTGGCTCAAAACATTATGTGAAACTTTAATAATTTCTCTGTTACACTCAAACTAATTTAGTAAACAAGCTTCTTTGTTAGAGAAATTGAAGAAAGCAACAGACACCTCATGGGCTTATGTGTGACTGCAATACTGAGAAGCATTCAGATTCGTGGAAGGTTTCTCTACAGGAACCACCAACATGGCCACTTCAGACTTCTCCTGTCAAAAACTGCTCCATGGCAGACAGGACAAGAGCCATGAGAATGTGGCTTTTGCACTGGAGGAGACTGAATCCTGCTAGTCACCATAAAATCCCACAGCAACTGCACAACAGATCAGCATGCTTGTGACAGAGAATTCAAACACCAGAACAAAGTTTGTACAGGAACAGAGAAGAAAAAAATCTCCTCACACATTTAAAATAAATCCACGTTAAACAGAGGATGTTTTTGCAGGACAATCAAACATTGATAGGACAGCTGATTTAACAGCAGAAGATGTAATTAACAGGCCAATGGAAAAATAGTTAAGGCTTGAGAGTAGAGTTCAACTAGATCTGGCTTGCTTTTTTTTTCTTCTGCTGCATTAATGTATTTTCCCTTACCAGCTGCAACACAACACCACCGTTTAGTGGCCAGACACGCCAAGTGCGGACTCCAGCAGCCCACCTGGTTTTTTTGTCCAAACAGGTGGCAACTATTTGCAAACCCTGTATTCACATGACCCTAAGAAACAGGAAATTAATATTACTCTAATTTCTGATCACTTAGCAAAATAAAACCTCCTTGACTTCAGGTGCTTGAATAAGGCCTTCTTAGAGGTACTTAAAATAGTTTTGGGGACTAAATTTCAGAACGTGTATGTACAAGGGAAACAACTTACTCAGCCTGAAAAGCTGGGTTTTGCTGAA
Organism: Irena cyanogastra; assembly: GCA_013397155.1. NCBI lineage: Eukaryota > Metazoa > Chordata > Aves > Passeriformes > Irenidae > Irena > Irena cyanogastra. Next base: position 214,162 of record VWZV01011120.1, read on the forward strand.
AAAGATACCATGCCCTTATGAGCTTTTCATTTTTTTATTAAGACTGAACTCTACTCTTAAATACTCAAAAACTAAGCACAGAATATGTTGTCCATAATTTAAGGAGCAAGGAATCTTAGTATGGCTAATATCCTCTTTGTCAAGATGGTGTGTACTTTCACTTCTTCATCATTCACATAACTGTACTCCTGCAACTGGATTTACACAAAAGCAGCCAGTTTCAGAGCAGTCTCTTAAACTATCTTAAGCACTGGTCAGTGTGTTCTTCAAAAAGCAGTGACACTTGCAAGATCATTGGCTGAAGGAGGCCTTTGTATGAATTTCTTTCTTATAAAAGAAAACCCCACAATTTGAAGGCCATGTAGTAGAAAACCCAAACTGCTCTTCCATCACCAATCATGTTACAAGTGAAAATATTATTTTTTATCTCAGTTGGAATAACACTGCTTTCTAGAATACCACTGCAGATATATTAAAAAAATTAAATCCACAGCTTTGATCTGTTTGCTGTGAACAGCAGAGCACTAAACTACATTCTCATGTCTGTGTCCAAAGTTTTTCAAATATGCAAAAACAACCAATTATGAATTTTCATTGTTCACATTTCACAACAAATTTTCACTGATGATCCTTCTACTTGCTTAGAGCAGCTAAATGAGGAGGCAGAGGCCAGCTAGGTGAAACAAATTCATTCAGAAGAAAAATGCAGTCAGGTGCCAGTTTTTGAAAATTATAATTACAGGTTTGGAGATAAGAAGAAAATACCTTTCAAAAGAATAGACAAAAATATTTTTCAGGGCAAGCTTCTAGTGCTAGGTGAAATTAATCATTTTGCTCAGTCATGTTCACTGTGTTTAGTAAATGCATTATATTGGCCCATTACCCGAAACAGAAATTAGGAGGCCTGGTACTTCTGAAGTAGTTTTATTGCATTTCATCCATAAATCTCAAAAATAAGGTGCACACAATCAATGCTTCTCAAAACCTGCTCTTTCAAAATACCTGCATGCCAGTAAAGTCTTCTGATTGCAACTCCTCCCCGAAATCAATAGAATTTTCCAAAAAAAGGCACTCTTACCATTTTACCTGAAAGTGTACAACGCTGTTATTTCCATTCTCAAGTAAAAGCTCTATCAAACTCATGCTATAAGGCAAGTATGGATCCTTGAATTAACTGTTAGAACAGAAACATTTGATTAATTTTTTACCTCCATCCACTATGTATTTTTCTAGAGGTCTGCTTATTTTTGTGAAGTTCTGCTCAGCAGGAGGTCGTAAGCTGGGTCCTGCTCTGCTTGGCTGGCCAGATGCTGCTCTCTACCTTCACAGCTGGGAATTGTGGGAGCAAGCTGCAATCATTTTTTGAGACACTGGAAGATCACACAGCTCTCCCTTGGAGACTGCAGAAAACACAGCTTCTCTGGGAATTGGTCCAAATAAAATTTACTGGCTGTCTGGATCCAAATCCAGATGGAAAACTTTGATTGGTAATTTTGTCTTAGGTACTGCAATCCCTCTATAACAGAAATTATATTATATATATCACTGACTGACAAATGAAAAGCTCAAAGTTATAGTCTACATGCCATTATAAGAGCATCCAGTTTAGGAGACTGCCATGACATTAGGTGGCATTCCAGGAGCAGTTTCTTGAAAGGCCTCTAAAAACAAGATTTCCTTTTGTCTTTCAATTCAGAGCAACTTGCCTCAGTACAGCTTTGTCAAATGTGGGAACATATCTGGGTTTTTTGTTCTTGTGAGAGAGTGTGCACTACAGAAGCATGAAATTTATAAGAGTTAATATCTGAACTGAGCCCATCACACCTTCTGCCTACAGCAGAACCAGATTTCCACCACCAATTTCAAGTAGCAGATGGACTGTGCAAAAAATATATAGCTACTCAAATGCATTTAGAGATGGGAGAGTTATTTTCCCTTCTTTGAAAGCATTTTAATTCCAAAATCCCAGTGCATCGCCTTAATATCCATGACACAGTGTTCTCATGTTAGCTTACTGACTAATGGTGGATTCTGGTGATAATGCCATAAACTCCATTTCTTTCAGGCATAATCATTAATAAAATGCATGCAGGACAGCACTCCATCACAAACTGCCTGGAACGTAACTGAGATGTGTAATGGCTTCTGGCTGCACGCACATGCTAACTTAAGGCTCAGCATGCAACACTGAAAAAAAAGCGACACGGTCGAATTCTGAAAAAAAAAGGGAGGAAAAGGGGAAACAGATGTCAAGGTTTCAACAAGTCACTGCACACTGCAGCTGGAACCAGTACAAAAACAACGCAAGTATGCTGATAATGTAGCATTTCATGTAATGATAAGGACAATAAAATAGCACAAAATGCAAAAGCTCAAACGGTTGAACACCTTCCTCAAATTCCAGAGGGTCAGTTGAGCTGAACAATAATAGTAATCCTTTCAATAACCAGATCAAATGATTCAGCCATTAAAGCTCTTTATGCTCAAGAAAAGTGAAAACTGAGAGATTCCCTTTCTTCTAAGTGCAGAATATGGGCAATAAATCTAAAATCCAATCCAAACAGACATTCAGACACACGCTCATTACCATCACTCTTGAAACTATTTGGCAATAGTTTCCATGATTACAACAGATGTTAACAAGATAGATAGTGAGCATGTTAAATAAACATTAATATTAATATATAAGTGTCTATGCAGCAAAGCCACTGCTCAAATTATTTATTTCCCCAAGAGCATTTCTTGGGAAATTATTCAGCGAATTTTTTTTACTAGTAACTATTAAAAATTCAAGGTATTTCCATTGACAAAGACTGTATCATTCAGAAAAAAAACCACTAAGCAATGTAAACACGGTCTACATGTGTAATCTGTACTCTGGTGGATTCTTGTAATTGCCATTCTCCCTGGGCTTTGGCTCCTTAGGACAGAACAGCAAAGGTAGGAAACGCGCAGAGAGAGAATCCAACCTACAGAAATTTACAATGTGAAAGAGTTCAAAAGCTTAAGGATGAAGAAAGAGCAGACACAGGCAATAATCACAAAAACCTGGAATTTTAAGTCCAGCTCTGTGAAGTGACGCCTTGGTTAGAACACTGTCTCCACATCACAGGCAGACTGGTTACAACTGTTGAGATTTCTCAGGCATGCTGAACATGGAGATTGCTTTCTCATGTAAGAGTTTCTTACTGGAACACAGCCTGCTGCTTGTGAGTCTTTCAGTACAGCAAGTACTGGGACATTATTAAATCTAACAAGCAAAAAATAAGCAGAGACTATAAATCCATGAATATGACACGAACAATCAGGATTAGAGCTGACAAAAAAAAAAAAAAAAAGCAAGCAAAAACCTCAGGCCAACACTTGGAAAAAGGATTTTTAAAGTACTGCTACACAGAGTCACAACTGACTTCTGAAAGATCTGAGAATTAAAAAGAAATCTGCTAAGATGTATCTACACAAAAAGATGTATTCCGTGTAAGTTTCAGATAAATCCCCGCCAGCAAAACATATAATAAATTAGTGTTACAATAAGAGTTGAAGCAGAGCTTTCTCAAGCACATCTGAACATTCCACCATGATGGCATAGAAAAGAATTCTTTCAAAATCCCTTCTATTTTGCTAGAAAAACTTTTTTTAATATTTAAGCTATAAACTGTGAAAAGAGGTACTTTTATGAAGAATCAATATCCAGAGCCATTAGTTTTAAGATTAAAATTATTACAATATACTGGTCCTATAACTTCAAAAGTACTTGTTGTCTAAGAAAAAGTAAATTACTTTTTTTTTTGCTGCCATATAACCCTTCCACATTCATCACTAACCTGACTGCTGTGTATGTATAGATTGCATAAGCCAAAAGCATTACATTCATGCTTAATTTCATCTGTGCACCCTTAGGTTGACTTATTTTAACCTGTAGCACAGCTTAGAGGAAACATGTGGAGACGTAGTAAGTACCAAAGGAATTTGTTTTGATTATTTTTGACATAATCAGATATATCAAACTGACACCCTGATGCAGATGCACATCTCTGCTGGCAGTGCAGCATCGCTCACATGCAAAAGCCATACCAAAAATACCTGCCAGATGTGTTTGGAAATGTTACGCTATTTAACAAACATTCAAAGACATGACTCAAACACAAAATGAAATCAAAAAGATGAAGCAATCTATGCTCAGGCAGTGCTGCCCCAAATAACTTGTTGAACTGGAGGTCCTGAAGTCCTGTAAGTTATTGACCTGTTAGGCTGTTCCTTACAAAACTTGATAATCTTTTGAATTGTATCCCCTGTGTTCTTATTATACTACCTGTTATAAACTCAAACTTAATAGCCTTCAGCTACAAATCCTTTACTTCTAAGATCCTACATCGTGTAGGGAGCGATGTGATAAAGCAACATGAAAGAAGTCACATTACAGAATGTAGGAGAATTTAGCACATTTGCAAATCAGAAGGCTGCTAGGCACAGATAAGTTCTAAAGAAAAATACAATCACAGAAAATAGCACCATGTTGGAAAGGGAAATTTTGCACCAAAAGCAAAAATTCACCTGTGATAACACCTTGCTGTGTCTCTGAATTTCCTTTTCACTTCCTGATGCTCTTCTGCAGCACAAAGGGCTGGATCCCCAGGACAGCCAACCTCCACACAGCACCCAACTTCATTTTTCGCATCCAGAACAACCTCCCAGGAGAAGTTCTGTTCATATACCTGTCTCTACCCATCCCATGTGTATCAATATAAGCTGATCTAAAAATCCCAGGATCAATTTGTAGCTGCCAGCATAATGAACCAGAAAATGTCTGGCCTACAAGGCAGAAAAAAAAAATTGTCCAAACAGGTTCTTTCTTCTAATTTTAGGTATATCTGTGAAGTGTCATAGCCTGAATCTCTCTCCTGTGCTTGCATGTGGGTTTGGTGGTGGTGGTTTGGGGAGTTTTGGGGTTTTTTGTTAACTGGGAAATTGAAAGAAATAGGTTGCCAGCTCAGAAGCAAAGCAGAAGAAAAGGTAAGCATACTAACCACCTGAGGGCAAAGATGGAGCTGTGGATATGCTAATTGTTAAAGCTGTGTCATTTGTGAAACACTAAAAAAATAATAATTACCAAGTGAGGCAAAAGCAGAAAGAAGGAACTGAATGCACAGCCCACACAGTCACAGATGGTGACACACTCTGATGGGGATGGAAGCAATTATGAGCCAGTCTTAGTCCTGGGACTATCCAAGGAGTCCTTGAATGATGCTCACAAACCTTAGGCATGTGACAGGGGATAAGCACTCTCATATTAATGGCAAGGCTCCAATTACTCCAACTGGTTTCATTAGTTTGGAAGTGTTGTTAACTCCTTTCAGCAAGTGCAGGCAGTGCTTAAAAAAATGAGGATTTTCTTTCTTAAAAAATAGTGCAGTAATAACTTGATGTTGAAATCCAAATTTTAAGTCTTTTTATTGCTTAAAGGAAAACCTGAAAACAGGGAATGTGAACACAGAAAAATCACTTTCACAACCAAGCTTGCAGAGTGCTGCCACGTGCAAAACTGTTCAAGGGCTCTGGACATAGTTACTGCTCTCCATGAAAGTAAGGCAACAATGTATATGAAAAACATTTGGTTTTTGTTAGCTACATAATTACAATTTTGTAGCAATTTATAACAGGCAACAGATTCACTTAGCCAAATATATATCAAACATACACCCTCACTTGAGTTTTCACAATTATTTAAAACAAAGGTAACTCTCCAATCCCCCAAGATACCTCCTTCCACCCTTTGGCATTTTTTCCCAGAGGTACTCCCTTCGCCTTTTGTTCAAGCCTTTGGTATCATCCTTCTTTGCTGAAGCCAAAGCGGTCATGCTTTCCCTTACAAGAAAAATGAACCTGAAAGCATACAAAATGCCTACTGCCTACTTCATAGCAGTAAACTGGTACAGAAATAACCCACAGGGACCCAGAATAAGCTCCCAGTAGGAGCCAAAGATTTTAGCACCACCAGTGATGGATCTGTATAGGGCCAGAGTTAGGATCCAGAAAGATCACTACAGGTCTTTTTACTTGGCAATGTATGAATTGTGCATATTCCTTTTAAATAAAAATATATTAAATCATATTTCTTTTTACCTGTCATTATACATAGAGGGAACGTATTCACAAAAGTTAAATTTATGAACATTCTCTTTCTGAACGGAAAGAGATTTCAGAGAAGGTGGTTCAGAGGAAGTGTTTTGAATAAGTTTCAAGAGGTGTCTCACTGCTGACACACATAATAGCTTGCAGTGTCAATAAAAGCCTCTAGTTAACCTTTGCAGATACATTTACTCAGCATCCCTAACAGTTTTAAGACTTCCTAAACCTGTGAATCAGTGTGCAAGAGTGACAAACCGGAGACACAACACCAGAAGAGAGCACTAAAAGAGATTTGTAAGTCATAGCCAAAGATCTCCAGAGCATATTAGAACTTGTTTTTTTCTGCAAACAGAGACTTGATCAAGTAACGGATTAATTCCTTCGAAGGGACCCAGAAGTTAATGGAAAAATATTCATGCGGGGGAAAAGCCACCCACACTTGAATGGCACAATGACTCAACCAGCTTAAGGTCTCACGAGAACAATAAGATCCGAGTCACTATCTGGGGCATTTTCTAATATATTTCCTGTGCAAAGATGACTGTCTACCTAGCTGAATTCATCACCGGCCACTTCCCACACTTATGGCAGCCAGCAGCCCTGCCCTGCCCGTGAACCAGCCGTGAATATTCAGAGAAATTAACACTGCCTCCAAATGAGGCTAAACAATTCCTGGTCTGTCTGCAGCGGCTCCAGAGGTCTTAATTCAATTTTAACTACCCAGAGCAGACCCCAAACTCTCAGCAACGTGTGCCGAACTTGCCGGGATCGCCGTGCCTTCGCCTTAGTTTAACTGGCGTTGGAAGTCAGAGCCGAGACACCGGAGCGCCGACTGGAAGGAGCGGCGCTGTGGGCAGGCAGAGCGAGCAGCTCGGTGCCGCCGGAGGCAGGAGCGGAGCTCGCACACACGGGGGAGCTGCGGCCCCGCGCAGCCCCGGCTCCGCTCCCCGCGCAGCCCCGCCGCGCCCGGCACCGCGCTGCGCTGCCTTCGGGGCTTCCGACTGCCGGGCACAGCGGCTCGCGGCGTCACACCCGGCATCCCCAGGTCCAGACAGGCTTACAGGGCCAAACAGCGAATAAATGGAGAGGTAAAGGGGAAATAAGGATCGTAAGTGAACTCTTCTACATCCTCAGTGAAGCTGTCATTGCTGAACTTCAAAACTGGTGACTTCTAGTTTTTTAAGAGTGAGAAGTCCAAGCTTTTCTCCCTTTCTGACACTTGAGGTGCATGAACTTAGCTTTTCTTAAAGCTGCACTTGCCTATAGGCAATCATAGAAGCTTCCCCCCCCCCCCCCCTCGCCCCACTCATAGCATAAATTTATTCTTCACACTTTCTCACATTTTTTCTGAACATCAGGAAAAATATTTTAATGTGAGAGTGACTGAGCACTAGCATAGGGAATGTTTAGAGTCTCCAGCCTCAGACACTAAAAAGTCATCTGGACACTTAATAGTCCCGGGCAGCCTGCTCTGGGTGACCCTGCCTGAGCAGGGGAGCTGGTCCAGACTGCCTCCAGCAGTCTTCCAGCCTCAACAATTCTGTGATTCTTTTTTTCCTTTAGTTCACTTTCTCCTGTCATCACCCTCCCACTCTTACTCTTTTTCCCATTAATATCCACTGCCTCAATTGCCTTACTCCCACCTTGTTGTCTCACTTCTTACTCTTCATCTATTTTTTTGCTCTCAGCTAGTGGAAGAATATTCTGCCCTTGTGAAATAATTGGGGAGGGGACATGTTTGACAATTGGAGCTAACAGTCAGGTCCTACTGAAGCACCTTCCTTCTCCATAGTAACATGGGACAAGAGGCACTACAGGAGAACATCATCATCATGGCCAGAGTACATCAATTCAAGTGCACACACAATCAGACATACTTTGTGTAATGAGCAAATTGCACCATTTTTGTCAAAGTAAGTATGCTTCCCTCTGTCGCAAAGGCTGCATACATGCTGGAATTAAACGTATGCCTCATTTCTGGGACAGCCATATATATTGTAACTATACTGCAAAATCAAGTTGAATTTTTTTTTTCCTTAAAATCCTGATATTTAAAACTAATTGTAAAGGGTGATAAAGAGACCTTACATAAGTTTAGAAGCCAGTAACATGACAGGAATCTAAGAACACGCTTCAAAATAGCTCATTCTCTTAAAAAGAAAACAAAACCAAAACCAACCTCAGTGTAAGTCCCTTTCATAAGCCAAACTGGAACAGATGTAAATAGCAGAACAGATTATGTGTCCATATTTTCCAGAAACAAGTCTCACCCCCACCAATCCCTCTCAGTTTTGTCCTCCGAAGAAATTCATCAGCAACTTTACTTGGACATCAAATTACAAAGCCACCTGTCTTGACTACCTGTCCCAGAGGCCAAACTATTCCTGACCATGGTCCTGAGGAAGAGGGGTAACTACTTCGTCTAGCTGTGGAAACTTCAGCCAGACTCTGGAGGGGAGAAAAGGCTGTTTTCCCTTCTGCATCATCTGCCCCAGTGAGGGCATGTGGCATTCCTAAGGGAGAGCATCATCAGCTCAGGAAAGCTTCTGATTCAAGAAGGTGAAACACACCATAAACAAAAGTTAGGAAAAAAAAGCTTTTCGTGCTTCTTCTGTAGCATGAAGCTACAGCTAAGCTCTGAGCTTACCTCCTGGCACACAACGAAGCCTGTTTTATGAGTACAAGAAAAAAAAATATTGAGTCCACAGTTTACATCCATAAAACTAAAAATTCAAGCCTATTATGAAATGAAATATTAAACAGTGTTTCAGGATTGCACTATTGTGACTACTTAAATGAGAAAAGAATAATCTGAGAGAAGAAAGAGTGAGCCCAATCCTGAGGAACGATACTCACTCTACCTTTGGGCCTTTTCCACAAGTCTCCTACTTCTCTCTAAGACATTTAACCCAGGCTCTGTTTTAAAGAATTTCGATGTGCCTCACAGGAAATTCTTCTGCTAAGCAGCACGAGCTGTTAAATTCAGTTAAGTTTATAGCTGTCATGTTATATGCAGGGGGCATATGTTGCTGCACTTTGAATAGAGGGAGACACGCAGTTCTGTAGCTCTGGAATTTCCAGAGAGCACATGGACCACAACAGGTGACAATGGGAGAGATTTCCCAGGATATTAATGCTTTTTGTTCGTCATTCTACTGATATTTTTCAGCATTTCCAAACACAGCAAAATCCATATCCTTCAAGATGAAATATTTACGTATCCTTTAAAAAAATTCCAATTTCAAAAATAATGCCACAGTCCTGCATAATCCTATCTTTTGTTTTCTAAGTCTGCTTCCCAGCAAAAGAGTTGCATTCCAACAATTGCTTACTTTCTTGTTACAGTCTTAGCTGCAGTGCCTTGATAAATAGATGTTTCCATGGTGATGACAAATGAGTATCACCCATGTTGCAATGAGATTCAGATTTCATCTTGAACCATTAGCTTTCAAACCACAGCTTATTCATTATTCATCTGCAGTAAGGAAATGGCTGAAACCCAGTGCATTACAGCAGATTAAAATCTGTGCATGCAGTCTAAAAGAAAGTGCAGTTGTCACCATATAAAAGGAACAAAACTCCCTGGGATTAAAATAATGATCCCAGAAGCTGTCCTAAAGATGTAGAAAGATTTTCCCCTCAATTAATAGGATGCCTACATAAACTATGGAATTGGAGACACATTTTAACTACTAAGACAGGCAGGGGACTTTCAGGAGAAAAAGCCCCCGGCAGATGACATTCAACTGTTTTTCAAACTGTTGGAATTTACACTAAATGCTTTTCAGAAACAGGCTTAAAACATAAATCATCAAATTGGCAGCTCTAAGGGAGGCTAAAATGGAGAATAAAATATTTTCAGTTTTAAAAAATTTGCACAGTGACTGCAGTTATTTTTAAAAAAGGACCTTAAAGCTCATGAAAGCTTTCCATTCAGCAAGAATGTCTACTTTTGCCTGCTCAACTCAAGAGAAATATTTGTTCTTCTATATTTAATGAACTAAAGGCTGTACAGTTATAAAATGGACAATTAAAATAATATACAATATCAATGCACTCCAGTAAAACATTTTTTCAGTCCTATGTCCTGGGCTAGTAGGAAGTAAAAAGTCAGTGCGCTGTTGTTGCTATAAAGTAGCACACACTGAAAGGAATTTTGTCTTCTGCACTTCCACACATAAGGGCTTCAAATTTCTGGTAATTTGAAGAATATCAAATACTCTTTCTTAAATGCTGGCCTAAGACTGGCCTACTTGGAAGGAAGGAGTCTGATCAATGCTTGGAAGACATAGCAGACACATGCACTGCAGTGTCACCTAATGTTTACTCTCTGCTGTTGCCATTGCTTGTAACAGCATTCAAATACACTATAATTGAGGTAGGCAGGAATTTTTTGGCTGATTTTGAGGTGGGAGCTGTCTATATGCATATGACCTGAGGAAAATTTTGCCTAGAGGAAAGTTATCGTGCATCTGACCCAGGGAAAAAAAAAAAACAGGACATACAAAAGTGGGACATCCTTCACACTTGCCCTGGTTAGCAACATCCATGCTCCTGCTGTCTGAGCACTGGAGTTGTCCTGGGAAAAGCATGTCAATTAGAGTAAGTTATAACCAATTATGTGTCTCTTCATTTGAATTATTGTCCATTAAGAACTGACCTGAGTTTACAGAACACATTTCATTCCCATAATAGGTTTAATACCAGTGTGACAAGAGGTCAAAGGGTAACAAGAAATGATGAACCAGGATTGCTTTGACATGTAGGAAGGGGACAGTGAGCAGCAGCTCATATTTTCCCCACTAACATGACATGCCACTTTCATACCACTGTTATCTCACCTAGTTCCTTGGATTACCGTGAAGCTGGAACAACCCCACGCTCCACTGCACAAGCAGCCACTTCCATAATGTCTCTTTGTATCTCACAGACCAGGCTTCATCCAAGCACAGCATAGGGATGAGATGAAGCAAGCAATAAAGGCCAAACCTTATTCACATCAAGAAATATGCAGACAGTCAAGACAAAGCACTGAGCTCTTCCTGTGCAGGTTTTTTCATGTGGAGTAGGACACCTACTAAATTACCTTTTCTGCTGAAATGAACTTTCCAGGGTCACTTTTGTTGCTGCAGATGGGGGAAAGACTTAACCACTACCCAGCCTTTGCAAACCTTTGAGGATTTGATCCACCACATTTAATTTAGAGAGTTTTTCTACTCTGAACTCAAAGTAGAAGTTGCAATTGAATTTGTCCATTATTGTAATTCACAGTAGTTAATGCCTGGAGCTGCCTAAGGTTTGAAGTGAGACATTTGGGACATAGAAAATGGATTTGTTTCTCAGACCTAACTCTTTTCTTATTTGGCAGGAAACGCTCTCTCTTCATCATGCTCTTCATTTGCTTCTGAGCACAGATTCATAATAACCATGACAGTGTGTTTTCACTAACCAGCACAAATTGTAGCCTTCAGAGGAAATAAAAGCAACAGGCAGATAGACAAAGCCATGGAAACCTTTCAGCACAGCACAGCGAGGATTCCAGCATTGAGCTAGATGACCAACAGAGTGAAACACATGCTCTTTTCCTTTGAGAAGAAAAACAAGAAACCCCAGGATGAAACAAGGTGTTTCAATGTCTTGCAGTATTTTTTTTTTTGTAACTTCCTAAGATAAACACACAAAAAACCTAAACTTTTGATGATATTTACTGCAGTCAAAATGCTCATTGTGAACTCACTGTAGAATACTTCTGAAGGACACTGTGATGTTAAGTGTAATGTTTGCAAATACCTGTTTAACTTGTAATTTCTCTCTGCTTGCTCTCTTACACATTTCTATAAACCAGTCACTGTGTGTATCACCTGCTACAGCCTTAACCTTCCCCAACTGGGTATGGAGATGTAACTCCACAGGTAGACAGCACAAGACACTTTGAATCCATTAAGGAGTGATCATACATGGTCCTTCAGCAAAAAAGTCACTGCAGTCACTGGTGCAGAAGGAACCTTTGCTGTCCGACAGCTTCCTCTGGTATTATTTTCAATTAGCTGCAGTCATGCTCAGTGTACTTGACCTTTTGAAAGCTGCAGCTTTCAATTCATTTAACAAACATAATCCTGTATTTACTACTGTACAAAGTACCTTAGAGTGTTAAAAAAAATCTGGAAATTTAGCCAATGTCCATGGGAAAACAAGAACACATACACTTATATAACCGATCATTTCTAAGGTGACAGTGAAGTTTGAAAATCACATCCCTAAAAGTCCAGTCCCGAATTGAGATGCAGGAAGGGCTAATTAGCAGCCATAAAAGACTAATTAATGTACTAAGTCCCAGGAGGGAACAAAGATTCACACCCTTGTAGCATTTGAGCTATACAGATTTAACTCCTAGGCCTAGGAATAAACTCCTGTAGGTTCAGCTCCAAGCTCAGTTTCAGTCAGACATTCCAGAAGCCACCACGTGATTTGTTCTGGTTTAATCAACAATATGTTATAATACAGATCTAATTTTTGTACATTTACAAAGCGTTCTGAGTTTGGATAGTGTTGAGTAAAAAGCATAATACAGACAAGGAAGTTAATTTCCCCTGAGCACTGAAGGAGAACCTAAGTCTTCTACTTTATATCTAAAACAAGATATGAAATGTTTATCAATGAAAATTATTTGGCCTAGTTCAATGGCATGATATTAAAGCAAGAATACATGCTCTTCAGAAGAAGTTTGCATTAACATTATCCCTTTTCTTACTAGGAAATAACTGAAGTCAACAGAACAGGGTTTTCACCATGAAGTCATATAATACTATGTTCCCAGGGCAAAAACCAGCATTTCAAGCACAGAAATTCTGATTTGAGTTGAACTCACGTTACATGGGGAGAAATTAGTTTATTCCCCTACTTCAGCTAAGCACAGTTAACTGAAAGCAGAAAATCTTTAAACAACGTGGCACCATGAGGCAGGTAGGACACCCCAGGGCATCTGTGTGACACCATAGTAAAGCCATCCTGCCACTACCTGAAGCCAATCTCTGTGGGCAGCATCATCAAAACTGTGGGCCATTGTCACCAAAGCCTTCTACCAGTGTCTGCTTGGCAGAAAAAGACTCAACTATGCCTTCTCCCCAACTTACAAAAACAGGAGAAACACAGCAGAAGTAGGAATTGCTCATCTGCAGAACCACACTGTGGGATTTCTTCCCCAGTATTCTATCTAGTACACCTTATCTACTTTTCTTCTTTCTTTCCCAGCTTCCCCTCACAACCTGACAGCAACTAATGGACTCAGGGATGTCTCAGCTGAAAAATTGTGGAAGAAGCTGCAGTAGGATGCAAAGGTCAGTGCTATCTATGTTACTGTCCTGAAGCCCCTGGAAGGACCAAGCTTGAAACTCTCCTGTCCTCTCATGGTGGCAGAAGCCCAACAGGGAGTCAGGGGAGAGAAGCTCCAAATGTGTGACTTTCCTGTGAGTGCAATCACAAGCCCCCACCCATGCAGGTAAAAGCGGGGCTAAGCACACAGCTTCTGACTATTGCATTTTGTCAGCTTTGAAACCAACCTTCATGGCTAAAAGGCTTGCTGGGCACTTCCAGAATGTACATATGTAGTCTTCACAGTTTCCAACCTGCTGGGATGATGAACTATAACCAGAATGGACAAAGCACCACTACGGTACCACTGCGAGGAAGAATCGCTTTGATTTTAAATTACTACTCTTTTCTGAAAGAGCTCTTATTTTGGTCTCATGAAACCTGATTTTCCTAGTTTCTTCTCTGCAATGTGTAGAGCTGGCTGTATAGGTATATCTATATTATGTGTATATATATATATATATATATATAGCATTTTGGATCATCCTCTTTAATGTTGAGTTCTTAAACCATTTGTCATCGTTTCACATCAATATCAGTCCAGAAGACAGCAGGGAAATCTTCAGCAGCAGCTAGTCAGCCATTTCTCTATTACCAGGCAGGATATAACCCAAACAACTCAAGTGCTTTATAAGGAAGATTTAGCCCTTCAATATTTTGGAGAAGGGACTACACCAAGGTCAAAGAAAAGCCTTATTTCACTCCCTATGAAAACTCCAGTTTGCTCAGATTTTACGGGGTGTGTGCATTATTCAAATATGCATCCCATAGAAGCATATTTTAATCTAATGTCTTTTTCTAATGCTCTGCCTCCATAGGGCAACTCCCGGCCCCAGAAAGTGCAAAGCAATATTGAGGAGGATGTGCCCCTCCCAGCTCTATAATTCAAGGAACTGAAAATCCGTTTTTCCACGTGCAATTGCTGCTCCAGCCACCAGATGCTACTGCGGCATTAGAATGGGAGCCGGGAGTTGCAGCTCCTCAGCGTCCAGTACTGCAGAATGGACACCACACAGCCTTTAATTACATGATCACACACTGCCTCATGCCCCGAGCTGCTGTCCTTTTGAAGAGGATAATGAAGAAAGCTTAGTTATCTGTAGAACCCGTCTTCATTTGCTGAGAAAGCTGGCAGGTGTGTTGTGAACAAAATGCGAGGGCAGGGGAAGAGAAGGGTGTCGTGACTGAACACAACGAAGCTGAGCTGTGGTGAAAAGGGCTGCATAGTTGGGAGCCTGGGTACAGACACACCATTCTGGCTACCCAGAATCAGAGGATGTTTGAGACACTGCATTTCATCTCTCCATGCCTCTGTTCCTTCTGTAAAATGGAGATAATGCCTGCTAGCATCTCTGAAATGACTTTATTAAAGAGTAGTTCTAGCACATTAATGCATTTACACATGAACTATTAATAGCAGTAAGAGTCAACACTGGACAGTACAGAGAATTTAAAAATGGCTATTTAATATACTGTTATTAATATAATTCTTTGTTATTTAAAGAAACCCTAAATACATACAAAACTTGAAAAAGAAACGGTATCCAACAGATATTTTAACAATCTTTGACAGCAATATATATTTAAAATGCAGCAGCACAACTTAAGCTCCATCCTCCTTCTAGCTTCATTGAAAGAAAAATTCAGAAGCCAAGGCTAAGGACAGGTGTTTGCCTGTTAGAAAGCCAGCAAACCACAGTCACTGCTCTGGCTGTCTGGAATAAGGAGAAAGATGGCCATGGTATCTCATGGATGGCCAGATCACAAGAATGAAGACAAACAGAACAAGAATGGGTGAGGAAACCTAGGGTGGAGAGTTCAAACAAGTATCCAAACAGACAGAAACCCTAGATTTAACACTTAACCCTTCAGACATTTGCAGTAATTTTCCCCGTCATGCTGCAGCTCCAGTGAATGCGTGATAATCTTTGCCTCATCTCCCTCCCCATTTCATACAATCAAAACATGACTGTGCACTGTCAACCAGAGAGCTGAAATCATGCAAAGATGTGGGAACTGAAAGCTCCACAGCTCATCCTCCCTCTGTGGCCAGACCTGTGCTTTGTATAGCAGCCACTACCTGCTCAGAGTACAGCAGCACAGCAGGAGAGCAGCAACTATCTGCACAGCTGATTTTTGCCACCACAGGGTGGAAGGAAGAAGGAGAGGCACAGGAGCACAATTAGTACCTTAACTTATTCAAAGCAAAGTCATCTTATCACAAAATTGAAGGTAATCATACCACAAAAGAGAGCAATTACGTTTTTTTTTCCTTTTTTTTTAATCTTTGGATTGCGATGTCCTGACAAGTAATCAGGCTCAAACATTTAAACTCAACATGAAGAATCTACAGCCCCTTTTCTGTGATCTCACTTCCTTTAGATAGCATTTTTCCTCCATCAAAAATAAGCCCTTATCCTTCCCCACTGATTCTCAGCTCCTTTCTAGAATCACAATCAGTCCAAGATCAAAGCAGAGCTTCTATCCTACTGCCCACTGCATTCTAGCAACAGTCTGCCCTGTCAGAGTTTCAGCCTTGCCTGATTTATGTATGGCACGCAGATGTCTTTCCTCTCATCTTTCCTTTTTTACTTTCTGTCAGAGGAAACAAGAGCCTGAGGAAAACAGGCCAGTTTTCCTCCATTGCTTCACTCTGCAGAGCATTCAGATACATCCATAAAGGGATATGGCTAAAATGGCATCACTAAGCTAACCAAGCATCAGGGATTGCTTCTGAGTTTACAACTGCCTAGAGCACAGTGCTGAGGGATGCAGAACTGCCATGGGGTAAAAGACAGGAGCAAGAAGGTCAAAGAGGGAGTAGAAAGATATAAAGGGGGAAAGATCATTTTTCAAAAGCATAAAAGAGTACAAAGGCAAAAATCCTTCTGGATGAGGAATCCTAGGTTTGGTAGCTTTTCCCAATGATTACTCGCCTGGACCTTACAGCCAGGACTGGCTTGTGGTTGACTAAAGATGGAAAGGTTTTATCATTTCATCTCGAATGTTACCATAGTTTCATAAGATTTTTTGATGCAATGGGAGAATTCCACTCTGTTTTCTTAAGTAAATTTTGCAGACTGCTTTTATGATATAAGCCAGATCAATTTTACAGACACAAAGTCAAGGGAACAAAAGAATAATATAAATGTGTGTTCACCTGTGTTTGGGAGAGAACAGCAGCTTGCATCTTAAGGTTTCCTATAATATTACCACAACTACATGCATCACAGGTTGCCTAAATTAATCTACTAATTGATTATTCTACTCATTAAAGTTAATATAATTTATTATTAATAATATAATTTCTTTTTCGACTAATTCACAATTCACTGAAAACTTAAAGGTAGCATGCAAAGAGTTCCCTGTTTTGCCCAAGAAAAGCCCTGAACCAGCCTAGGGATCTTCAGTGGCTTCAAAACATGAACGATTTGCTCTATGGGAAAAGTCTATTCCACAGTTCTGGTCTTGGCTGTTCCATCATATCAGAAACCAGACAGAATAAGTGCCAAGTATCTTCTGTCTGAGCTGACCCAGCTCTCTAAGTGAAAGCCACTTATCCCTCTCTGGGATCTTGATCTTCTGTCAGTGTCTCCATTTTCCTTGTATTGCTGGACTATAAAGCAATCCTCCTGACCCACCCTCCCAGACGTGGTTACCGCTGGGCTGAGTGGGGCAGCTGGAGGCTTCAGGAGAGAAGTACAAATGCTGCAGTTTCCTCTGCCCAGTGGGAACAGGCTGCAGTTCTCAGACTGTGCAGGTGCATCAGAAGATCTTCAGGCCTGGAGAAACCTAGAGTGCTGCTCGTCTTCTACAGACGGGATAAATACCCAGAAAATAGTGCCTCTAGCTTCATTACCAAACTCTGAGAGCTCCTCAAAGAGAGTGATTGCAGGAATATTATAAAATTCCAATACTTTGCAAAGAGAGGGATGTAAGAAGCAACAGTTCTGTTTCTTGTAAAGACTTTGCTACTCTTAAAAGGTAACAGAAGTGGTGAGAAAAGAGATCATTTCAATAAGTTAAACTTGAACAGAATTTAAGCACCTGACACAAAATCCTGCAACTCCCAGCACAGTTCAGCAGGAGTATTTTAAGCCTGTTTCAAGCAATGCCAGAAGAAATTTCACTTCTTGCTCTGAGCTTGTACCATCACACTTACAGCAATCACATTTTAACCATGGAAAACCTTTGAGAAGTAGTACTCAGCAGGCCTAAAAACAGCATTGCTGATTGCAATGGAACTTGACTGCCATTTCCTATTCACAGACCCTCTCCATTCGTGCAGTGCATGGTGTTATGCAAGGCACTTTTCCAGTTATAATGAGAGACAATCTAGGGGAAAAAAAAAAAAGCATATGCACCAGATATTGCTCATGCATTTCCTCTTCAATATAAGTAAGGCCTCCCAGCTACATCTTGATGCATTGGTAGAGAAGTGTGACATTTTTTGATACAATTAACCACAAGATTTGGATCCTAACTGATGCACTCTGAACTTAGAGCCATTTAAATTGCTGAATGATACCTATATTGCTTCAAAAGCATTTTCTTGCTCCTTTAATTTTGCCAAGTATGATAGCACAATAAGGTGAACAGGAATTGCTGGGAACCGGGAGCACACAGCACCACAACTGTCTGCCATGGAAAGCAGGGACAAGCCTCTCCTGTGGAAGGAAGTGACTGCCTGGGAAGGCGAAGTAGCCCCTGATGAGCCTGTGCTGCTGCAGAGACACTGCTTGCAATGGCACCTTGTAAATTTAAAACTACTGTGGAAATCTACTGTGTGTGCTTGTGACAGCAGAATGGACCAATGCTGAGGCTTTCACATGCATGTCAAAATAATATTTTCCAAAACGTACCCTTTATAAGAAACAAGAGCAAAATTGAGTCCTTTTGTCAACTTTAATTTTCATGCAACAGTAAAACCGTGGATGAGAGTGGAGGCAGTTGGATTTGGATAGGATTTACTGATCGTGCAGCGTTTGTTTTTTTCCTCTATGGCCACAAAACTGCTAGTAAAGCAGGATACAGAGACAAAGCCAGAGGAGTTCTCCTATATTTCAATGTGTACATGAGGAATGATGAATTCAAAACACTCAAACTTTCTGACCTTACTTTGACAAATGACTATTGTGTATCTGAAAGATGCAGAGAACACCTGTGGAGTTTCAGCAGTGAGCCACCATTCCAGCAGAATACACAATGCTTTGCTGCAGGAGGGCATGCTAAATGACTTAAATTTTGGTAATTCTCTGCCCTTCCAAAGTTCCTAAAAGGTGCTGCGTTGGTGCTTGTGAAGGACAAACATTCCATTACAGTTGGAAAGAATGACAGAGCAGCACTGAGGACTGTCCCATGGGACAGGTGCTGGGCAGCAGAAGGGTGTCCTGTGCCCTTCCAGCCTCCAAAGGACTCCTCTTTCCTTCTGCACCTTCACAGGCCTTTGGAGGACTAGGGAGCTCATCTGAGAGTTTTCAAATAGTTGACTTGTGAAACAGTGCCATAGAATTTCCACTTTCTAAGACAAAAATCTCAGCCAAGCATTTTGAGAAGAAGTCATACAGGTGTTACAGGTCGAATGCTTTTATATAAGAGTGTCTATTTTATACACTGGCAACAGGAGTTTTCTATGTATCTGTGAAACTTTGGGAAGTCTGCTGGGAGGGCCTTGACCATCTATACCTTAAGAGAGGTTTAGTCAATTTTCTTTGCACATTTCTTTGTCCACACTCTTTTCCAATGCAACAAACTTTTCCAAGCAGAGGGAAACTCCAAGGTCAGTTTCATTATGTAATCTAATTGCATCCCTAATTCTAGCTTCTGATCAATCCTACTGAAAATATGTATTTAAATGCTACTTCCACACAGAAAGAAAGACAAAAAAATATATTAGTATCAAGAAGCAAAATAGCAGGCAACAAAGCGTTATTGAAAAGCATTTTCATTCTCTTTTTCTTTTTTCCCCCGTCTGCAATATTTCTTCTAGAAGAGCAGTTAAAATGCCAAGAAGTGGCATTCTAATTCAGGACATCTCCAGGTACATTTGACATTTCAGAGCAGCTCATCCTCATTTGCCTCTTTGCCTGTCTGCCTCACCAGCCACCCAAACATTTATACTCCAGAGATCAGTACAGAATCAGACTTATTCTGAGATGTCATTTCCTCCTTCTCCCCTTCCACTAGAATGAGCAATACCCTTTTCCATCACTGCACAGTGACTGAGCTTTTCTTTTTCCACACTTCAAGACAGGAAATGTATGCCTGAATTTTTGTTGAAACCAGCAATTGCGTTTCACTGGTTCTGTTTTTAAAACCTTCTATGCAATCATGTTAAAAAAAAAAACCCAAAAAAAACCCTGCAAAATGACTTACAGAATGCTAAGTTTGTCTTCTGGATAAAGAACAGGACAGTGGCTACATATTTCTTCCATAACTATGGGCATAACTGATTGGAAAAAACCAGGGGGTTTTGTTGTCCAGAACCTGTGACTTGGATAACTGAGATAACATGGGCTAAAAGCCATCCTTAGTCTGGTGGTTAAACAAAAGCAATTTAAAGCATCCTTTAACCAAATCACACAAATGGAAAGGAGATGCCTAAATGGTAGCTGTAAAAGGAAAACAAATCCAACAGTAAAGAAATAAGATGAAGGAAAATTCCCACTTTGAACAACTCAGGATACTGAACATTAAGCAGATTGAGACCAAAAGCAGTAGCATGGGTTCTCTACGGAAAAGGATGGCAAAATTGTTAATAGAGAAGCAGAAAAGGTTGGTCTCCATTTCAGAAGTGGCAGAGAAGCTACTGCATTAAGTCACAACAGAGTGTGTTCCAGTCCCTTGAAAACTGAAGAGAGTAGCAGAAAGTAGTTACTACCAAAAAAACCCCACCAAAATCAAACAAAACAAAAACGAAAAACAAACAAACAAAAAACACCCTAAAAAACCCCTACACTTTCAAAATCAGAAGAGCTGAATAAGTATTATCCAAAAATCTAGATGAAACTAAAAAATAGTCTATCTTGTTGAAATACAAATCTCTGGCTGCTGTAGAATCTTTTAAAGCCTGGAAGGGTACCAATCAAAACCAAAATGTCATCTCAGATAACATTGACAGATAAATTTCATTAGCCTGATACTTCTCCTGATAAATGTAATATACTGAGGAAATAAAGAATTAGAAGACTGATATATAATAAGTGTTGGTCAATGCAATTCTGTGGAAAAAAAATCTATTTTATCAAATAAACCTGGTTTTACTCTCTGATGAAATAACAATTTGGCTGATTAAGGTAGCTACATAGATGCACCTGACAAACTTGGCTTAGATACCAGATCAGCATGGCATTCTGATTTTAGAAAATCAGCAGTATTCAGCAGCACTAACACACAGAATAACTGGATTAAGATGGCAGATGATAGCTCCCAAACACTATCTGCAACTGGGAAATCACCTTGAAAATACAGCATTTCCAGCAGGCATCAACAGGGACTGGCAGCTGGGATCAGTGTTTAACAGCAATTTTTTTTTCAGTCAGTGAGCCCAAAACAAATATAATAAAAGTCATTGCTCTTTAAAATTTTTGACAGACAAGGATAGGCATAACAAGTAAGAAGCACCTTACAAATCACGTTCTATACATTTCTAATGATTGTGGACCCTCAAGTGAAACCTAAACAAGTAAATCAAACATTTTCCTAAAGCAGGAACGTGCTAGATAGCTTAGACCAAAAAGTATTCCAGGGAGACTTCAAACAATTTAATGCTATGAACAACAGAGTTTCAGGGACAGGAGATGCTGCAGAGTCCAAGAAAGACAAAGAAGAAAGAAAAATATATAAAAACATGACATATGGGATAAAATTGAGTGAACCAGAGTTGTTTAGTCTGGAGGGGGAAAAAAAAAAAAGACTTGGTCATAAACATTTGTATATAGAAAGGACTACTGCATGGGGAAAAGATAAACTGCCAGGACAGGAAGAAATTTAATGATAAGCAAGGAAGATTTAGGTTATACTTTAGGAGAAACTTTTTGGCTGCAAGAACACTAAAATACTGGAAAATGTTCCCCAGAAAAGTTGCAGAATCTCTTGGATGTTGAAGTTTTAGGCAAACCTATTCCAAGAGTTGGTCTGGCCCTGGAAAATGGAGTCTGTCTCAATAGGTCACCTTTGGGGTCACCTTTGAAGCCCTTTCAAATATTTTTCTCCCACAACTCTATAGCATGCACATGAAAAAATGAATGCAATTCCCCACTTCCGGGAGAACAAATACCCACCCCCCTCCTTCTAATCCTGCCAAAGCTTAATGTATTTATGACGTATCTTTAAACTGGCACAGATAACAATGTTTGCAGTCAAGGAACTCAAAAGCCTAAATAGAAACTTTTGAGTTCTGCTGAAATATCCTCTTATCTTGATGAAATGTAAAGACATAAGCAGAGTCATTAGATCTCTAGATGCTCCAAATTTTCTTGTGCAGAGAAATGTCTACCTCCAAATCAGTCTATTGTGAGGTTTCTGATAAAGATTACACCCTCTGTAGTGAAGACAATCTTCTCGTTTTGCCTGGTGTCAAAAATAATTTGGTTTTATGTTTATATTTTTTTGCCAACACAAGCTTTTTGGATATAAAGACGAAGAGATGCAGCAAGATCAACCTTTTGTATGCAAGGTATTTTTTCTCGTAAAACATAGATTTTGAATAACAGGATTTAGAAAATATTTATTACGTCTCTTAAAAGAACTGTTATAAACTCAATATAATTGGCATACTCTGCAAAGTCAGAGTCTCTTTTTGCATTTGGTCTCCCTTCTCTCAATACATCAAATATCCCTGCATGGTTCCTTTTAACAGTTTATCTTTGAAAGAAAAGGAAAGAGCAGAGCCAAGGGTTTGATCATTCTGTCATGCAGTGCATAAACAACAGCAGCATCCCCTCAGCCAGCATGCTTGTGACAACTTAAGAAGAGCAGGAATTGTTCTTTTTCCCTCACAATACCCAACCTCAATTAAAAAATGTATTTCCACTGTGATATTACACTAATGAGAGAAATAATCTCTCTGAGAAACTGATTATCATCACTGAAAAATAACTCTAAACTTATTTGATACTGCTAACTCTGAAACTGGTAACTAGGGCAAGAGTCCAGATGCTGAGAGAAAGTAGCTTTATATTCAAATGAAATTTATGGTCTTTTCTGTAAATTGAAAATGGACTTTAAACACACACATACACTTGCTTATACATACAATGCTAACTTTCATGGACTTTCAAGTTTCTTCAGCTTAAATAACAGACATCACATATGACCTTTATATGGTCATATTATTTTAATTCAAAGCTGCGATGGAAGCTAAGAAGGAACTGAAAAACATGATCAATTGTGCTAGCTCAGAGTGGAACTTATCTGTCTGCTTGGCACATAGGTTTAACTCATGCATTAGCAGTGCACAGAGTTTACAATCTAGTGACATTTTTAAGGGTTTACATTTTTTAATGAGAAGTGATGTTACACTTGGCAATTTTATGCAAAAACTGTTTTCTATTTCTATTTGAGATCTATCACCTCTTGCTCACATGATGAAAAACAGCAAACAGTAATTCCCTATTTAACATTCCCACATTATTCATGGCGGTACGGACCGCAACTCCATTTCCTTTGTGTTTTCTTTCCTCTCCATGTTAAAATGTCTTAGTCTTGGAGTCAGTTTCAGCATTTTTATCCATACTCTCTACTCTTCTCTGTACATCAGAGAAAAAACAGGCCCAAGCAGGACTGCACACACAACCTGAGGAGTGTGCATGGCACTCCAGTGCTGTGGGCATCAGCAGCATCTGCTGTTTTGGCTCCAAACCACTTTTAACATCCCATTTGTGTGCTTGACCATTGCTGAGTACTGAAACTGAGGCTTTTAAAATATAACCCATTTCAACTTCAAGAGTTTGTTTTTTTCTCCTTAACAGAAGCAGCTGATTTAGAAATGATCACATGCCTAGCTAGGTGCATCACTTTTCATCTGCAGACAAGAAGCTACATTTGTGTTTCTTTCTGGTCAGTTATTTAATATCATGAAATACACGTGTACATCTTTGCCACAAGTTCTAAGATAGCCTTTCCCAGTGAGAAACACAATGACAACCCAGCACTGACCCCTCTTCCCAGACATTTATGAGCATAATGAAGTCCTAGCACAGAACCCTCTGAGACTTCATTATGAATCTGATCTTACTCCTGCCATCTGTTCCACAGTTTTTCATTCATTACAGGCCAAGCAGACATTTTCTTTCCATGTTGCTCCCTTACTTATCCAACTAATTATTACTCCAACCTTCTGAATCTAACTCAGATCATAGTTTCTTGACTTGCATATAGCATTTCAGAAAAATTAACCTTAAAAAGAAATCTGAACTTGGAGGGGGTAAGAAAACTTATGGGCAATTCATACTGCATATTTAATTTACAAGAAATGGCACAGTCATAAACAAAATAAAATAACCTAAGTCTGTTTATTTCTGAGCTGCAATTTCCAAGTAACTTCAGATTTTTTAAATATACAATATATGGAACCTAACTTCCCAGAACTCAAATAATTAATTGCAGTTTTGCTTGTTTGTTTCTTAGTTTTTAATTCATGCTCACCTCTATTTTTGGATCAACATTTTATTCATTCGTGCTAACACAGGGCTTCTGCCAGGGATAAAAATGGTCTTTCACTGCATTCAAATCTGCTAAACTTTGACATATTTTTATTCACCAGAATTATCTGAAAACCTCTTGGGCATCTTCTCACACAATACACCACATGCCTGTGACTGAATTTGAGTCAAGCAAAAGCAAAAAAGGTCAAAAAAAAGACCACAAAAAAGTGCAGAGGATTGCAGGGAAGTGTGAGATAGAAGTCCGTTCTGCAAGTCTTACTTGTACAGCAGAAGACCCGACAGCCCTGCTTATACTCCACTTCTTTATCTCATCAGTCTGTGTTCCAGTTCAGTCTATAAATGGTTTGTGGAAAGACTAAACTATATATTGTCCAAAATCTAGCACAGTAAAGTTAATACTGATTGACCCACATACAGCACAGTTCAGCCAAAAACTCTTTATAAACAGATCATTCCTTAGAAATGCTTTCCTTAGGGCTCTCTGCTTCCTCTTGACATCTGCTATATCCATGTACCTTAACATCCTCCCACACATGCTGACAGAAAGGAGGCAATTGATCCATATGCCACTACTCAGTGTCTAAGTAACAGGTATTGCAATTTAAAACACCTCAGTTCAAGTTGCTCTGCGTTCAAAAGTCAGAGGCTGGCTACTAAAATAGTTTATTTTCAACTTTTCTTTAAACAGCAAAATTTACAATG
The DNA here is from genome assembly GCA_013397155.1 of Irena cyanogastra. Classification (NCBI taxonomy): domain Eukaryota; kingdom Metazoa; phylum Chordata; class Aves; order Passeriformes; family Irenidae; genus Irena; species Irena cyanogastra. The sequence continues at coordinate 239,031 of VWZV01011120.1, forward strand.
CTAAAATCATATATGTGGACAACAAGAAGATACCCATCTTTCTGTACCATTTGCCAAAACCTCTCTGTTGTCCCTGCCACCAAAATACTCCAAGAGCCCCAGAAATTTCTCCCCAAGGTTAAAGAATTTGAATTGAGTGGGAAGGAGATTTCAAACCTTTCTTTCTGAAGGAGAAACCTTAGGAACTTCCTTAAGGAACGGATGCTAAAAGGCTACCGTGACTTCACTTCACATGAAACCCAGACTGGATCCTGACTTAAGCAGGAGTTAATGAGTGGAACAGTCTGACATGTTCATTTGATAGGGAGTGATGAAAGGGCAGCTGTCAGATTTAATTTGTTTGAAGATAAGCTGATTTATTGCTTACAAGTAATATGCTTGGCACAGGGCACGCATCTCAGTAATGTTATATTTCAAACACTATCACAAAAAAACATTCAATTCTGGTAGAATACATTCACTGTTCAGAAAAATAAATGCAATTTTCAAAACAACATTTCGAGTTATCATTTTTCTGTATTTTCCCACATGGAAAAAAAAAAAAAAAAAGGAAAACTTTTTCCTAGTAATTTAATACCCAAAACCAGGCCTGCCAAATGACTTGAAGTGTTACATTGCTTTTCAACTAATATTGAACAAAGAGCTTTAAATGGGAAAAAGATTAAACAAATTGTCTTTACAGGATGACCAATGAAAGGAGAACCAAAAGCAGCAGCAGTCAACAGCTGACAGATGACAAGGTATACAGCAGCTGAGTGGCAAGATAAGAAGCAGAAGATTGATAGGGGATACCAAGGTGAATCCAGGAAACCAGAAAGGATGGCTACAATGAAATTGGACAATATACAGAAGTCAAATGTACTGCCCTTTTTCTGAGGAAAAATAATAACCAAGGTAGAGGTTGAACAGAGGAAGTTTGCAAGCTGTTTAACAGAAAAGAGAGAGAGAGAGAGTGAGAGAGGAGGAGGGGGCAGGGGTGGTCTAATGGAAGAGGAACAGCAAAGTGGAGGTGAGCACCTATCACTGCCTTCCTGCTCCAAGGCCAGGTGGTTGTGAGATGGAGATGCCTCCATAAGGAGTAATGCCAAAGGCAGGAGTTCAGACACAGCATAGAACAAACACTAACCTCATGTGAACGGAAGGCTTTGGTGTGAGTATCTAAAGTGGGCATTCCAGAAAAAAACAAAAGAAGAAAAAGTAGGTAAAATCAGACCTCCTGGTTTCTTTTGCATCTGCAGCTACTGGTCTATTTTCTGCCCTTCTCCATATTCAAAGGTCAGAAACAAGACTGTGTTCAGTCTTGGAATTCCCATCCCTATGCCCCCTCCACTTTTGATCATGCCTCTCGATGTCCACTGCAATTACCCCTGCCAAACTCTCTCTTCCTTGTCCTCATCAGTTCTCTCTACATCACTGTGTAAACGGGCTGTAGAAGAGATAAAAATCAATTTTTATTTCACCAATACCTTTTTTTTAACAGACAGAAAAGCTAAAAGTAGATCAGTTATTCATAGAAAAGAAAGGACTCCATATGGTAGTATTTATTTTATAAGAGTTATTTAAACAATTCCAGGTATCAGGAAATAATGCAATGGAATTTCATCTTACTCAAGGGTATATATACAAATCAAAATAAAGGCAGTAAGTGTTCTTATGAGGCATGGCTGTAAAGAAACCGAACAAGCCCCAGCAAGAAAAAAAGCATCAGCAACCAACAGGAAGCTTATATTTCACATTTACCCAAGCTCTTGTAGAGATGATTTTTCAGGGAACAGGACTTGAATTGTTCTCATTTTACCTGGAGAGAAAAGGCTACAGTCTTGGTATGAAGAGGAAGCTCATGAGCCTTCAGAATAGTGGCAGCACAAAAGAAGTATCTATTGTTTTTTAAACAGGAAAAGTGGAAAAGAGAGTTATATTAGGGGTTCTGGGCATCACCATCAGAGCAGCAACAAAGCCTCCCACCAGGCTTCCCACAGCCACTACTTCCAGTTCTTAATGCCAACTTATGCCATGCCTGTGCCTGCAGTGCTCAATTACCTCCTCAGTTTGAAGTTTTTGAGGGCTTCTCTCCCAGATAACTTGCTGCCATTCCCAGAAAGGTTTCAGGTACTTGATGGCCTCCATAAGTATTTCTTAAAGCACAGGGCAATAATTATTTTTTTTTCAGTCTTGAGGCAGGGTAACGTAATGCCAGCTGATCTCACTGCAGCAGTGTCCTCTATTGGCCACCCCTTGCTGAAAAACCTGTCCTGCACTTGCACCTTTGCCCCTCAGGCTGAACTGTGTCTCTCATGGGAAATCATCACCCTCACTACACAGTCCCTTCACAGAGATGCTGGGGAAAGCGCTCTGATGAACCTTAAAACAGCTACAGTTTTGAAAGCTGCACGTTGCATAAAGAAATAGAGGTTTTTATCAACTCCTTTTGCTCTCATCACAAGACCTGATGAGAAAGTGGAAAATTAAGTCAGTGCTGATCCTGAAGTTCTGTAAAGCATATTCTGAAGAATTATTAATTATCTCTGTGACAGAGACTGCACATTCAAGAGGATCAATCCTTCCCATGTGAAGTAACAACAATCCAATGGAAACTCTTCTATCACCTCCAAAATACGGAAATCTTGTGGGGAAGGAAAAAAAAAAACCAAACACCAAAAAAAACCCTCCAAAAGAACAGTCCTTTAATGCAGGCAAATGTTTCTTCTGTATCTCCAAAAACTGTGTTTTTTCCTTACTTGTAGTATCAAAGGACTACATTTTCCTATCAATGCTCCTGCAGGATAAACACTCCAAGGATATGAACTCACTGGTACAGCATTTCCTGCCTTAAGCAATAGGGTTTTTCCTTCATTCTATAGGATTCCTATATTAACCAGGCAATACTCCATATGATACTGCTGGGTTTGTCTCTATTTGCTGCCATTTTCTGTCTCCCTTCTTTAAGATGCAGGTCCTCCATGCTGTACCCCCAATAATTTCCTCACATAACTCAGACTTTAAGAGCACTTGACATCTCCAAGGCAAAAAACAAAAAAATATATATGTGCTTTCAGAAATATAGGCATTCCTAAACAGAGAGAGAGGATCTACAGATTCTCCTGGCTGTTTTTTTTTTTTTTTTTTTTTTTTTTTTTTTTTTTTTTTTTTTTTTTTTTCTTTTGGCCCAACTCGCAGAGGGCTGTGCAGCTGGGGAGGGAGGAGGGGGCTCGCTCGATATTATNCCATTTTAAGCATTTTTAATTTAGTATCTTTTATGTCTGTAACAGACCTATGACATCTTGTATGCTGGTACATTTTGAGTACATTGGCAGAAGAGCTTTGTCTCTTGAATCTTGTTAATGGGATTTTTTTTCTACATGATTTTATTACAGTTCTAATTCTAATTAAAATTGCTGCTATTACACAAATTATTCCAATGCACTAACAGGCCATTTTTTCAAGTTTTTACTTAACTTTTAAATTGCTATTTACTATTTTTTTGTTTATCATTCTTTCAAATTGCCAGTTTAGTCCAATGATTTTTGCCAAAATGCAGCACATTACCATTTAGAAAAAACAAAACAGCATATTACTTTCATTTATCTCCAAATTTATAAAGTTCAGTAATTAAGAATAAAATTCAAATGGAGTCAGTAAGATCAATTTTTTAAAAAACTGAAAGTAAAGACCATTCCCCTACCAGTGACATTAGTCTTTGAGCCACCACAAGCAATGTGACACCCTGGAAGATGCCACAGAGTACACAGCATGCCAAAATCAGATCAACCCTTCTGAATTGCACAGATGGAGCAAGTACCCACCACACTTTTCACAGGCAACACAGAGTGAAATATCTCTTTGCTTATTGGAAGGTGATTTATTCTTCCCCAAATGCACACTAATATATTTGACACTTGCATTCTGGCTAACAGATCTAGGCAGGTATGAAATGGAATATTTATGAGTAGACTGGTGGCTCACACACATTTTGCAACCCATGAGAACTTAGAGGAGAACAGTGGCAATGCTGAACTCTGATCATAAATTTCTGGATGGTTACCAAAAGTCTCTCTGCTGAAATGCACTGTATGATATCAAGGAAATACACATGAAAAACTAGATTCAGTTTGGTTTTTAAAATTTTCAAAAATAAATTTACATTTTTCATCGTCCCATTGACCTCTACAGATTACTAAAACCTTTCTGCTAGAATTGAATGGGAAAATCCTTTTGCAATTAGAGTATTGACCTTGTATTTCAAAAGCATTCAGCTGCTGTCACCTGGAATGCAAGACAATTGGCATATCAGCATGATCCTGGATAATAAAAAGGACTAGCTGAAATTAAGCCGAGCTCCATGTGGTGGGTTGACCCTGGCTGGATGTCAGGTGTCCACCAAACTGCTCCATCACTCCTCTCCTCAGCTGGGCAGTAGAGAGAAAACAGAAGGAGATAAGGGCAGAGAGAGATCACTCATCAATTATCATCACAGGCAAAACAGGCTTGACTTGGAAAAATTAGTTTCATTTATAACTAAGTAAATCAGAGTAGGGTAATGAGGGGAAAAAAAAATCATAAAACACCACTCCCTCCTTCCCAGGCTCAACTTTACCTCCCTTCCTTTACCTCCCTTCCTTTACCTCCTTCTCCCCCAGTAGCACAGAGGGATGGGGAATGGCTGTTCTGGTCACTTCATCACACTTTGTCTCTCCCACACCTTCCTCCTGAGGAGGAAGACTCCTTACACTCTTCCTCTTCTCCAGGATGGGGCTCCTCCCACAGGAGACAGTCCCATACAAACTTCTCCAATGTGGGTCCTTCTCTCAGGCTGCAGTTCTTCACAAACCACTCCAGTGTGGGTCCATGGGGTGCAACCCTTCAGGCTCACACTGCTCCAGTGCCCGCACTGTCCCCATGGGGTCAGAGATCCGGCCAGGAGCCTGCTCCAGTGCAAGCTTCCCACAGATCTCCTTCAGGTATCCATCCGCTCTGGCATGGGGTCTTCCACTAGTTCAGGAGGATCCCTGCTCTGCTCCATGGACCTTCATGGGCTGCAGGGAATCTCTGCTCTGGCACCTGGAGCACCTCCTGGAGCACCTCCTTTCCCTCCTTCTTCTTGCCTTGATGTTTCTCTCACATATCCTCACTCCTCTCTCTGGAGTTATGAAGTTATGTACCCTTTCCCCCATCTCCCCAGCTCCATTTTCTTAACTCTGTTATCCAGAGGCACTAATTTCCTGATGCCTTTGGTCAGGGGCAGGTCCATCTTGGACCCCACAGGCATTGACTTTGTAGGACATGGAGGAAACTTCTGGCAGCTTCCTTTTATTTTACATATTACACAATCCACTCATGTAGCCGCCTGCTACCAAATACACAGAAACTAAATACACCCCAACATCATATCATTAACCCGCTGCTGTACATCAAGTAATTGTTTATTTACGACAACAAGCACAGCAAAGCATTTAAATTGGGTTGGCATTATTCCCCAATAATGCAGGCAAGCAATTATTCTAGTTGCTTTCCTGCTTCTTAGATGTTAAGCCACAATTAATTAACTACTCTACAGATAAAAAGTGGAGGTCACAAATAGTTCTACCTGTAGGCAGAAACTGAGACTGAAGAGATCTGTACAAAGTTGGGAAGAGAAGTAAAATTAGCCAGATAAAGAATAGTGTTTATATAACTGAAACACATTATCCTGCAGCAGCATTCAGTTTAGTTGCTGAGGAAGGGAAGATGTAGGAAGGATAAATATTTCATTTGTATCTTCTTTATTAAGCAAAACAACGCTAGGTAACTCAGACCAACCCAGTAAAATCAGATGAAGAAAACAACACTTGGATTAGCTTAGATTTATATATTCCATGTATTTGACTGTGACAGGTGAGTTTATCTGACCTTCAGACAAGAGAAAAGCCTATGGACACTGGCATTAGTGACAGCACTATGACCTGAGACTATGCTAGGTGTCAGCTGTCATGGTGACATCCCAGTGCCTGTTTTACTCTGGGTTTTTACATACTAGGGAAAGTTGAAGAGAATTTTTTAATTCCAGAGATTATAATAGTTGACAGCAACTATCAGCTAACTGCTTTTAATCATGTTTTTATTTGGTTTCAGAAAGAAAAAAACCTAAAATTTTCCAAATGTTATGTTTGTAGACCTCATTGAAAGGATGGAAAACAGCAGTTTTAATAGACAGCCTGAACAAAAGTCTGTAGAACTGATACTTTGAACAATGACCATAACATTTGTACAACATTAAATATAAATTGCAGATGTTGTATTTTAGCGGAAACAGGGCAATCAACTTTCTGCAATTCAAACTATGAGGAAAGTCCTTGTGATAGCCAACACATTCCAAAGCCACATGCCAGAACAGAACCTATCTAATTAACTGGGGAAAAAAAGCAAGGGTTTTAGACAAGAATTACAATTCATAGTAGATTTTTATTTTATTGTAACTTTGGTTTAGCTGATGGCTTTTGCAATGGAAAGTTTTCTATAGACAACATTGCAGTTCCTGACCCAGCCACGAAGTAATATGTTCTGTCTCACTCTGGACAGCCCTGGAGAAATGTGCACTACAGTGAAGAGTTAAGGTAAGCACTATAAAAAGTGATCCTAAATAATCTACCTTCATTATACTTTATAAAAAAATGGAATCTGGCCAGAGAACAGTGTTCCTAAATATGACTTGAGAACAATTTACATCCATTTTACATCATCAGTTCATGGCAAAAAAAAAAAAAAA
>VWZV01011120.1:245850-343044 GCA_013397155.1 Irena cyanogastra
AACAAAAAAAAAAAAACCCACCCACATCTAGAAGAAAAGGCTAAAAAAAACCCAAACCTTGCACTGCACTGAACCAGAAATATCCATGCAACCAATGTTTATATATTACGACAGTATTTTAAATTCTGATAGAAATTTATAGGACAGTCCTTGGTCTGTAAAGATTACCTTTTATATACATTGTATTTTACCTAGGAAACAGAAAGACAGATAAACTTATTTATTGAGGAAGTACATGCTGTGAAGTTTCCCATATTTTGCCCAGTGATTTACCTAAAGAACTACTTTCTGAAAGCAGACAATTTTATATTAATTGTCTCTCGATCTTATAAAGCATGAGGAAAACTGAAAACAAAACAAGACCAGGACTCATAGCACTATTTTTCATTAAAGGCAGGAAGCTGTTTTCACCTTGCCATGGACTGACTTTGCATCAATGCTCCACAGGATATGCACAAATACTGCTTGAAGCAGTAAACTGAACTCATCAACAGATTAGTTTAAGTACTCTGTGTTCCTAGAATGAACATCAAGATGTGTCAAAGAACAGGTGAAACCATCTAAGCTTTCACCTATCTCAGAATCAGCTCAAGTCCTTCCATGGACTGAGGAATGTTAATAATAAGCCTTGCCTCATAAGGAAGGCAACCAATGCAAACATGCTATTTTGATACATAACTTTTTGAATGCCTTAGAAGATTGTTGTAAATAATTTTTTTTTTTTTGCTAACAGCACCAAGAAGGCTTGGCTCATCCCTTCCTGCAAACTCATGTTACATTCAAAAATCCTACAAAAGCACTAAGACCTACAAAAAGATGTAGAGGATGACATTTCTGTTGAAAAAAACCTTATAAAACTGGGGAAGATAAAGAAAATAAAGGCACATGGGAGGGAGTCAGGAATGGTTAATTATTCTTTTAATCAATGTAGAGGCCAATAATTTTCTTTTGCAAGGGTTTCTTTTTCACTGCCTGTTACAACTTTTACTGCAGCTTCAAAGGTGACAGTAATGAAACACCGCTGTAGTGAAAATCATCTAGTTTCTCAACATAGCTGTTGAACCTTCTCCTACTGACCCCAATTCATATAATCTAAGAATCTTTAAAATCTTGAAACCAATCACACTCCAGGCTTAGCTTAAATTTAATCTTGGCCTGGTCTGAACTTCTGACTTCAAAATCCAAACTAAACTGTTTTAGACTTCATTAGTCCAATGTCCAATTCCTTAAGAACTTGCCACCTCAGAGACAAATCCTCTGCACAGAGAAAGATCACAGAGGTGAAGGTCTTTGGCTCGGATTACTGTGCTATCTCAAAGGGAAATCCACATTAAAGGCCTTCTTCCAAGTCTCTTCTTCCCCTGGTACCTGCTCATTTCCACTTAAAGCTTGTCAGAAACTCCGCACAGAATCCTTCCTGTTCTACCTCTCTCCCAAGTTCTCTTCTTTCTTTGGTCTTTCATTACATGTGTCTCATCCTGCAAATGTTACTCAAATAACCCCCTCAGACGATGGTTTCCAGAAATCTGGGAAGTTTTAAGGTAAGACTCCTGTTGGAATTAACCATCCTAAGTTCCACATCCTAATTGTATTTCTCTGTAATTAATGCTGCAGCACTGAAATTTGTGTTTAAATAAAGTATCATTGTATACAGCCTATGTTTCTTTCAAATGCTACAAAACTTGCTGCATGCAATTCTCTCAAGCATTTGATATATTTTTATAGTCTTCCAAAAAACACTAATTACTAATACAACCTTCCCTCCTCCATATCTTTGCCTCCTACAATAAGCCTGAAGAGCTGAAACACCCATTTTAATTGGAACTTCCACTAGTAATTACTCTCTAATAGCACCTTTCAAAAGCAATTAAAAATGCTTAGTTCCCGGAAACAAGTCTTTTAAAAATCCTAAAAACTCTACTAGTCAGCTACAGCTTATGGATTCTCAAAGGATATTCTGTTGGCCTCAAATTATATTTTTTTCTAGGGCAGTCAACAGTGACCCATAGTACAAATAGGTAACACGTGACAAGGTAAAAATAAAAAGGTATATTAGCAGACCCCACATCTTTCATACATTTGAACAACTAATAGTCTACCAAGACTTTTCTACTTGCACTGTACACAAAGACTTTGGATGAATTTGGAGACATCAAAGCCCTAAAACACATTAGTGCCTTAAAATGGATACAAAGGAGCAGCTTGTGATCAACTACTGCAATTCACTGAGTAACTTGGGGTGCAGCCATACTCATCACTTTTACGGCTGCAATTGCAGCAGTTCTAAAGTATAAAAGAATCTTAAATGCCAGAAATAACATCTACAAAAATTTAATCCAAAACAATGACAAAAATGTGACAAGTTGCAGGGATTTTTTAAAACAGAAAATAAAACACAGTGAATTTAGTTATAAAAGATACTGAAGTAATAACTACTGTGTAACTTAAGTAACAGCACTAACTCTACATCCTCACCCGGGGGGCTGAGCTATGCTTGGTGGCTGTTTCCTAAACTAGTCCATGAAATATGAGGTCTGTAAAACTTTCACAAAATGCGAGCCTTCTTAGCACCTTCTCTAAGCACTATATACATAAACGATTTACACATTTTTTGCCAAGGAAAGACTGCCTATCAGCTTGAAAAGCAGGCAGAAAGTTGCAGCAGGACTAATCTGCAGTCGTGTTTACCGTAGCTTACAAGAATATTAAGAAGCAAAAAGAATTAACATAGTCCTGCTTCAAAGCACTTTTAATTATAATTATTCTGTAGGAATACTGCCTTTATTTCTAGTCAGGCCAAAACACTGCCACTTGTGTTGTCAAAAAGCACAAGCTATACATTCAACTTTGCTGCCATTCCCAGTCCCATGCATCTGCAAAAGTCCTGCCAAGGAAACTGTTTGTATTTGGTCTAAACCCAAGACACCAGTCCCTTCAAACCCTACAGGTCTTCAAAGAAAACTAGCAACTTATTCTGGTTATAAGAGTTTGAGGGGAAACTGCCTCTTACTCTTTCACAAGCTAAACTGTGCATCTTTCTAGATGCCTCCCCAAAGCCACAGCCAAGTTTTCCTAAAGACAGCACTGAATCACAGCAACATATTAATAAATCAAAGGCAGCAGGTACTTGGCATATAAGTCTGGAGGAATATTCACTTTGAACCTTCACCCCACATGGCTTCCTTTTAAAAACTTCCCAACAATTATTTTTCCAAGACTCCAAAAATCTAAACCTTGTAATTTGACACACTTTCTAAGATTTAAGAGCAGACTCATCTAGAAAAAAATACCACTATCATATGTATATGGAAAATAATTTCAGAAAATCTTGAACTATCAAAGACCTTACAAACCTATCACCAGTGGGAGGCTCATTAAAACAATGCAAAGGTGATCTAGGAATAGCCCAATCTGACACATGTGTGTGGAAGACCTGAATTATATCATTACACTGCAGTATCAACATGCAAATAAGCACCTTTTAATGGTAAAATAAAACAAAAAAAAAAAAAAAAACCTAGAATAATGAACCAGCAAATCCTTGCTTTGTAACCAAAAGTTACATTTTTGTTTCTGAGTGGATCTGTTGAACTGATCATAATTAAAATTCATCCACTAGGCGGTTCAGACTTTTTTTTTAAGCTTAAAAAACAAAAGTTTTAAGATGTAGCTTAAAAGATAAATAAACAATTCTTCATAACTACACCAGAAACAAGTCACCATATGGTTCCCTTACTACACAGGCAAGGGTAATTTAAAGAGCGTCAAAAGTCCTCAATAGCAGCTTGCAATTACAATAAAGTCCCTTGATCTACACTTCATGACAGACCATTCTTGGAGATCATTTGTAAACATCAACAATTTTCAGCTTCAGTGCTATAATTCTGTTCCTTCTGTGGCATAGAGAAGAGCACAGGCAGCAACTCTTGTAATGTTTGGTGATATTAGGGTTTCCCAGTAGATGTGGTAAAAATGAGCAAGGAAAAACGTGTAGAATAGAATAGGAAAAATAAAAGTTTTTGCTTTCAGACAAGGCTTCAGCAAAGAGAAGCAGAGGCTCCTGTCACTTGAATGACCCTCTAAATAGGAGAAACTGCATAATCCTGCCACTGAAACTGTTCCGTGGCAGACGTTATCGAAGAAGCTGTTCTGGTAAGGATGTTGCTATACCGCACAATATGACCTCACAGGGTTAGCTACTATGTTTACATTCCAAAACAGAATGGTAGCACAGTTTGAATTCACTTCTTAAAATCCTAGTAGTTAATTTTGACTTGTATTGGATTAGTTAAATCTCAAGTCTAAAGCTGCTTGAAATTTCCCAAACAGCCCCCCTTCACCTGACAGAAAACTGTTGCTGGCTGTTGCCCTGTAACCATAATTTATAACCAAACTTCAGGGCACAGCAGAGCCGCAGGTACATGGCTCACTGTGCTGTGCTCACTCTGCCTCTCCCAGATCACAGGAGGGCTGGGTTAAGCCCTGAGCTTTAACAGCCCAAAGAATACAAAGAACGTATTTTCAGTCAGCAAACACAGCGGGCACAACTCTGAGTAATGTGCTGTGGATGCCTGCTGAAGAGGTGCCTTCAGCAAGAACACATCCCAGGAGGAGCTCCAAGTGATTGCATTTCTCTCTCCACATGTCTGCCATACAAGTCTGATGGTGAGGGTCCTACTCCTCTGCCTTCCCAACAGCTCCAAATTAGGCTCTGCTGAGCCATTTCCTTAGCACCACTTCCTTAATAACAGGTGAGACACATTGCTGTATTTTACTTTCAGGAAAATTCATTGTCTCATGAATCCCTAACCAAAGGGGTTAATCGATTCAGTAAAGGACTAAAAATAGGGATGCAAAACAGATAGCAAAGTCCTCACCTGGTCGTATCAGTTTTGCATGCCAACAGCTTTGCAACAGAATGATTCCTTTTTCTTCATAGAGGGACTCTCATTAAGTAACCAAAACCCAATTCTGTCATGCATGCAAAAATTAATTCCTACTGTAAAAAGTGGATTTTAACTCAGTTTTGTGCTGTTGTGTAAAACATGCTGAAAAAACCCTCAGATTTTTCTCATTGGGAAATGAGGATTTGGTTTAACTAAAACATTTTGTGAGAACACAGGCATTTCATCAATATTTTAAACAAAAACGGGGCAATGTTTTTGAAGTGCTCCATCCATAAATGAGATTGATATTTTGTCCCAATTAAGCACAAAGCTCTGACATATCAGCATCTCGCCCAAAATGAAAATTCCCCATGAGCACTTACAGGCTTGAAGCTTGAGTCTGTAAGCAGATGTCATGATCCATTTCAAAGGCTACTTTTTTCTACAGCAGAAAAATTATTCAAAAATATGAACGGAAAAAGTCTTGGAAAAAATCACCACAAATACAGTAATTTATTGTAAACTCTCCACTTCATCAACATTAACTTTATTGTCCTTGAAATGAAAAATGTCCACAACTCATTTGCAACAAAACTAAAATTTCTTCAAAGAAAATCCACAAAAGTGCACATTTTTAAAAAAGTATTGACTCTTCAGTTTCATACATACGTAAACAGGATCATTCAGCGAAACTATGGAACCACTCTGAACCACAGAATCTGAGGGGATGAACAGGAGCAAGAACTTACACAGCCATGCCATCTTCACAACAAAGCATGTGAAGAATTTAATGATAATGAAACTGTCTTGAAGTTCGTCATTTTCTAAACATTTCAAATATCAATGTCTAACTGCAGGAAGTCTTTTTTCTACCTTCAGGTACAAGATTTTACTTGAATCTATCAGAAGATTTGGTACCAGTAGAACAGGTGAGGCATGAAATTCTTTTACCTGTCTTCATTTTGAGACTCCACATGCTCTTAATATTCTGAGCACTACCTCTTCAATTATGCAACTTTTTGGGAGTTCTTTCAGGACTTAATCATAATCTATGTACAATTCTTCCACGATTATGAATTAGGTTTAAATTTACCCTTCATCCAGCAAGGAACATAGTTATATTTCCTAACATTCCTGAGCCTTGTGAAATACACTGTATTTTCCACTTGCAAACATTTGTGTAACAAACTGATACAAGAAGATTTTAAAAATACCTTTCCATGTACACGTGACAGAAGCAAAGCTGTCTAATAACTGCTGATCTATAATTTAGTTTATCCATATCTCCAGTTATTTGGGAAATGTTTTCCTTAAGGAACTTCCCTTTCTCAAATACATATTTGGTAAAATGCAACAGATGTATCAGAAACATCCCTGAGATTCTGTACTCCTGACTACTGCTCACAATGCTCAGCAACTGCATAGTCTCCAGTTGTTCACCCCTTTTGGCTTGAGCAGAGGGATGGGTAAGAGCAGCAAACTTTGTCAACAGTATTGTGGAGCGATATCCAGAGCTGAGTAGCTGCAAATAGCTTTATGGGAGAGAGAGCCAGAAGCTTTCCTGTCTTCTGTGCTCAGTGTGCTGCTGACCAGTAGGAATTCCTATCTAGCTGACAAAAACTTAATCAAGCAAAATTACTGCAAGCTGGAGCTAGATGAATTCAGTTCCAAATGTGCACTATATTTCTCAACAAAGGAAAATACTAAGCTACTTGTAGCAACTACCATGGGTTATGGTAGATTTTTCAATTATTGGAAACTTCCTAAATATCAGTTTCTGTGCTATAGTGGATGTTATTCAAATACAGCTGCAACACTGGGAGCCAAAACGAGAACATCAAACCCCTTTGTTCTGCTTTACATAGCAGATTGGGGATAGGCAACCACAACAGATCCTACTGGTCTTTTCATCTCTGCACCCATGGATAACTTCCCCCCATTTTTTAACAGACAATCATTGTGCTCTGTTACAGAGAAAGTCCTCCTATTGGTTCAAAAGGCACTGAAAATAGGATTTGTTTTGTACTTCACTGTAGTTTTGAACTAAAGCCATTACAGTAACTGTTCAACACCTCAACAGCTTTAGGATGCTTATTTGCTTTATTCTATTCCCTCAAGAAAGCAGCCCTAGTTAGTTCAGAACACGACCTACTTGACAGAAATATAGGTCCAGCAAAAGCATCATCAGCAAGTATTGCACCTTTCACAGTGCTATGCTGTGCAGTGCTATGTGCTGTGCTCACAATGTGCTGCTCTATTAGCCAATCTTCTCTTTCCAACAGAAAAACAATAGCAGGACAAAAAACCTCACCACAGCAGTGCTTTAACTGCAATGGCCATGGTCTCTTCATTACTCATTTTCTAGCCTCCAAGTGAACAGATCTAATCAGAAGGAGATTGTTTCCACCAGCAAATACCAGGTCTCATTTTGGTACTCATCCTGATCATTCCCTGGTCAATCTCTGCATTAACCTGACATACTGCTGGCTTACAGCAAATCCTGGATTCTCTGCAGGTGTTGGAAAGGATAGAAGTTAGTGCTTTATGTTTTGCCACTACATTAAGGATATTGTTGAAAATATCTTCCCTCAGCTTTAAGCACATCTGTATGCTGACATGAGCGGTTGCCTTGGAAACTAAACTGCTCAAAATGTAATAAGGACAGAAGACATGTCAGCCAACAGCTTCAAAATTGTTCTCATCATTAAACTACACTGCTCGTCAATCTCTGCAATATTACAGGAGCTGCTGCTAAGTAATTCTATTAATTTGTCTTTGGAAAACAAGAAAGCTCCTTCCTGTAAGGTAGCTTCTACCACTTGTGTATTTATAGGGTTTCAGGGTGTGTTTTTTGGGTAGAGTGGGTTAGATTTAGAAGAGAAACATCTCAGCCCTGGTTATAGCTAATCATTCAGCACTCTGATATCCGTAAGAGAGGAAAACCATGCAGTAAAGGCTTTTACCCTCCTCATCCAAGCAAGACGAAGCCAAAGTCCTCACTTTAGCATTTCAATGTTGCTGACTGCAGCTCAAGATATACACACTTAAGAAACCAAATGACAGCTGCTGAAGGAAACAGCTTCCAGATTTGTGCATACATACATAAAAAAAAATAAAAAGACTACTTGTCAGAATCTTGGTCTTACTCCTTCAGCTATAGAAACTGTATGTGTTTCCATAGCTGAAGAAATACATTTTTTATTTAGTGAATATAAAAAATGTTCACTAATAAAACATTAGAGTTCAGATGATTGTTCAAAACATACCATGCTGGCAAACAAGCAATATTTGTAATACCATTGTGGTTTATTTCAACATGGGGACAATGTCATGCATACAGGCTCTGAAATACAAAACTAACTCATGAAAAGTCATTCCTCTGACTGATGTAAAATCCTTGTAATATTATATATTTTTAATTATCTGCAATACATCAAACATGCCCTAAGTTTTGAATAAGAGATGCAAAATCCCACATTAGCATGCAAGAGAAGAATTTTCAAAAGCTTTCAAGGTCATCTTTGCTAAAAACGTATTTCTCATAAAAATAAAAGAAGATGTTGCCTTCTTAAAAATGTCTGTGTAAGGAGGTAAGGAGGTTCTGCATTAAATTCAGGAGCAGAGTCACTTGTGCCCTTCTTCCAAACACATCCCACGGACCCATAGGCAGGGCAAGGAGGACAACAGAGAAGCAAATTTGACCTTAGGAGAAATTAGCCCATATACCATGATGCCAGCAGTAGCAGGTAGATGCCATGAGGGTTCACAGAAAGATATATCCATGTTCTTTTGCTTACTGCTGCTGGGGATTATTTGTGTAAATTTATAGTTTAGATGTCATGCTTCAAATAAGAACTGTATTATCAATGTGCTTCTCAAAGACAATTTCTTCTGTCTTCATGTCTTTCTAAGTATCACCTTGCACCCCCACAGTTTGGGGGGAATCTAGGACAAGCTTAACTGTAAGGCTTGCTTAGTTGTTATCAGTCACTGATTAACAGTTAGAAACAGCAACTTCCTTCCAAATCCACATTGCTTATTCTCCTTCAAATCACTCAGAGCAGAGGAAAAAAGGTTAAGCACATAATGCTTGGAGCTTGCTTCCAGCTCATCGCCTTTCCCAGGGCTTAGATGACCCTGGATATCCCAGACAACCAGCACAGCCCCTTGCCCTAATCCACAGTGACTGCTCTTTGAAAGCAGCTCTCATTCCTCTGCTTTCATGACATGCTCTATCTTAGAAATCTTCTCTTGAAATTATTTATGTAGTTTAATTCACTAATTATTTCCTACCATGTTTCTAACAATCCTCTTATCTCCCTATAATCAGTCAAAATAATACGTGTAATTGTCACAATTAATAATTCTCCTGCACATTTTTTCTCTTTTGTTTTTAATACTTTCAGATGCCTAAAGTCATTCTGTGACAAGAATCTGATCTGTGATGAAGATCCAGAATGATGAGTCAAGCATGTGCATATGAGACAGCTGGATCACAACAACTGATTTCAGTATGAGCGTCCTTCTATCTTTCCTGGCCTCCAGCATGGCTGCAAACTTTACCTCAATGGGCACAGCAGCATCAGCACAAATTCACCTCCAGACCTTTCAGCCTAGAGCTCTCCATGCAATTATTCATATTGAGCTGATAAGCTATAAGAAGTGATTTTCTCATACCCTTATATTAGCCTCCAAATGAGCTTTTGTCACAAGGCAGCAGGAAGAGATACGTTTGGGGAAGCCACAATCTGCCATCTTGACTGCATGTACAGTATGGGTGAAACCTTTCCAGAAATATGGCTGTGTCAGGAAGGTTGCAGTAAGACGGCATCCCAGCAGGTAACTGCATTGGTTTATGCTGGTGATACAGATCAATTATTCAAGCAGCTTGATATAGGAGCTATACAATCTTCAAGATTTGCTCTCCACAAAGAAAAGACAGTACAACCACATGGTAGTCTGCAGGCTCAGTGGGCTCTGAAAGTTCTTGTTAATGTCAAATACTATTTTGTAGACAGCTAATCCATGAGCTTGGTTTGATCATAATTATGAAATTTTTCTCTGTAGCATGAGGAAGGCAGAGAAAGCACTGGCAAACTGCTCAGGGTCTTTGAGCCTTTGCATCAGTTTTGCAGCTAGTCGTAATGCTGAGAGAAAATTCATTTCTTTATGTCAGAAACAATAGCAAGACTAAGATTTCTGGATGAAGCTAAAGAATGTGACTTAAAAAGTGACTTAGGAATATACAGTGAGCCAGCATGACATTTGTACCTCTGCCTACAGAGATGCCTTGTTCTCGCCCTCCCCAACTCTCCTACTACCCCTAAACAAAACAAAAAGCCTGCCACCAAAAAGATGGAAATAAAACTCACACTACTCACTGTTGGAGGACCAGTATTCCATTTTAAGCATTAAAGAGCTTACACAAAAACACAACCATAGATTTTAAGATTTGCTTAATATTATCTTTACTTATACGGCCCTAGACTAGAGAGTGGGGCAAAGTATTTTGGAGGTTGACACAGAGGGGGTCAGTCAGGTTATTCCTGCAGAATGAAAAAATTAGAACTTAAAAGACTACCCTGTGATTTCAAAAATAAATATATTACACAAGTCAAGAAATGTTTCAGCTTGTTTTCTGAAGACAGACCATAGTTAATGGAGGACAGCAGACTTGAAAGGGTAATTCATTGCATCACTCACATGAGATTATTTTAAGAGGAACTGAATTGCCCTGTGGAAGTATCTACTTATGTCTAAACAATTAGCTTGGACACTGAATTTCAGACAGTTAGTGCTAGATGAAATGAATCACCCCTTCCTTTATTCTCTTCTGCCTCTGCATCTCTCTTTGCCTGCTGGAACATAAGGGAAATAAGTCCCTGATTGTAATTCATGTAGAGCTGATACTGTTGTAGACTATCCAGTGTCTCAAGTTTCATATTTGCTAACCCCTGGGAGTCTCTAGCCTATAGGGAAACAGTAGGATACTGATATAGTTGGTTTTCATAAAGCAATAATCCCAAAGCATAAAATCCCAGAAACTGAGTTTTTTGCACATTCATAGAATATTAACTTAAAGGTGTTCTCCCATAACACCAAACATCACAAAGAAAGCAAAAAAACCTCATACCAGAGACTTCAAACGGAAATGCCTCTTCAAAGACTGTCAATCAGTGAAGCAGACCTTTTCAAATGAGGCACAGTCGGTAGCTGAGACAAACAAAACTTCAATCTATCTTAGTGTTTTCCATACAAAAACATGTAATTTCAGCAAACACACAAAAAATTTATATACCTACATCCAAACCTGACTATCTAATAAATTCTTTGTTGAATTTTTTACTAGTCAATCAACAGACAAATACGTATCTACCAGTAACTAGAGATTAAAAGTCATACATCAATTTTGAAATTCTGTGGCCTTAGCTTCTCTTCCTTCTGGATTTTGATCAAAGTATTTTAAAATGTCTTACCACTCTCCTTATAGCCACATCTAAATTTTTCATATTAAAAAAAAATCACATATAGAAGGTGACAGCTCTTCAATTTAGGAGGAAACCATGTCATTGAGCAAGTACCTACAGGTTCTACTTCTTTCTTTTATCCACAATGAAACCTTTTTTTTTTTTTCTCTAAATGTCGATGCAAATTTGCATTCTTGTCTAAGCATGGGCCCACTAAAGCACAGTACTGAAAACGTCGTCCAGTTTCTCAGCGAAAAGCCAATGGTGTTTTAAAATAATAATGGCTCTTCACAGCCTACATGGCAAACTGACTAATGGACCTGGGCTTTGGAAAAAAAGAAATGCTTGCAATGACACAGAAAGGAAGGTAACAGGATTGGGGATGCCTTTTAAAATACAGTCACTCAGTGAGAAATTCAGGACAGAGAAAACAGCTTGTCAGACTACTTTAGTTTAGATGTAGAAATACAGGGGGAAATCTCATCAGCCTCACACATGCCTGCACAGGTAACAGCAAGAGAGTTTGTCTAGAGAGACTGGCGCTTATACAAATTATGTTTAAGCAGAGTGCATACATACAACATACTGATTATAACAAATAGTGCGCAAGTTGTGTTACAGTTGTAGCTGGTCCTCCAGTTAGAGTAACAACCGTGTGGTGAATATTTCAGCTTTGCAGCACTCCTGACAGCAGAAAAAGAAACCCCAACATTCTGGCACTAGACACTGCATGCAAAATTACCAGCCTCAGAAATTATGATAATAGTACCTAAATTTTATCAAGTATTTCATAGAATCATAGACTCTCTAAAATTGGAAAAGACCTTTAAGATCATCAAGTCCAACCATCAAGCTAGCAGCACCAACACCACTATTTACTTTAATGATCAAAGTTATGGGCAGGTACAAAGCAGAAAGAAGAGATATAAAATTTGACATAACACCAAAAGTCTTACTTGATGCCACCCCAGAGCAGGGTCAGTCTGAGCATGCAGCACATCCCTGCTCGAGGCTCAGCCAGCTGTCAGCTGGCTGACAATCAGCAGTAAGCCCCAACCTGTTCAGCTTTTCAAATGACCTGTTATGCCACTTGTTTCCACAGCATGGTCTTGGAGGGAAGTGTGTGTATTTTACAGTATGACTGCAGAATATCCCAGCACTAGGTTTCCAGGAAACATCTTCAGCATTCATGCAAATGCCCAGCAACGAGCAGGGTCATGATCTCTTACGGCTGCTGCCACTTCAGGTCCTGGCAGATCTAGTACCTTAGTGATGCAAGAAGCTCCAGATCAAATACACAACTCAAGTTCTTGCCAGTGCAAGCCTCCAAATAACTGACCAACCACCTTCATCACTTTTGAGTGTCTACAGCAGAAAAATCAAAGTTGCAAAGTAGGCATAGTTCTTCCCTTCTCCAGAGGGAAGAGGAACTTTTGACCTACAGAAGGTGGGAAAGGGAAATATTTAGCAGAAGTACTGCGCAGCAGTGAACTGAGGCTGTGTAAGCTGAACCATGGCTGGAAAGATGCCCAGCACAGATGGATTTGGTCAACAGCAGCTGAACATGAGCCAGTTGTGCCCAGGTGACCAAGGAGGGCAATGGCATCCTGACCTGTATCAGCAATAGTTTGGCAAGCAGGACCGGGGCAGTGATCGTCATAAAGTGCATAAGCATTTCACAGAAAACTTAGAGAAATACCATTTTTACAGTTTTCTCAACTGTAAAACTCTTTTTCTGTGCTGGGCTTCCAATAGCTCAGAACCAGCCAAGCTTGACTTCACTGCATTTTTAGAAAGCTCTTAGTAGGCAGACAAAAACTATGAATAGAGAAGTTACCTCAGGTGTACTCAAGAAAAGCAAAACCTTGGACTAGACTAATGAGGCACTTATATTCCAGAGTAGAAAGACTGTATGCTGTCTGTACAGTATTACAACAGATCCCTCAGTAACAGGGTCTGAAATTACTAAATGCACTCAATGGAACACCTGAGAAATTAACAGGAAACATGAAGAAGCAAGGGGAGGGAAGGCTGTGCCTTAAGTACCACCTCTGCCAATCTTAAATGCTTCACCCCAGCCATTTACCCACAAGCCCGACCCTTTCCATAAGGGAAAAGAAACTTTTTGCTTTACACCAGAAAGTGCTCTAACCATCAGGTCAAACTGCTCCGAACAGCAGAACTTCACCCCATAATGAAGCTGTTTCATTTTGTGAAGTATACCACAGGTCATTATTAGTTTAGAAACTAACAACTAACATGAAGGACCACAATTTTCTAGTCCAGATATCAGCAAACCTAAGTTTCTTTGTAGTAACCGAAGTCAGTTGCTACAACCACGTCATTCTTTTGTTGTTAGCTTATAGCTTGGCAAAACTGTGGCATTCTAGTCATACAGAAAAAGGCAAATCACCTATTCTGGGTGACAACTAGATTGAAGAACTGAAAATCAAGTGATTTTTTTTTAAAGTTGTCCCTTGATCTTCAGGCAAGTATCTGATTTTCACACTTGCAACTGATGATTCATCTATAAAATCACAAAGAGAAAAGCAGCAGCATCACAGTTTGCATTACATAACTACAAAGTATGTTTACCCCAGAAGTCCCCCTGTCCTTGGTGTCCTCTGCCTCTGATTCACCACACAGCTCATGCCTGCCAGAAGCTTGCTTGTATGGACCCCATGGGACAACTTCATCTCTTCCTTTTCCTGTAAATCCATTGAGCACTCCTTGAAATTAACTTCCAGTTAAAAACTCTTATGTTATAATACAGGGTTGGTAACAAATCACTGGGAAGTGTTCAGCCCTCTGTATCAAGTCTGCAACATTAGGCACCCATGAAACACACAGTAAATTCAATTTTGCTTTATGCTAGGCAAGGTAAGCAGCTGATAAAAGGCAGATAGAGCATTGACTCATACCAGAGTACTATTTAAAATGCTGAATTTTAAATAATAGAGAGGATCTAAGTCATCTCAAAGACTGGTGTCTTTTAAAAACAAAAAAGGATGGAAAAGGCAGCTATTTTAAAAACAGCTGGCAAAGAGAAAATCCTGTTAGTAGTTCACTTCCTGGCAGAAATCTAAAATAGATGAATGAAGAGCAAGTGAATAATTCTCTCTGGTCTTACTAATGGCAAGGTAATATGAATTACTACAAGACACTTGTACATTTTTCTGAGGTATGACAATAACTTTTTACCCCAAAGTTTAATGCAAGCTAATCACTGATATTTCAGGTATAGACACATATGTGATGCAGGAATGTAATAGTACTCCCTCATACACATCTCTTCCTATTCTTCCCCCTCTCCTATTCTGCACTGCAGTCTCAGCAGAAACTAGCCCTTCACTGTGGTAAGAGCCATAATGAAGAACAAGATTTCTCAGCATAAGCAACCTTACTTAGCTCAAGAAGTGGATTAAATACTCACAGTTGCTCATACTGTATGTATTTCTTATGAACAGAATTATGCATTTCCTGTCTTTCAGTTTCAACTGCCTGATCTCACAAATAGGGCAGCCTTAGTGAGAGCACACAGTTATGGATAAAGCCCATTGACTAGAGGTATCAACTGTAAGACAGCCACTACTGTTAAAATCCTTCACCTGTATCTAAATGGCAAACACAAGTGATGGTCTAGAATGTCCTATAAAAAAAAGGCCAACCTGACAGGACTGAAAATGTCTTCCAAGTATAACAAGTACTCAATATCTTACAAGTGCCTACAGTATTCAATGTTAAACTGAGATGGGAAGTTCACACAAACTGCCAGCAATGGACAGGAGCTTACAACTCCCCTGCCTTGGGCAGCATGATCTTGCACTAGATCAGGTTGCCCAAATCCCCATCCAACCCAGCCATGAACACTTCCTATGTAAGAGGGTGCTCCAAAGCCAGCTGTGAGCAGTCTGAAACACAGTGCCTCAAAACTGACTGGTGAACAATCTTGCACCTTCAGACAACACACATTACACAATATACTTTGGAGGTCAAAATAAAGTGAATCAGAATTGTAAGTTGAAAAAAGACTGTTGTCCTCTCCCTGCCTACAACTAGCAGGCACTGGGAAGCAAAAGCACACCAGTATTTTATGCTGTTGTTCATTTTTGGGGTATTTTCTGTAATGAGGCAAAAGAGGACAGAATATGGAACAAACATACTCCTCTAAACATGTAGCTCCTATGTCAAAATTTTATCTCATTCCTGAATTAGATTATATACCTCATTCTGGGACTTAAAATTATATGAAAGCTTTTGTATTAAAAAAAAAGGCATCTGATTAGACCTAACAAATACTTGGCTTCTAAGTATTTTTTGTTCAAAATAAAGATTATTTCCCATCAAACACTGTATATTTTTGTTTTGGCTCATTAACCTGAGCTAGGCAAGCTGTAAATAGAAAGCTGTAGTCTCATTGATTCATTTCTTTAAGTTAAAACAATGGATTCAGCAAAAGAGGCAGAATGTTTACCATTAGAAATTAATCACTCCAGCCACTACCTAAAAGACAAATGTTGCTGAAAAATAGTCTTATGATAGCACATCACAAATAGTCTGAATTTTATTCACAGGCTAACTTTTAATCCCACAGGCCAGATGCTGCCTGTTAGAAAAATGTACTTCAGCCAAAACTGTCACCATCCTGTATACGCTACAATGACAGCAGAATTTCCACCAGATTATGCCCTTTTATTTTCACATTTCTGTGTGTGCAGATCTGGGTGTGGGAAGGACTTGCAGATTCACAGTTTGGAAAAACTAAACATGGTTAAAACCTACTTAACTTGAGATTAGGTGAAGCTTCTGTTTTCCTATACAAAAGCTACTGATTTCCAAGGCAAAACTGATAACTCTCAATGAAGTTGTTTCAGAGAAAAGAGAATAAACATATTTGCATGTTATTGTTAATCGATTGTATCTCAAGCTAATCAGGTTTTCCTAGGAAGCCAGAATCTGAAAGCTACCCTCAATACTGTTATATTATAGGGCAGAAGTCACCCTTCCTGCCTAAAATGCTCAAGACAAATTTATTAAATGGGTGCAGCAACGCAAGTTTCATGAATCCTGCAGAAGATGTGTTACCCACAATTGGGATTCCTCTGTATCAGTAGATAAAAGTCTGTCAATGAATTACCTAAATGTAGCAAGCAAAAACTTTTATACATCACAAAGTAGCTGTACTACAATAAAATGTGAACTTTTTATTGATAGAATGACACCTCTACCACCATGTTTATTTTTCAGTACTATAACGCTCATTGCAATCTACAACTTCCTTGGGAAGAGGAGGGGCAGACACTGATCTGTTCTTTGTGGTGACTAGTGGGAATGGCCTGAAGTTATGCCAGGGGAGTTTTAAGTTGGATATTACGAAAAGATTCTTCACTGAAGGCTGGCTAGGTACTGAAACAGGCTCCCCAGGGAAGTGGTTACAGCACCAGCCTGACAAGAGTTCAAGAACTGTTTGTGCTCTCAGGCACATGGTGTGACTCTTGGGGATGACCCTGTGCTGGGGCAAGAAGTTGGACTGATGATCTTTGTGGGTCCCTTCCAACTCAGTTTATTCTATGATTCTGTGATCCTATGTGATATAAAGGCCAGAGAAAATATTATCACAGTCTTCTAATGCACATTTTCAGAACTGACTCAGAAGAAAGATTCAGTCCTTGGTTTCCTTGAAGAAACCAAGGACTGAATCATGTCAGATCATTTTTTACATAGAATATGAAGCCAAAGAGTCCGCAAGCTCAGCCCTCCCAATATTAAAACTTTTCTTATGGGTAATTCAATATAGGCAATGAAAGGCAACTTTATTACCACTTTAGAATCACCAAATCATTTAGGTTCAAAAAGACCTTTGAGATCATGAAGTCCAACTGTTAACTCAGTACTGTCACACCAACCACTAAACCTTGTCCCGCATACATCTACATAACTTTTAAATACTTACAAGGTTGTTTATTGAAACACTATCCTGAGCAGCCTGTGTTTCCATGAAAAAAATTTTCCCAATATCCAATCAAAATTTTCCCTGACACAACTTGAAGCCAGTTCCTCTTGTGCTGTCACTTGGGACAAGAAACCCCACCCAGCTACACCCTCCTTTCAGGTAGCTGTAATGAGTGATAAGGTCCTACTGGAGCCTCTGTCTCCAGTCTAAACACCCCCAGCTCCCTCAGCTGCTCCTCATTAGACTTGTGCTCCAGACCCTTCTCCAGCTCCATTGCCCTTCCCTGGACACGCTCCAGCCCCTCATGTAGTGACGAGCCCAAAACTGGATACAGGGTTTGAGGTGTGGCCTCACCAGTGCCAAGTACAGGGGGACGATCACTGCCCTGGTCCTGCTGGCCACACTAGTGCTGATACAGGCTAGGATGCCATTGGCCTTCTTGGCCACCAGTCTAGATTACATTCAGCCAGCTGTCAACCAGCACTTTTTCCACTGGGCAGCTCTCCAACCGCTCTTCCTCCCGCCCATAGTGCTGCCCAGGGCTGTGATCCAACTGCAGAGTCTGGAACCCTGGCTTTGTTAAATCTCTTCCAACTGATCTTGGCCCATCAATCCAGCATATCCAGATCTCTCTGCAGACTCTTCCTGCCCTTCAATAGATCAACACTTTTGCCCACCTTGGTGTCATTTGCAAATGGACTGGGGGTCAGGACTAGACCCAGTACTAAGCCCTAGGGACACCTCTGGTGACCAGCCACCAGTTGGATGTAAGTCCACTCTCTAGGTCCAGTCATCCAGCCAGTTTTTTACCTAGTAAAGAATGCACCTGGTCTAAGTCATGGGCTATCAGTTTCTACAGGAGAATCTTGTGGGAAAAAGTGTCAAAGGCTTTAGTAAAGTCTAGGTAGACAACATTCACTAAGTAAGGTCATTTTGTCATAGATCAGGTCAGCCAACCAAGACTCGCTTTTCATTAACCCATGCTGGTTAGGCCTGATCCTCTGGTTGTAACACTGAAGCATCTCAGTGTTCGTGGGGCTGATGCTTAAAATGTAGGGCTTAGTAAGCAAACGCTGAGAACACAAGACAGAAAAAAACCCTGAAGTTATCACAATCAAGTCATGTAGAACAACTTCTCAATAGCCAGCAAGTTTGGAATGCCAACACACATGGAAATGAGACAGAAGGCGACCCTTTCTGTTCATGGTATTTAAGGGGAAAATCAGGTGGGTTTAATAGATGAACATATTTTCTTTGAGACACACTGAGGAAGATGGATAGGATTTATAGTCAGTCAGTCATGAAAAGTCATTTCAACTCCATGACAGACTATTTAAAACTAAATGTTATGGCCAAAAGGCAGATGTGCTGGCAAGCAAGTAAAATGCTTCATCCTTGCCTCTGAAGTCAGGGCAGTCACTCTCAGATCCAAAACATTCACTACACTGCAGAAACAATACCATGTTAATATAGCCTAAAGGTATCAAAAGCAGGACAAATGTGTGTGTGTATATATATATATATATATATATATAGTGAATGGTTTCATAGTTTCTTTCTTCTGAGTTACTTTGAATCTAAGAAGGCAGTACCAATGCATATTTCTTTTTTAATAATATTTGCTGCAAAATAGTATCTACAGCAGAAGAAATACTGTTTCCAAAATATCCTGATTCATGACGAATACAATAGGATGTTGATCCTAAATCCTTAGTCTTTTGAAGTCTGCTTTGGCCTTTGGACTCTCACTTTTAATGAGGGCACATTCAGGCAATTGGACCTGCCTATAACAATAACTGAACTCAGAGAAACAACGTTACTGGAGGCACACATAAGTTTAATGTCAGTGTTGGCTAAAATAAGACAACTTCAACCAGAAACATCTTCTACGGTATCACCCAACCACACTT
Source organism: Irena cyanogastra (assembly GCA_013397155.1). Taxonomy (NCBI): domain Eukaryota; kingdom Metazoa; phylum Chordata; class Aves; order Passeriformes; family Irenidae; genus Irena; species Irena cyanogastra. The sequence continues at coordinate 265,067 of VWZV01011120.1, forward strand.
GCTCTGCTTTTATGCAATTTTACTTCCTTGTATCAGAAACAACAGAATAAGTCTGCATAACCACTAAAGCAAACACATTCAAAGCAATCAGGAAATCTGAATATGCAACACACTGCTCTAGAGAATCAAAGGAGCCCTGTCAACTCAGATTGTCCTGAAAATGAGTTAATTATCAGCTGTAGGAGCAAACACAAAGAACAAGTACTCAGTGCAGTGTTACCTAATGAAAATAGAAAGCTCCCATCAATGACTGGACAACTGTAAGCATGCTTTTACTGAAGTTTAGATGACAAGCACAGAAAGCAAGAATTAGGGCAAAAGTCTTGCAGAGCAAATGGAGGTATTCTGGGTGGCTTAGGTTCTGTTTCTATAAAGGCACAAGCAATCAAAGTAGATCTGTCTGCAGAAGGAAGAACAACTCATGAACAGCTGCTGGGAGGATGTATTACCATGCCTGGTAAGAAAGCCTGACGCTTGTATTCCTATCACCCAAGCAGGAGTGACTCGGGCAAAACGCCCTACTTTTGGTACTAATTCAATGGGCCTGGCTCCTCCCAGAACCTCCCTTCAGCCTATTTCATAGGGGAACAGGAGACCCTGGCAGAACTCCAGCCACCACTTAGCCTTCAAGGGTTGTGAAACAAACAACATTCAGAAGGTGGGTTTGGTCTGAGATGCTTCACAGAGTAGGTGCTTACAAAACTTCTGAACATTCAGAGCAATCGGAAGGTTCCCAAGAAAAACAGCACCTCTGCAGCACCAGAGGACAACCACCAGGGTTTTGGGTTTTTTTTTCCCCACAGAGAAAGGTGAACTTTCATAAACTTCTCCCCAAGAACCACCAAAGCTCCTCAGCCTGCATGGATTCTTCTGAAACAGGTTTACATATAAAATCCTGCAAATTCTTTTATCTTTCTCCTTAACCTCTTTTTCACCTCCAGACCACAGAAATCTTGCTGCAGGTATCAGTCCTGATGTTTCCAAAGCAACACAGAGAACTTATTCTGCTAAGGTTCTCCATTCTCTTAAAAACCATAAGTCATGGCATATGCCAAATAATCAGGCCAGAAAGAACAGTAATCACAGGCTGGGTACATTGTGCTCTCCTGAGCACAACTAGAAAGTCCATTTGAAAAATTTAACTGAAACACTTCAATTGAAAGGAGGAGAAAGCACTAATGACTTACAGGCTGTTCCCAGGAAAAATGTATACCTGTTTGAGCTATCAAAAATAAACTCCAACATAGAAATAAACTCAGTTTGCAAATGTTTTCATATCAGCCAAAGAAAGAACTTTGAAATAAGATCAATCAAACACTTAAGTAACTTGGCTTGTTTGATTAGTTTGGTAGATTCTTTGCAATGTTGCCACTCTAGGACAAACGCCAACCCTTTAGAGCATGACATGGCATCCTGGGAACTGCAACTGCATTACACAATCAAGAATGCTGTCCCAGTTAAAGTCCACAAACTCTCAACATAAAGCATTTGTACAATTGCACTACGAATAACCTGAATGTGCCACCAACTACAATGAACAGTATGCCCATTGATTCAGATAACCTGGATGTATGTCAGGGTAACTAACACCTTTTTGCTGATTTTCAGGAAAAACATTTTTTCCTTTGAAAATGATTTCTCCAGAACAGTAAACGAAAGAAATGGGACAGAAGATATTTGAATGCTTTCATCTGATACACAGCATTTAAAAATGTAAATAGATGGTGTTTGACTCCTAGGCTGACTTTAGGCAATGCAAATTTAATTTCTTCATTGTAATCCCACTACAGGAATATATGTTGTTCTTTCTACAAGAAAGTCACTAGTCAAAGTTTTTTGTCAATAGAAGTGTTCTTTTGCTTTTATTTGTGATTATAAGAAAGTTTTTATATTAATTGAGACTGTAATGGAAGTGTCAGAAATAGTATTTCCATTTCCTGCAATATGTTTTCTAGAGGAAAAATACACAGACAAACACAGAAACAATGCAGAAATGTTATTAAGCAAGTTTATAACCACATTTATAAAGGACTAAAAATGACTTAACAAATTAGAGGTGATCTAGTTGACAGTTCCCCATTCCAGTTTGTTTTAAAGGTAGAGTCTTTGCTAACCTCCCTCTCTCACCCCCGTACTTTAACTGCAATCAAACACTTGGAAGTGAGGGGTTACATTCACGGACCATGCACCTAGAAATCACACAGGAATGCAGGTGAGAAGTACCCACTTTGATCCTGTTTAGGTTCCCCACAATAAAAGACTGTGCACTAATGTAGCTGCTTGTTTGCTCCACCTAAATATCTACCACATATAAAAAAATATAGAACACATATTTGCAATAAATTCTTAACTGGAAAAACACAAGGAAGGAAAAATAGCCTGAAACAAGTTCTAAATTGCAAACACTGTTTTGCTGAAAATTTTTCTGAGACCAAAACTGAACTTAGTCAATATTTTCTTTATGAACACTGCAGGAAAGTCAGATATTGCAGTTTTGTGTCTGATACTGTAGTGAGCATCACTAAATTGTTCTACAGTAGTTGGTAAGGAGATATTTGCTACTGCTTCAGAGTGAAGCTACAAGAAATACTAGGAAAAACAAAAGACACCTTTTATTGCCTCTTCATAAATGCCAGGCAGTTGGAACAGTCAAATCTCACCTTCAGTACTCTAATCCCACAAAGCTGGTTTCATAAATTCCTCATTAAAGAATGCACTGATGCAGTTATGGTGCATGTCATAATAAATATGCTGCCTTGTTTAATTCTGGTATCTTACAGGAAAAGCTAGATCATTGAATAATCAGATTTAGCTATCAGCACAGCAGGAGATCTATGTTTTAAAGCCATTTAAGGGCTGCAGATACCATATGCCAGCTGACAAAATCAAGCAACATAATTGACTCAAACACTATCCTCTTCTGTTGGGCTGTTGTTTATTGCAAGGCAACCTATGAAGCTGTGCTACAAGAGCAGCCACAGCTCTTTTTGTCAGAGTCCACTCAGCTGACAGGCTCATTAAAATGCCTTTGTACACAATCTGTATGAATAAGTGAAGTTTAGTATTTACCATTAGACAGTTTAAACATGTTTGTGGAGAGATAAGTTATGGGAGAGAGTAAATGAGAGGAAACTGTTTAGTACACAACAATTTCTAGCTTTTTTACCCGCCCAGACTGCGTGTGAATTTCTCCATTGCATGCTCACTCAACACTCATTGCTAAGATGGGGCTTCCTTTCTCTTGTTTGCTGCCTCTTATTCCCTGCACCAAAAGCAGCTTACTGGCAAGAAAGAAATGCAGAGGCTGCTGCAAGGAGTGATTAGAAGCTGTGCTGTCATAGCTGGAGAAAATAGCCTCGACAGGGCTTAAGGCTGGCTCAGTTTGCACAGGGAGCTGCAGCCACACTCCTGACTGCATTGCAGACACACCAGGAGCTCTCATCTGTACAACCCCCTGAAAGCTTACACAGAAACACTGCAGAGGGCACTTCCACAGCTGCGACTGCCACCACTGCTGAGCTTCTCAGTCTGTGGATTTCAGTTTGACAAGCAGAAATCTCCAAGTTACTCAATAAAGTTTTCACAGGAAAGGTATCCCCTAAGCTGCTCCAACCCTCCTGACTAGCAATTACAGCCTTTCACTGCACAGCTCCTGTTCGAACCTGGCTGGCATAAGAAGGGATAAAGAGGAAACATATTTGCTTTTTGCAGTTTTGGGTTGGTTTTTCTGGTATGTGCAGGGTTTTCTGTTTGGTTGGGTTTTTTTAAATATGGCCTTCCAGCATTGCTGTGTACTGTAGAAATGCTGTTTTCAATTTTTGCACAGACTAGTGCGCTTTCATGGTAATCTGAAAAGTCAACACTCTTTGCATTTCTATAGGTACTTTAAGATTTTTTGGGGGGCTGAATGGTACAATGAAAGTACAAATAATTCACTTTTACAAGATAAGAGAAAATTCTCTCTTCTGTAGCAAAGTCAGACTGAAACAGAGAGCTCAAAACATGCAGTTCAAGAAAGCCACATTGCAAAAATATATCCTCCCTTCAGCATAAACTGTAAATGCCTCTTACAAATGTTATCCATCTCTATATACAAAACATAGAGCAGGACTTCTTTCCAGTAACACTGGAATTACACCAGCTGAAGAGAGATCAGAATAAGACCTTGCTCATCTATGAGTTCATATACACCATTTTAATCATCTTTTTATTAGCATTTCATATAAATAAATCAATTTCCTTACACCATAGTAATGAAATATTATTTATGGCACAAATGGAAAGAAGAAAATGCTACCGTTCTAAATTCATCTTCTGCAAGTGGTGAACATACTGTTTTTAATATGGCTATTGAGATAGTTAAACTGATACATATCACCAGCTATCATGGAAAACTGTGAAAAGCAATAAATTACAAGCAATTCCATCTCCTTGACTATATTAAGGCAATAGTTCTTTAAGTATCTTCTCATATCAAAGTACACTGGGAATGTGAACAATTGAACATTTAAACCACTCAAACTCATTTCACTGCCTTGCAGTAAGCTGACAGAAGTGATCCATAGTGCATCCTACACAAGTACAACCATGACTTAAAAAAAGCCCCAAACCTTAAAAACACTGGACTGCACTAAACCAAATACTGGTAATAGCAGATATGTTTAGGATGAACACGCTCCTGGGCGTATGAGAAAAACCCACTCAACTGCATAACTAAAAAGTCTGCCAGTGTTCACACATGGAGGCTGAATACACTTATGGCCTTTCTCAATTTTTAAGTACTGGATTTTATAATCTCGGTAATCTCTCATTTTCTGAATAAGGACATCCCTCAGCCCCTCCTCCCCCACTAGTTTTATGAATATTACATTAAAAGGACAAATAAAACCCATGACTATATTCAAGATCTACTAAAACTGAGAGAAAACAGTAGCCTAGACAGTACTGTCATGTGAACAAGAATAGCAGACACAGACTGCCACAGCCATAGGCCATGTCATGGAAGTTTTCTAGAACTTGGTTCATCCTTGGTGCTCTTGCATTTAGCTTATCTCCAACCTGTCAAATATCTTTTCTGGAGCCTAAAGCCCCATGCAGGGCATATTTCATTTCACTCCCATACTTGGTATTTTCTGAGACCCAGCAGTACTGCAAATCACCACTTTGCTTATAAATCCAGTAGTAATGTTTTCCAACAAGATGTCATCTCCAGTTAGTGCTCAGCTGAAATCAACTATAATATCAAAATTCTTTTATTCAAACCTGCTTAGCCAGCAACCAATTCCCATGTGATATTTAGTTATTCTTCCCAACTTCACCATTAGCTTTAACAAAGGTAGAAGAAAAAAACCTCAATTTTAAATCTCTTCTCTAACATAGCTTTTCTCTGATTAAATTTGCAGGACAGATTTTAATTAAAAATTCTTCCTGTTTCACAGCATTAATATGAACATGTAGCAAAATCAGAAAACTCTCTGCAGCTGGAAACAAACAAGCCTAACCATACACTAAACTTGATTCTGTATTTACTTTGTACAAACCTTCAACTAGTTAGTATTTTTACACCCTGTTCAAAAGAGTGCTAGGAAAGTGTCAAAAGCTTTCCTACAGTCAAGATATATCAAATCTATTTCTCCCATATCCAGGAGGCATGTTGCTCTGTCACAGAAGAAAGACAAACTGATTCAAAGTGACTTGTCTTTGCCAAGTCTATATTGATTGTTGCTTACCCACCCTCACTTTCTTTCAAATACTGTCAACTGCTTTTTTTCCAGTATTTTTCCAGGAATTAATCTGCCTGGCCTGTAGTTCTATACTTTCAACTCCTGACCCCTTCAGAAAAAGGCACAAAGTCAGTCTTTCTTTCGTTTTTCAGGATTTCAGTTATCTTCTGTTCATTCCCAGATAAAGCCTCTAATAGCATCAACCCATTTTAGTAATTTGCCTAAACTTTCTATCCGCTGTAAGAGTATTTAGGAAAGGACCCCAAGCTTTAGCCTCCGTGGATGTATGCTAGGCTGTGTTCTGCATCTTAGCCCTTGTGCTTGTCTGCTCACAGCTAATCCTGCTCAGTAAAAATGGTGCTTACAACCTCTTTAGCAGCGTCTGTTTTTAACTTTCTCGTCTTTCTGCCTAACAGACAAGGTCTTTCTTTAGTGATTTCCCTTGCAACTAATATATTTACAGAATGTTTTCTTGCTGCAGCTTAGCCAGCTCTTTCTTGTTTTGTATCAAGTCCTTCTGATAATGTCTCTACACATGAGCACCACTCTTAAGACATGTTCAAAAGCTGACCTAGTACCCCGTTTTTGCATGGCTCCTTCAGTTTCTGACTAATGAATAGCTTGTAATTAGGCAGCAGCAATTATGGCTATCTATTCTTCCCAAAGAAACAGCTTGTACTTGTGCCCTTACAGCATGTCTTTAAGAAACCACTACATCTTCTGTCCTCAGACATTGACAAATTCTTTGATTTTAAGTATGTTTTCAAGGCCATTGCTAAATAGCTACTTTCATCCAATTCACCACCCTCCTCCATCCCTTCCTTTCTTCTAGTCAGAAGCAAATACAGAAGACATTCAATATGAGTTGCTTTCAGCATTGCCCATCAAAAGAAGTGCCAAAATTTTGCTAGTCTTTGCATGTTAAAGTACTATTTTCTGGAAGGTGCCAGAGCAGCTGAAGTCCCCCTGAATACTTGCGAACACACATAAACAAGAAAGAGTCTACTTGAGGAATCTAAAGAGAACTAGAATCACTTTTTTCTTTTCACTGTACCTTTAGAGGCTTTTCAACACTGCCCACTGGATTAAGTAAAGACATCTTCAATACAGAAAGAATTAATCCTCTCAGCTGTCTTTGTTTTCCCTTTAGTAAAGTACTTGTTCACTTGTGTTATAAAATTACTGCACTTACTTGAGTGGCTGACTGGTGATTCTCCTCCTCTGGTCTCATGAGAGTCCCACCTGGAGTACTGCATTCAGATCTGGGGCTCCCAGAACAGGAAAGACACGACCTTAGAGCAGGTCCAGAGAAGGGCCACCAAGATCATCAGACGGAAGGGACACCTCTCCTATGAAAACAGGCTGAGAGAGTTGAAGTTGTTCAGCCTGGAGAAGAGAAGGCTCCAGGGAGACCTCATTGTGGCTTTTCATTTAAAAGCTTTTTACTTAAAGGGAGGAAATAATAAAGCAGAAGAGAAACTTTTTATCAGGGCCTGTAATTATCAGAAAACAGCAAACAGCTTTAAAATGAAAGTAGGTGAAGTTTAGATTGGTCACAAGGATGACAGTTTCATACAATGTGGGTGGTGAGGCACTGGAACAGGTTGCCCAGAGAAGCTGAGGATGCCCCATCCCAGGAAGTGTTCAAGGTCAGGTTGGATGGAGCCCTGAGCAGCCTGGTCTAGTAAATGTCCCTGCCTAAGAAGGGAAGTTGGACTAGATGACCTTTAAAGGTCCCCTTTAAACAACAAAAAAAAAAATTCTATGACTATGCTAAATAAAGTACCACTCTGATTTACAAGTATATTCATTTCCTCTTATTTCAACTATATCAACAAAGCAGCATACTCATGTTCTTGATTCCAGGCTAAAACAGGAAGGTATTTGATCCTTACTACCACCTAATAAGAATAGCAACACTTAACATAAAATGATGAAAGCAGAGTATCATATTGGGAGACTTCGGTTCACTTCCTTTCAATATAGATCACAAACATCCCATCATATCAGGATGTGACTTCTTTTGCATTAAATCAGTGACTGTTTAATGGAGCAGCTGATCAGGAAGCCTACAAAAGAAAATTAAATCCTTGATTTAGTCATAAATATAGAGTGGCTCTTCAGCTACAAAGTTTTGAAAATTCCTCCATGCAATAGCTTCCTAGTCAGAGCAATGGAGAAGAAAAATAAACCTGTAGCTGCATCCAGCTTCAGAGACTACAAACACAAGAAGTACAGAAGCTTGTTAAGAGAATATGAAAGGGCCAGATACAGAATTTCGATCTTTGCAGGCACTGTGGAGATTATGAGCAGCAATAACCAGAAAAACTAGGCAGGTACATATTTCCTATTAAGTAAAACCCAAGAAAGGAAGAAAGGAAACCAGACTGGTTAGAACAGCAGTGTAGGAGTGAGGATACCTTCAAAAAAGCTGAAGTCAAATCCAAATAGAAAAACACAGCTCAACAGATCATAAAATATGGCAAATTAATGTAAAAGCACACCAAGGCAGGCAAAACAAACAAAAGATATGATGAACAACTGGCAGGCACTAATGACAAATCTTTTCTCAAGCATATCAGCAACAGGAAACCTGCCAGAAACTCCAGGAGGCAACTCATCATCAGAGTAGTAAGGGAAGACTCGGAAAATAAAGGCATTACAGAAAATACATCAGGCAGATTTACTGCAGTGATGGTGACAGTATGAGACACTGGGGAGCCTCTATAAAGAACCTTAACAGAAATACAAACATTGGTATGAATCAAAGATAAATGTTAATGTTTGAGCATTAAATACTAGGGGAAAAAAAAAAAAACAGAAGAGGGAATATAGTAACATATTAATGGCATTTGTGGATCTGGATTAGCAGGTCAATAATTTCAACCCTCATCTCCAGCGCTATTACACATAGCGCTTCTGGATACTCAAATCTGGAAAAGTCTAAAACAAAAGACTGAAACTAATTTTAAATGATGCAGGGATGAGAACAGGTAAAGGTATTATCCCTTTGCCTGCCAAACTAAGGGATCACAAGTTGCAAAGTGAACTCAGCAGCTCAATTCCCTTCTCTTCCACAAGGAATCCTAGACCAATAACTTAGACACATCTTGGCACCTGAATGCTAAACTGCGTGGACAGAAGTGTCTTGGTGATTGTAAGCACACAGGTGTGAGAGTGTGGAATGAAACCCATTTTGTATTAAAATAAAATCACTTTTCCCTCCTATAAAGTCTTAGAGAGTTTCATCACATGCTCTGACATTGCAACACTATTTTTCAGGATTCCCCTAGCAGGACCCCTCTTTCTATGAGTCTCCATGGATGTGTTTGAAATTGCAATGACTTTGAGCAAAACCAGCAGGAACCAACAAAACAAACGCTAACAGCTCACCAGGACCAGATGGCACTAAACCCAGGTATCCTAGAGAAACTCAAGCATGAAATCACTGAATTACTAACACAACGGTGTGTCACCTCTCAATTAAAACTTGGTAGTAGAGGACTCTGTGGTGGAAAAGGTGACAGACTTAAGAGACTGTGGGCAAGACATTAAGCCTAATATTTGTGTTGTATTTACTAATGAAAACTGCAATGAATTAGGAGCTACGTGGATAAACATAATCTTATTGGGACAAGTCAGCATGGCTTTTGAATTGGAATCCTGCTTTACATGGCTACTGGAGCTATAGACTAGACACAAGCAAGTGCAGAAGTCTAATCTAGTTCCTCTACTTCAACAGACTTTCAAGAAAGAATTTCAATGTCTCAAGGTAATAAATAAAACAGGCAAACTACAGATATTTTCTGGGTTTGACTGGGATAGAACTGATTTTCTACACAGCATCTAGTATCAGGCTATGTTTTGGATTAGTGCTAGTAACAGTGTTGATAATGCAGGAATGTTTCAGCTATTGCTGAGCAGTGTTTACAAAGAGGCAAGGCCTTTATTGCCTCTTACCCACCAGCAAGCAGGCTGAGGGTGCACAGGAAGCTGGAAGGGGACACAGCCAGGACAGGTGACCCCAAGTGGCTAAAAGCACATCCCCTACCATATGGTGTCATGATCAGCATATAAAGCTGGGGGAAGGTTGACAGCAGGCTGCTGCCCAGGGACTGGCTGGGCATCAGTTGTTTGGTGGTGAACAACTGATTTTATTTGCATCATTTGTCTTTCTTGGGGTTTTTTTCCTTTTTATTACAATTTATTGCCATTACTGCACTTTAATTATTAAACTGTTCCTATCTCAACCCACAAGACTTTTACCCTTCCAATTCTCTTCTCCTATCCTACAAGGAGCCAAGAGGAAGGAGAGTGAGTTGCTCTGCTGTGCTTAGCTGCCACTTGGGCTTAAACCAGGACAAGGAAACAAAGATTTTATGAAAAACGAGTGAATAGGCTATAAAGTGGCAGGTAACATTCAGGGTAGTTAAATAAGGGATACAGGAAAAACAATAACTTCACAAAGACAACTGTGAGCTTGAGTAAACAATTACCTGTTAGGAGCAAGAGCTTGATAATTATGATAGACAGATGCATGGAAATATCAGTCCCCTGCTCAGCAGAAAGTTAAAATAGGAAATAAAGTGTCAGGAGTCATTAGGAAAGAAATTTCAACAAACACCTAATAGAATTTCAGAAGGATGAAGGAGGACACTTTACTCTCCAGAATAAATGAGCCCTGGTGGATGCTCAGAACTGCTTGAAGGAAAGCTTTTGGAAACTTCCTTCAGAAGGGATGGGTTACCAGAGCATCTTCTCTTATACTCACCATGCAAAAATGGAGCATAATCTAGCTTTTACTAGATTTCCACTTCCTACCTTCCTCTCTTTCTCTACAACCACTGAAACTTCTGAAACCATCAGCAAGACAGTTTCGAGAAGCATCTGCATTAGCATCATTCCCCAAGTCTTCTCCAGAACAGACACATTTCATAAGGATTGTTTTATTGATGTGTCTGTATGCATCTTCCCATCACAAGATAAACAGTGAAAATAATTACATCAACGTGTCCTGTGCTCTAACAATTGTTTTTTACTGCAGGTTAACGAATGCAATTAGATGTTCATAGGCCAGAAAATCTAATTCTTTTCTTGTCAATTACTCTTTTGAGACACACAGCCAGAATGAATAAAAACTGAAACCACTCTGCTAGCTTTGATTTTTCCATTATAAAATAAAACTTTTCCAGCTTTTTCAATCATAAAAAGCACAAGACATCCCTTATCTGCATTCTCTTCTGTTATACTCAGTTTTGAGTGGTCTACTCAAAAATATGTCAAAAAAGATTCTCTATAAAAATAAAAATTCAGAGTACTTCTGACTAAATACCTAAATCAAAAAGTTCTTATGATCTTTCTATTTGACTGTCAAATCAATGTGCTCGAAATTCAAATAGCCACAAAGGTGGCCCCAAACTGCCTAAAGTTAAAAAACAAAAAAAAAGGAAGCTCTTCAATGGTTAATTAAAAAGAGTATATGGATAAAATGCTATGAACCAGATTTCCCAATTTTTTTTCTAAAGTATAATATCAAGCAGCTTAGAAGAAAAAAAAACAACATCACAGATTCTCACATAGAGCTGCAAGAGTTCTGAAGCCACATTTTCAAGACAGACAACGACTACAACAAAATTAAAAAGAGAAACATTAGAGCTGCCCTCACTGCAACTAAACACCTCTGAACAGCCCATTTTTTTTAAATTCCTGGGCAAGCAGCATCCTTGGTTTGCTCTTCTTACCCTGTAACTGTGTCACCTCTGCTAGTGTGGGTGTGCTGACACAGTTGTTATATAACTCCCTCATTTCAAAGTGCAATTAAAAAAAACCCCAAACCACAAAACAAAACCCACAAAACAGAAAACCAGCCTCAGATAGGTTGTGCTCCTCTTAAGAGCTCTATTACGACATAGTTCCTGGCATGGATTCCCAAGTAGCAGACTACCAGCCCCTTTCTCTTCCTTTTGCTTCTAACAGCATCCAGTGCCACGCATGTCACCAGCAATGTGGTGATGTTTCTGCGGCCCTCCATGACACAAACATCTGCACGGATTCTGGCAACCTCAAGCTCCACTCTGCAAAGGAACAATCCCTCTCTTGCAGGTCCAGTTCATCTCACCTTATAAAAGATCACAAGTCATGCCTTAGAAATGCCTGTGTTTTTTCACTATTACAGCAGTTTAGCCAGTCTTAAAGAGAGGAAGATATAAACATCCGAAGTAAGGTAAATGAATCTCACCTGAAGACACAAACTCGAGGCTCCTTCCCTTCCTGTTCAGGGCCAGGCTTCCTAAGCTCCTGCTTGTATTCTCCTTAGGTCTCCAACGTCTAAGTTCTCACCCTACAGATCCTGAGAGCTGAATTTAAGTTCTTAATGAACTCTTTGATGAATACACACATACATAATGTCATAAAAATTCCAGGTCATTAGTCAACACAAAGAATCCCAAAGAGAATCATAAATGCAGAGCCGTACCTAAGGTTTTGCTATGTTTGGGTCAGTGGTATCTAGCCACCATCCCACGTTTTGGAGTACTTTAAAAATCATCAGATTGAAGTAAAAATTAGACAACACATAGGACTTTGTCAGGGAGTTAAGAAAGAAGAGTAATTCAAACAGAACAGGACGTTTTGCAATAGAAAAGGTATGTCCAGTAACAAGAGGGGAAAACTACCTTCAAACAAAATAGAAATACTCTTTTTCTGGGTGAACATAGGTGCTTCCAACCAGCTGGATCCTTTTAAGCATCAGTAAGAAAGTAATCCTATTATAAACAGAAGGGCAGAGTTGTATTGTCTCCTCCTCATAAAGACTCAGTAATCCAACAGATACTGAGGTTTATCTAGCCCTCTACTCATAATTGAGTAAAATCCAGAACTATCCAGTTCTGGATAGTTTTTGATCCTTTTCACTTCTTTCTTGTCTCAATCAAACATCATACAGAGCTGTAACTCCTCAACTCCCTCTCATTCACTAGCATCAGTCTTTGAGAAAGTGAAACAATGAAGGAGTTGAGAGAAACTACTCCTGAACTTCATTTTTTTGCCATTAACTGATCTTTTCCTCTCATCTGTCAAAATCATAAACACCATTTTCCACTGCAGCACTTGCTTTGTAGATAAGCATTTTCAGCTACCTCTAATTCAGAGGATCGTTTTTCTCCACCCTCTGATACAGTAAACAATACCACTCATTGCCACTTTAGTTTTCCCCCTTCTGATCCATATTCAAAACAGAATTGTGAATTCTATTCCAAAGGTCAGAAAGAATAGCAGCACTTTTGTTAATTCCTGGTGTGAACAGTCTTTTCCCTCCTGCCCAGGATTCCAGGAGCTAGCCTCCTACAGCTAGGTGTGAGGCTGTACCAAAAGCACATCAATTAAATGCCAAAGTTCGTCAGTACCATATCCTCAATGCCTTTGTTTTTACAGCTGTAAAAAGAATTCTTCTTTCAAATTCAACAGAGATACATTTTCTACATCTTTGCAGATACCGCAGGCGCTGCTGAGGTATCAGAGTACAAGCTGATGATATTACAGAACAGACACAGTATCACATCCTGAACAATTTGCTAAGGGCTATGCCTCAGTGCTCCAGAAATAGAGTAAATGGAAACAGCAAAAATCACTCTGCATCAGTAGGAATGGCTTGTCTTATTTAAGAATTAGAAAATCAGCATGGGATCTAGTTTCAACACTTCTCCCCTCTTCATGTTTCAGTATGACATATACAGACAGCAAGGAGCAGGAATCTCTATTGTTTGCTAGCTCAGGTAACTCTCCACAAAGGCAGCAGTCACTGTGTTAAACACTCCTGACCCAGAAGGGCAGCTGCTAACGGGACAAGCAGATGCATGAGCCTTCTGCTACCTGGTATAGAGGGAGAGCAGAAACCCTTAGAGCTGGTCTGCCACAGCTGTGCCAACGCCCTTTACTCCAAGAGTTTCTGCTCCAAAGGAAAAGTGGGTTTGCCACAACAGCAGAACAGCACATAGTATTCACAAACTAGTAGTTCACAAAAACGGCCTGAAAATTTACCCTACTCTGATATACATCTAAGTACTGCCTCATTAATTCATTTCCCTACCTAAACAAGATAATTACCTGAAATCAAATGGGAATCATCTTTGTCTAGGAAACATCATAGCCTAGAACCACTTTTTGGGCCCTAATACACTTTCTTTTCTGATCTCCTTAAAAAAACCCTGTTGAAAAATTACTTTACTGGAAAATGAAAGGAAGAGCTTCTATCTTGTGAAGACTTTTTCTGACCTTCATATATAGCTCTTGCAGACCTATGCAGCCATCTGTATTGTAACTTATCCTTGGCTGATGAGACTCCTAGATGTGCTCCAGCCATTCCATCCTCTGGTTCTGTGTTTACTGGTCCTGCTAACTTGAATTTCAATTGCACCAAAATACACTCAATGCATTTTTCACTCTCCTATGTTAACAACAAAGAGATGATTTTTATCTGGCCTTAAAATCCCAATGTGCTGCAGTAACACTCAGAGGTGATCAAGTGGGATAAAAAGTAAATAATGAAAGCAAACATTCACCTGAAGCCCTGACATTTGTATGCCTTTAGTTACTTGTGACTTGAAGCACAACACTGATTCTGCCATTGGCCAGCTCTGCCACCCAAGGCAGGCACTTGCTTTCCTGTCTAAGCAGAAAGAACTATTCCAACAGGCTGCAAACTCCCTGAACTTTAAGCAGCACTAAATGCATTCAAGCTAAGGACTTTCCTCAAGACATTTCTGTAAAGTGATAGAAGACATATGGTCCTTGTTTATCATTAAACACAGCTTTATCCAGAGACAAAGTCACAACTATGCCCATCTTCATGTTATCTGCCTGCCACAAAAACACCATCTTCTTAGAATAAGGTTACTTGCTACTCCAACAGAATGTTTTACCCAGTACATCATCTTCATTTCCAAAGCTGAAAAGGTCACTCAGCAAAGAGGGTTGCTGAATAGCCTTTATTTGGTTTGGTCCTATAAGCAGTAACTCTAAATTTAAAGTCCTCTCCCCCAGAGGCAGACAGTAACAAAGAGATAAATAAGCTGAGAATTTTTTGAAGGCTGATGAAAGGAAACCAAGAAGCTTCTATACAAAAGGCAAACCACACATGACTTCACCATACACTGAGCATTACCAGTCACATGGGAACTTCCTCCTCAGAAGCTGTGGCTGAAGGGAATGGAGCTGGAGGCACATCTCCTTCTCAGCAGGCACAGTCTGCTTATTCCCCATACATAGAGGTGAGCTGTTACATACCACTTTGATTCCATAGTGGGATGTAATGCACCATCAGGACCAAGAGGTCAATTAACATCCTATTCTGACCAGAACCCTGTCCTTCTCCCGGCCTTTTCTGCCCTTTGTTTCCCCCTTTTTTATAGAACAACAGTATTAACTCACTTCTATAAATGGCAATGTTTTTCTCCAAAACTCGGCAAGGAATGATATATCTGGAGTAAAACTTCCCATGCTATGTAGCAGTCTCACATCACCTTGATGTGGCAAGTCTCATTAGCTACAGTTCTGACATGAAGAGATTTCTTCATTGGAAAAAACTTCAATGCTCATTTCAATGCTCGTATAAATTCTTATAATTCCACAATCTGGAGCACAGACTTACTATTTGGTTAGGAGTCTACAGCCAAGTTCATGACTTTAGAAATTCTTGTGAAAAGCCTCTTAAATCTGAGCAAATGAACACAACCCAAATATATCCAGCAGATATCTGCTAGGATGTGGTTTCACAAACTGCAGCCAGCACGCATTGGTGCTGCTCTCATGTGGCTAGGCACACACTAGCCTTCCACCTCTGGCCAGCTGTAGCCCTTTCTCCCCATCCCCCATTTTTTTACTGGGATTACTGGTGCTGGGATTCCAGTCAGCTATCTATGAGTCTGGCACAGAAGAGGCAAAGGGAAACACAACTGCATCTTTTGGCAGCACTACTAACAGAACCGCAGCCAAACAGGAAACTGCTTTCTAAGATGGTGCTCTATGTTGACAGCAAAGCTCTGGAGATTTGATCTGGATGAAACATGTTAATTATACCACAGGAACTTGAACTGGTAATAAAAAAATCCCATCTCTCTATGACACTAAACACTATCATCTTAAAAATTAGCCTGAGTTTCAGAACCAGGGAAACGTCTACTATATGTATAATGACCACCACACCTGCTTAGAGATTGAGAAAAATAGGAAAATACCTAATTAAAGATAAGCACAAAAATAAGAATACACTGAAGGGCCACAAGAATAACGTGAAGGGAGAGATCCAATAACATTTCATGCTCCAGATTTAAAAATCTAGCTAACAAACAACTAGTCCAAGAGATTTCTTTGAAACAGTTTGGACAGTGCTATGCCAGGAGGTCATATCAAGATAAAAAGGTCTGTTTTACATATACTTGACTTTAATAACAAATACCAGAATCTCATTTATCTACAAGTCAAATCTGCACTGAATATGAGCCTTGCAGGCTTATGTATTTCAGTATATACAGCTCTTTAGAGAAGTAATCCTTACACTCTCGTTCCCCTGACTCCTGGATGCTCTTCTCTCTCCCAAACTACTTCAGCAGGAAAGAAGCTTTGTCTTCAAAGACTGATGGGAGAGTCAGCCTTTAATGCGCCTCCTGTTATTGGGCTGCCTTCGTCCATCTGTGAACACCTCATTTTCCACAAACTTTCTTTTACAACCACCATACTTGCAGGATCCTTTCTTATTATCCTTGATTTCCCATATTAATAAAATTTCTCCAGCAAATAAATCTCTCTAAAAATGGTCCAATTATGTGTTTATTTGTTAAATGATCATGGTTAGGGATGGAATATGAATTTTAATGTACAGTGAAAAAATACAAAATTATTCATTATCTAAGACAACACATAATTTCTAAGTTATATGCTAAGGCAGTTTATGTAGTAGAGAGTATGCAGCCCCCATTCGTGTTTGACTTGAGGCTGTGGAGAAGGGCTGGAAAGGTACACAGCAGAGCAGAGAAGATGAAATGTAGAATAGAAGAGTTTAGATTAGTCCAGCAATTGCTTGGTAGAAACCAATGGAAGCCATCATGAACTCAAGCATCTACCATAGGTCCTGTCATATTAAGCAGCTTCTGCTGCTCAGCCCCATGGACTGGTTTTTTCTTTTAAATCTCTTATTCCTATTTTACTATGTTGCTGCTAAGGTTAGGAATCATTTGTTATGGTGACAATATTAAGCAGGTTAGAGAGTCCCTAGCCCTATTAAAAAAACAGTGTGATGCACATTCATTCACAATGTTTGAACCAGAGCTAGGAACTGAACTGAAACTGCAAGGCCAGTCCACTTTCCTACTGGCTTTCCTTACTTCCTTCTCTGAAGGGAAATCTTTATACGGCTCACTGGAACAACTGTTTGACAATTTCTTGAGACTTGCAGATCCTGTACCTGCCCTAATTTCCCTGTGAAGTACACCCCAAAAAAACCCCATCATATAGACCACAAACTGTGTCTGGGTTTACTTATATGTACTTTCTACCTGACATTACCTGTCTTAGCACGGGCTGGGAAACCTTAGCATTACAGCTGAGTTTAAAAGAAGAATCCGGCAAAGTTTGTCTTCCTTTTGGCAAAGACAAACAGTTTAAAAGGTATTTATGCAGCTAATGATGCTGTTAAGCACCTAATAAGGCTTTCAGATTAATACTAGCAGCAGGCAGCTAAGTACATGCACATAAACATCTTTTAAACTTTTGCCAAGAGTGCAGAGGTGTTTCTGAAAAGCAGCTACAGGAGTATCACAAATTCCACACTGCCTTGCAGCAGAGAAGCCTAACTACTAGTTTACAGGCCACTGACTAGAAGACTCGATGCCTCCTGCATTAGCCACCAAATCTCTTTCTAAACACTATGTTGCCTGATGAATGTTTACTTCTGGTGCATCCTAAAGTTATCATTTAAAAGACCTCTGCAATCTCCAGTATTTTTTTTTCTGACTGGACACTAAATTTCTTGCTCTAGAGCACAATTTTAGGCAAATCCTGGGAACAAGGGATAAACTTTGGAATGTAGTCAAAAGTTCATAAATTTTGGAGACGAGGGACAAAGAAGCCTCGTAAAACTGCAATTTGCTGTATGAAGTGACAATGCATCAAGGGAGGAATGTACTAGCAGGAGTGGAGAGAACACACCATGCTTATTACACACATTTTAAACTCTGCTGCAGACTCACATGTTCTCACTTACAATTGTTTCAAGGCACTGTAGTATTACATATGGTTTTCATTTTTATACTGCATATGCACAATGCTTTGTTTTTCATACCAAAACCCTATCTTGTACTTGGGGGAATCTAACTCCTTCCCAATGCAAAATTTTTATCAGGAGTCATGCAATATTTAGTAATTTCCCCAAACCTCCTGCTTCTGGTCTCAGGCAATTATGCAATACTTGTTCAATATAGATTTCAGCATAGAGTGTGCAGTACCAGGGAACTATTAGCTATTCCCAGCTGAAAGTCTGGAAGAGCATCTGGTGGGGTAAAAAAAGGCAGGGGATGAAGGGGATGACAGGGAAAGGAAGTGAAAGTCCCATTTTTTTTAATTTTTAAAATAAGCACACCACTTTGTAAGCTGATCTTGATCATTTCGTCTTTCGTTTTCAGGTGCCTGAGATAAAAGAGATTGATAACACTACCAGTTTGAATGCTGAGAAAGCAGCCATGCTAAAATAAACAGATTTTTGTCCTGGAGTTGTACGTGAGGACCAATACAACAAAAGACATTAATATATAGCACAGACACTTTATTCAATACGATTTTTTTTTCTGACAATAAGCCCAAAACCAAGATTAAAGGCTTGCCTAAAATATCACACAAAACTCAGAAGACCTAAATACAAGAGACCACCACTCTTCTGCAATATGGCCAAGATCAGCAGAATGTGGAAAGTTGTCAGTTTTCAGCTAGATCCTGTAGTTCTCCATGTACCTGCCAAATAATGACTCACAGCAGAAGAATTCTCAAAATGTTGTACAGCAATCACAAGACAGAAACCAAGAGAAGCATTATGGTTTGATGCATAGATCAAAGGCAAACCAAGGCCGAGTTATTACAAACAACTGACTGATTTAACGTAGAAACATGATGACTAACATTCAGTACACAAAGAAACAGATAAAAATGTTTCCCCCTTTCTTGGTTCTTATCAACAACCAAGAAACTGTAAACCAACTAATTAGGGGAAATCCAACTCAAATTCTGAAGATATACACATAATCCATGTAATTTAACTCACAAAATAAGGATCCCTCTAAGGATGACTACCCCAACCACCAGAAGCAGCTGCAGACACCCTGTCAAGAGACACCCAGCTGGCTCAAAACATCCTGCCATTCACAGCCCTTCAACACTGGGCTTCCTGGCCTGAGCCAACAGCAGCCTTCCAAAGCTGTCATTTGCTGATGGTGAACAGAATCTGAAACTCATCCCTCCCAAGAACTGCCTGCAGCTCTTCCACCTGTGCTTATTAAGATGCAGAAGCAGATACACCTAAGAAGGCTGCCCAGCATAGCCACTGAGAGTACCCTGCTGCTTATAAACTTCAGCAAACTGAGCCAATGTACCAGACTAGCATCCTCTTCAAATTTAAAAGCAAGTTAAAAAAATCCATCCATTTCAGAAAAAAGGGGCAATGAGAAAAGGTAGCATTTTGTCTGAAAAACTCATTTCTTGCAAGACTCCCCCCCTTGAAGACAACTGTGAATAATAAATACAGCTTCACTTTCAAATCACAGGATGGGCTCTTGCCACTGCTATGAAAAATTAGCCAAGCCTGTGCATGTTCAAAAGAAAACAAGTATCTTTGAAGTCTGGTCATCACTGCAACCATCCTCTGCTCCCTTTCAAAGGGGGCACAAAAAGTATCATTATCATCTGTTGATCCCTTAACCAAAGCAGCAGGTTTGTGAGCAATCTAGAAGCTTTGAGTGATTAAACACAGTGGTATGATACCCTACCCTGGACGTTTTTCCCTATAAATACATTTTAATAAATCCTGGAAGCTGAACCAAACCAGACTTAACACCTCTAAGCCAACTTTGAACCCTAGGAAGCATATTCTCCTTGTGTGTGCCTTAATTATCAGTACTATTAGGTGGAGCTTTTGTGATGAGCCAAAACCATTAAGGTCTCACAATGTCTATTTAAAAAAAAAAAAAAAAAAAAGGCCCAAAGGCAAAAATTGCACAAGTTTATATCACAGAAATGAATGTCTGTCCTCCTACTCCTTATCTTGCTGAGGGCATCCCAATTTACTATGAATTGTCTCTGTTAATCAGAATAAGAGGCCCAGCTTAATGCAACCAAATATTAGCTACTATTTAAAATGGTAGGAAAATGAGCAGTAGGTAAAAAGGCACATCAACATCACTACATGATAAAAACAGCAAGACCAGCACTCACCTATATGTGTTCTTTGGAAAGGCTTGGTTTAATGAGCTAATAAATGTCACAGCATACGTCAGGGTTGAGACAGCCATCACACACAGAGCATCACCATACAATTTCAGAAGGCTTCAACCCATACAGAGCAACATCACACCACTTCAGAAGGCTGCAAGCAGCTGCCCTTCTTGTTCTTTAGCCCAACCTTTTATACTCTTCATGGTTCATGCATTGCACCTGTGTGCCCTCTGTGCCCTTCCGTGGTTGGTCACTACACCTCAGCAGGCTGTGTCTCGTTGCTTTCAACGCTGCTCACCTGACCTACACAGCTGTAGCCCATTGGGGATGAGGCTTGGCCACAGCCCCACTCTCAATTACCACAAACCAGGTACCTACAAATAAAAGATCCTTCTTTTTTATAGAATGCTAAAGAAGTTAGCCAAACCTTTGCAGAGCCTTAAACAACAAGGCAGCACACAGAACAGATAAAGAACAAATTTTCCAAAATGTAAGTCTAAGAATGACTCATGAGATTTTAATCGACTCACAGAGAAATGTGAGCAAAAGAGCTTCCCCAAAATCCAAACATCTGAGGAGCCAGACTATGACTAAAGAAAGGATAAATTCCATTTTCAGGAGCTGAACAAAGCAGGTAGTTTTGAAGCCTTTTTTTTTTGCATTACATTGTAAACACAATATCATATCCCTAATTTCTATTAACAGAAGGCTTGACTGGACTAATCATTCAAGGCTAAAAAGAGTCAACAATTTGTTAAGTATATAGATTCTGCCATATCACACAGCTGATGTCAATGTCACGAAATCAACAGCAATATTGTGTGAGAGTAACTTTCTTTCATTGGTACATTATTAGACCTTTAGACAGCAAGTACTGACAACTTACTAAATGAAACTCCAGTCACCTGCTGGTTTTTATTGGTATTTCAGAAGAGTCTCAACTC
Source organism: Irena cyanogastra (assembly GCA_013397155.1). Classification (NCBI taxonomy): domain Eukaryota; kingdom Metazoa; phylum Chordata; class Aves; order Passeriformes; family Irenidae; genus Irena; species Irena cyanogastra. The sequence continues at coordinate 286,206 of VWZV01011120.1, forward strand.
TGCAATAATATTCTTCTGAATTAACCTCATGGGGAAATCTACCTAAAGAGATTTCTAAGAAGTTATTTACTTGGTCATATGAATGCCTTTCTTAAGGCAATATTGGTATGCTTACAGAATTTTCTCACAGCTCAGCTCCAACACATGGCACAGACTGTAGCTAAGCTTTAGTTTTTTTTAATTTTAAGATGTGCTGTGAAATAATCATGGTTAAATTCAGCGTCTCTTTTCCTCTCCAGATACTTTGGAGGCAGTATAAAAAGAGACTGGTTCTTACCTCAGACTGGAATGACTGTAAGCTTCATTAGGTTGCACAAACACCTTAAAACCATTATTCAATTCCTTCCTATTAGACTGAATTATTAGAAAGTTGGACTATTGAACAGAGGCACTCTCCAGCTCTAGATCAGAACAGAAATACATTGATGGTACCAAAAGCTGGGAGGAGCCATCAGGATAGGGCTGGCTGATGCACCTTTTGTGTCAAGAGCTGCAGAGCCACAGCCAGGCCGGGAAGCACATCCTGCCAATGTGAGCACATCAGACAACATCAGCAAGTTAGAAAGCAATCCCATCTCATGTAAACAGCACCAACCTGGGCATTTTTTTCCCCATTCAAGCCCTCTTCTGGAATACATTCTTTTTGGCAATTACAGAGCTAGCAAAAATAAGGACTTCTTCAGAAATTGACATTCATGTGTGTATTCAGTAGTTTGTTCAGTTTTGTCACGGTAGGCAATAAGGAGAGATGGAATATAGGACATGCATTTTAGATAAAACATTTTTGTGGATTTGTTTTATCAAATCAGGATTTTAAAGACTGTTATGTAAGAGGAGGAAAAAAAATGACAGTTCAGCCAGGTTCTATATAATCTGCATGACTGATCTTGTTTACATAAAGACCTAATAATAATTCAGAAAGTAGCACTGAATTGTATTGCAATGTCATTTGCTCTCTAGTAAATGGTATTTATAACATTCTTATTTAATAAACATTTAAACAGCAATCACTAACTCTTCAATCAACCTGTCTGGTTGGAGATTACATCAGAGCATCTCCTTAAGTCTACAGCTTGAGTGCTGTCCTGCATCTGGTTCAAAAGGACAAGTTTAGGTCAAATACTTAATCCAGTTGCCTGGATTTGATCAGTCCATGCTATAACTTTCACACTAAGTATGTTTTAGCATCTAATTGATTTATATAAATTTTAGGTAAATCATGCCTCAAGTGACTCGTAAAGCTATATGGGAAACTGCAAATTATTGTAAGTACATTATGCAGAAAAAGAATTTAATGTTCCCCACTTAATAATACCCAAATGGTTTTTAAAGAATATTGTAGGGCTTGTATCATGAAATTAAGTATCTGAAAGAGAGAGCAAGCACAAAGAATAGGCTGCTATTTATGGCATTCATTAAAAGATAGGCAACTTCCTCCTTTATATTCCAGTGCATTCTTCTTCTCTATTCAAAGCCTTCAGATTACAGAAAACTGGGAGCAAAAGGTGGTTGAGGACTCTGTTTTGCCCTATGAAATACCACCATCATACCCATTGCTTTATTCCAAACTTGCAAAATGTAGTTGGGTTTGCTTAAGGTGCAATATCACACCTGAGATTGGATATCTAGCTTTTCAAACAGATTATTAATTTAAGTTATTGCTCACTCTGATTTCCAGTAGTTTTATCTGTGCTCACTGCTCTATAACTTACCTGACAAACATCTTCACTTTGAAACAACACATTATTGTTACAGCAGCACAGGAAAGGTTTGAGCACTTCTGCACTTACATTAGAAACAAAAAAAAAAAAATAAAAATCAGTAAAAATGGTGATAACAGAAGTCAGAGATAAGACTACACTCCACTTAGTAATCCATCAAATTGAGAGGACCATGCAGAGGCACCAACTTGGCTTCAGAGACTTAACTCCAGTTTTTCAAAGCCAAAGCATTTCTAAACTACACTAAATCAAGTCCAGAAAAGCTCTTGAGAGACAGCCTGCAGGCATGCCAGTTCACAAAAGGAGGGCTAGTATTGTGTGCTAAAGGAGTTTTTAAAGTGTCCAAAAACTAGAAAGTAATCACTGTACTTTTTGGCAGCACTTACCTTAGGATTTTGCTCAGTCCTTGGGAAGGCAAAGGGGCTACAGGTAATGTTGCTTTTAGCCTAAGCCACAGAACCAGAGATGATATCAAATTTCTAACTGCTCAGCTTTTCTTGGTACTTTGTCAGCTGCCTTGAAATTCCAGATTCCTCCTGACATTTTAGCTAAAAAGGAAAACAACTGTTCTGGGCCTCTTTTCTTAAACACCTGTGGACAGACAATGCTATGCAACAGCTTTTCTCCTTCACCAGAGTATCTACTCTTCTGCATATAAAATACCACTTCGTATTATACTACTCAGCTCCCTCTCCTTGCAGCTATTCCAAATACTGATATACTCAAAGCCCAGTGAAGAGCAGCACTCATGTAACACTGTACAGTAATGGCCCTTCTTTAGAGAATCAATCAGAGGAGGCAGACTAAATCTGAGCTGTAGATTCTATACTAAGATCAAAATTCTTTCTGTATCTACACCAGTCTCCTAGGCAGTGTCCAACACCTCTGCAGAACAGGCTTCATCAGTGTGATACACAATATTTTATCCTGATTACCACTTACATACAAAACTAAAAGGCAAATGATTATTCTCATTTGAAAGTATTTGAAATTCCAAATGAATTCTTCAGTTACTTTAAGACCATGCACTCAGAAACTCAAAGCTATAGAACTGACAGCTGGAAGGCAGCCTCAAAAATAAAATTTTACACTAATGCAGAATCATGACTCACAATATGATTCCTCTGTCTGCATTCATTTTAGAGAACTGATGACAAGTGTCAGCTTGTGCTTCTTAAAAGAAAGATCAGATGGGAATCCAGATTGTAGTCCTACCACAGGTCAAATAAGGAAAAAACTTTTAGAGCTCCAGAGGACCCAGGGAGCCATGTGTCCAAAAGTTATTCTAATAGTGCTCACTTGCCACAGAATCAGGACTTATTGTAAAAACAATTTTTTAACCAGAGAATCACACAATTTCCCATATAGCCGGTTAAACTGTTCTCAAAACATGCATTTTCCAGTGCTTTATGTCTATATAACTATTACATCTCTCCACAGGAATTCTGTAGCTGTGTATAACAGAAGGTTTGTGATGCTTAGTTACATTAAAGAAGCCAACACCTGAAATACACTTTAAAAGAAATAAAGTTCTAACAGTCAATATGGAGGCCAGACTCCATGGAATATGAAGCTTTTGCTTCCACTGCTTATTAGTGCCAAGAGTGAAATCATTCCACAGCAGTGTCCCTGCCCTTTGTGCAGCAGAAGCTGTTTCTTGGCAACCAATGCAGACAACTGAGTTGCCACGGAAACTGGAGAGACTAATTTATAAAAACTCTGAAACAATGCAACTATAAAGGCAACCCTAAATAGGGTGGGTATATTCTGCATTACTTCCTACAGTGTTCCCACCATTAAAAGAATCAGAAATGAAAATACAAAATTATTAGTTGTAGCTTTCACTATTTCTGTAAAATTGGACTTCCAAAGAGCTAACATTTCATTGCATCAGCAGCCAGTAGCCTGTTTCTCCCTTTGGTTCAAGCTGGCAAATACACCTGAAGATTTATAGTGCAGTTGAAGAGGAATGCTTTCCATGCCAGCCAGTGTTTTCTCTTTCAGGGAAGAGGAAGGCTGATGGAAAATGGCACAGAACAACTGTTGAGGAGCGTGCCCAAAATATCTGCAAGCTGGATAAAACAACCGTTAACACAGTGAAAAGGCAGAACAATGGTGTACATCATAGATCACTTGAGCTAAGAAATACATGTTTGTTATTCATTTATGAATATTTATTAGTAGAAAATAGTTTATCTTCTTTAGTAATTAGAGACATGCCAGAGATGGCCATCTCTGAATGCATTCTAACCACAGTCACATTTTGAGTATGTGCACATGTGGAGAGCACACTCAAGGCATACATTTTTAGTACTGAACAAGGTGAGGAAAACCCGACCACATGCTGCATTTCCCAGGAAAGGAAACCAATATGACAGCAAGCTCTCTCTTCAAAGAGCAAACTAGTTCATTCAGCTGCCTAATCAGGCAACTTAACTCCCCAGAATGATCCATTCCAGAGAAAGAGATGAAGAGAGCCTGCATACATTTGCTCAGAGACAGCGACTCACTGATGGCAGGTGCCCACCAATGGGCACAGGATGGATTCTCCTCCTGCCATGTTAACCTCAGACCTCTCCAATTCACCCTGAGATCTCCACAGAGCTCAGGTTAGGTAGCAACTATTTGACTATGATATGGACTATCTGACTACTGCAAGACACAGCACCAGTGACAGGAGTCCTGGCTGTTTCACCTCCTTAAGGGGAAAAGTCCACTTGCAGCACTGAGGGCATCAACCCAAATCTATTTTACTCAGCCATAAAACTCCTCAAAGTGATTGGAACTTCTGGAAAATCCCTATTGCTCTTTCAAGTTTGACTTAAGCAGACTCACAGGTACAAAACATAGTAAGTAAGAACTGAAATAAATAGTCCATAGACTTTCCATGGGAAACTAGACCAGAACTTCAGCAGTTTAAAAGAAAATGCATCCTCTTAATGCCTTCTGCAAATCAAAAGTCAGTCAGTCACACAACTGCACTCATGCTCAGCTATTCAATGAACTGTGAAAGCCAGTCAGTGTTATCAGTACTGATTATCACCAAGATTGCCAGGTGTGTAAAACCCAGCGGCGCTAAAAGAAAGCAGCTCCTCTGGAGAAATGCTGCTCATCAATCAGTTACTGTAAATTATAAACAAAAAAAAAATGCATCCCAACTGCACAAGTCCCTGAGTTCCCTTACTTTCAACAAAGAAATTCTGCACAGATTCCATTAATTTTCATGGAATAACAAAGTAATTTTTGAGCTATAAGGTCTTGGAAGATGTTTCTCTAGCGTATGATATTACACACCAATAGCCTATTTCCCAACACAGAAATTTCAACTGACTCTAAAAACCTGAAAAACACTACTACATACAGCTTCTCCAGAGGGTTAGAAGTGAGTAGAGGATAACATTTAATTTTTACAGCTTGAAGGGTTGGTGTACCAAATATTGCCTGTGAAGTGCTCTCTACTATGGTGCACTAACAGACCTACCATAACTTTTGCGCTGTCCTTAGAGAAACCCAGAAACACCAAACAAGACACAAAGAATTTGAGTTCTTTTAACCAGATACTGAACAGACCAAATTCTCTTGACAGAAGTGTAAGACAGCTAGATGAGTTTCTCACATGTCTCAGAAATGGCTTTATACTTCAACTGCTTGTCTATTCTGATGCCTTAGAAGAATCAGAGGCACTGTCACCTCAGCAAAGAGCCAAAGAAGGTAGGTAGCACACATTCTTTGCTTTTTATAACCTTTGTCCTAAAGTGTAAGAAGTTTTTATTGGCCTGTGGGCTGCTAATTTTTTTCACTGAAATGTATCATTGCACATTCTCTGTTCTTTGAAGAGGTAGGTAAAGATACACTCTCTATTACACTACTAATTTTCTTCTACTGAAGCCATAGCCTGGTAAGTCATCTTAAACTTCCCATCATCTCATGAAGCCAGTCAACAAAATTGCACCTAGATATCTGACAGCATTATACTTAGAAGACATTTTCCAAACAGTGAGTGAAAAATCCATTCTTCACCACCTACATGAATTCAGTTTACCCAGCGAAGAGATTGCCTCTCCAATTTTTCATCAAATTATTAACTTGTTGGAAGAAGGCAGCTGTTGTGATAAATGCAGTTCACTGCTTATTTTGACAACTTCATTCTCAATTCAAAGACTTCCAGTGGATTAAGGATTCTTATTCTGAAACATTTGGGTCAACATCCAGGTGAACATGATCTCAAGTGGTCAAGAAGGCAAATGGCATCTTTGTCTGTATCAGCTATAGTGTGGCCAGCAGGACCAGGGCAGTGGTGAGGCAACATTCCAAACCCTGTGTCCAGTTTTGGGCCCCTCACTACAAGAGGCACACTGAGGTGCTGGAACAGGTCCAGAGGAGAGCAATGGAGCTGGGGAAGGGTGTGGAGCATAAGCTTTATGAGGAGCAGTTGAGGTAGTTGGGAGTGTTTAGCTTGGAGAAAAGGAGGCTTAAGGAAGACCTTATCACTCTCTACAACTGCCAGAAAAAAGGTTGTAGCCACACTGTGGTCAGCCTCTTCTCCCAGGTAACAAGTGATAGGATTAGAGGAAATGGCTTCAAGTTGCATCAGGGGAGGTTTCAATTGGATATTAGGAAAAAATTCTTCACAAAAAAGGTTGTCAAGCCTTGGAACAGGCTGACCAGGGAACTGGTAAAATCACCATCCCTGAATCATCATCTATTTAAAAAAGAGTCAGGGATATTGGTTAAGGTGTGCACATGGCAGTGCTGTGTAACTGTTGAATTCAGTGATCTTAAAGGGCTTTTCCAACCTAAATGATTCTATAATTCTATAAGTAATAACAAACATTAGCCCAGTCTCTCTGAAAATGAGGACTTTCAGATTTTTATGTAAGAGCAACACACTTCTGTATCTCTAGAGATCAGCAGCAATGGTAAAACACCGAGTGCATTGGTGACAATTTTTTCCACAGCCCGAAAAGGTTTTAACAAATATTTTAAGCAAGTGGCAGATTGTTTGTTTTTATAAGTGACAGAGCAAGATCAGAGAAGAACCAACCCAAACTTCCCAATAACTTATTCCTCTCCAAAGACAGCTGCACACGCTATGCCATACATACGAAGCTATTTCCTTATAAAGCCATCTGCCACAGTTAAAGGACTAGTCCAGATGTGCTTTGCTCAATACTAGTTCCCAGATGAACCAAACTCCACAAATCTGAGGGAAATCTGAGCCATCATAACAAGACATAGGGAGAAGATAGAGGGTGGAAATCCACATAGAACAAGTAACTGGGATAGCACAGGGTTTTTTTCACAGACAACACCGACTGGAAGAAACAAACAAACCAAGAAACAATTCAGAAAAAAATTCTGCCTCCCTATTTGTTCTCAAGAGAGCAAAATGTGCATGTTGGATTGTGGGTATATGTGTACATAAGCACACAAAAGAGCTCCAACCTACTCTTCCCACATTACTGAGTGGCAGAGATTGATGCAGACATCTCAAAAAAATGAAACCTGAACTATGCAAGGCCTGTAAAAAATTTTAAAATACCTTTTTGGTGTAGATCAATCGTATCATTCTTCAGGAAATAACTTTACATTTACTGGGGGAAGGAAAGAAAAACTCCAAGCCAACCTTCTCTTTGGCTCTCTGTCCCTTCCCTATATGATAACATCTTCCCTATAGGAAGGGAGAAAACTAGGAAAAGAACAGTTTGCCCTGCTGTTTTGCAGTATTGGTAATTAGCTGAAGGTCTTGCTTCTCTATGACATTTTAGAAGCAAGGGAATTCTGTCTGAAGAAAGTTTCACAAAAATTTTATGAATGATAGTAATACCAAAAAAGCCTGGTTAATTTAGTTGACTATTCTATTGCAGGATGAGTCACAATACCTGACACTTTTTGGCATTAGCCAATTGACTCAGAATGGAATTATTCACAGCACTTACATCTTTTCTGAGAAAGAAAGGCTGATAATATGAAGCCTACAGAATATTTTAAACTCATGCAGAACATAGCTGCCTAAAAGGAAGAACTCAAATCATGGCTCCACTAATAAGACAAAGCAAGGCTGGGGTACCAAGCCTTTTGTCTGCTAAATTTTTTATTTGGAAAGCCCTTACTTAACTTCAACTACAGCTTTGCCAAAGTCACTTGTGATGTGTCATAAATACTTGGATATATCACAGTTTATGCTGATGGCAGATGACTCTCTAAATTATTTGTTATGTTTGGAAACAAAGGAGCATCTATCATTCTAGGGTCTGGAGTCCTTCCTCTCTTCCTTCTATGGGGATGCATTACTTGGGATTTGCCAAGAGACAGCTGCTTCTCCCCCTGAAGGTACTACCAATAACCCTTCTACTCCCGGGGCTCCTGTGAGTCTGACAGAATTGTAAATTGGTTCCTTTTACTGACCTACATTTAAGAGAAATTCCAGTGTAAAAGGCGAGTCATCTTTTCATGTTTTTTCAGCAGCCCTGCGCTGCTTTCTAGAATCTCTTCCCTCCTTACTGTTCCTCTGTGCTGCATTTAGCTTCACTCTTGCTTTACTCTACCCTCTTTAGTGTCCTAGCAATCCACAACAACTTTACAGCGTCCTCTCAATTTCTGTCTATTATCTCCCCTCACAGAGGGCAGTTATCTAATCTCATACGCAGCTTCATGTCCACTATTTAGTAATCAGCATACCTTTCTCTACACCCCTATTTCTAAGTGATCGAGGTTAAATACTAATTCAGAAAGGAATTATGTGCACCTTGATAAAGGTAAAATGTCTTGGTCTTATTTTGCATAAGCGTCCCATTTATCTGTTATCCATCATTTTCTGCCTAACGTTGATTAGGAATGCAAAGGTGGAGAAGTGGAATCTTTGTTCTTTCTAACGCAGCACACACCCACTGCACCTTGAAAAACTGTTCCAGCTCTACTTGACAAGCTGAAAATGACTTGATACCTTTCCTTACCTTGGAGGTTTTTTTGGTGCTAAATTGAAAGGCTTATTTCCAGGTAGTAATCTAAAATAATACAGAATAAAGCTAAGGAAACTTGGTACACATTTTTAGTGGGGCTTTGTTCCCAAAGAACAGAAATACTTACTGTACAGACAGACTACCATTGATTTGGGATATAAAACCTTCCCACACACTCTACCTAGGCAATTCTAGGGCAGAAAATTTGGAGCTGTAAAGCTGCCTGTCACTTCAGGATTTCAGAAGTCATGACAGACTGCTTTAAAAAAAAAAAAAAAAAAGTGGGGGGAAAAAAAGGGTAAGCATGAGGACTACATAAGAATCATAATGTTTCTGTTTCGATGCTGCAGCAGGAAAAGATGCTGCAGCTTGCAACTGAAGCCAAGGGAGAGCCTCCCCTAGCCAGGGGAGGAACCAGGAGCAGCGGTGAAAAGCCTCAAGTATCAGTCATTCCTTTTACAGCACCCACATCTGATTTCAGTGATCCTTCTGATTATTTGCCTGTAAGTGAAGCAGGCAAAGTTAAAGCTCTCCTCTTCCTACAGAGGTAAAAAGTCACATTCAGTTGCTCCTCTCCTCCTTCTGTAACATTTAAGAGAACAGTTCCTACTGAATGCTGTTAAAATGACTGGCATTCAGTTGGACTCGGCACAAGAGAAACCAGAGCTTGATTTCTTTTCTAGGACAGCCCTCCTCCATCTGCAGATGGAAAGGTTAGTTTTTTTACAGGGATGCCACATTTAAAAGCTGCTCCTCCTACAGTGTCATTGAAGATTTGCCAGAGAAAGGAAAGTCTCATCCTTTCATTCTCATCACCTCCCCCAACAAACAACCAAAGGATGAAGCACAGCAGGCTCTATAACAGGCCACCTCATTTAAATACTGCTGCTTAAATGGGATTTAAATCAAGCTCGAATATAATTTTGTTTGAAAGCATTTTTTAGCAAGATGACATTCCTACAAATACCATTAATCTATAACAACTCCTATAAATCTTAAACAATTTGTTCTTTTGGTCCCACATTTAAAATTCAGTAAATGTTTTAAAACTGCTTTTAGCTTCATAGCATCATTTCTTGCTAATGTCTTCATGAAATTGTCTGACTAAAAAGAAATTCAACTGAATCACTTTTTATCAAGAACAAAATTTCTTGAGTAAATTTATTCATTCTGACAAATACTTTACCTCAAAGTATCACACATTGACTACTGGAATACCTATACATGATCATAAAAGGTTTTATTTCATTTCAGACTTCTGTCACAGAAATAAAGCCCCAGAGAGACTTTACCTAGTTACTTGGCATGTCCAGAATACAGATATCAAATGTTCATCTCAAATTTATTATTTGCTGTTAAATTAAAAAAAAATTTAAAAATCTATTATTAATGTTTCTGGTCCTTAGCAAGTTAGAATAGCCCTGTCCTTCCTATTTAATCCCTTAAGATATTCTGTCTTTCTCAACCTTTGCTCATGGTACTGACAGCCAATCAATGCTAATATTAGTCCAATTTTCTTTACATAAAGTACAGAATTTTTAGTTTGCCTATCCCTGAAGAAAAAAGCAGATGTGAACAACTGCATTCACAAGGGTGCTAATCCACTGCAAAAGCACTAAACACTTCTACATGCATGTTCTCCTACCATCTCATAGCAATGCAATGTTCAACACTTCTTGTGTTAAAAATCTTCATGTCGTGCTCACTCTTCTCTCATCTGGTTTCTGTTCCTCTAGTTCCTACAGGCCACTTGATTATTCTTTCCTACATTAACTGCTTCATATTTGCTTTATTAAATTTTACAGTGATTGCAGTTCATGCTCCTAATTCACCAAGATCACACTCTATTTAAACAGAGTACTCCAGAGTATTCACAATGCTCCCAAATCTGCCCCAGAACAGACATGTTCTGGTTTAGAAACTGAAACACCCAAATATCATTTCTTTTTCTCTAAGACCTATAGGCAGCCCTTCTTTTCATAAATGTACAGAGCAGTGAAGGTGCTGAAGCTCAGGAGGTATTTTTATGCAGCAAGAATGAAAGAAGTACAAAAGCATTTCAGACAATATACTCAGATGACAGGAGATAATAAACCCTGCCTGCACCACCATACCCACACGGGGGGACTGACCCTATACATGCTTATGTTGCTATAGTAAAAAGTGGATGGGGAAAAAAAAAACCTACTCTGTATCAGAGTCAACAAGGCCATATATGGACTTTTTTAATGATTGTGAATTTCTATATTTTTAACCTTTTTATTCTTAATCAGTGAGACAAAATTATAGCATCCATGAGTTAATTCTCGTGTGAACACAGGGTTTCTTATTATCAGTGCACAGTGTGCCAGGACCATTCCCACAACACACTCACCTCCCTCTCAAAGTTATTTCCTCACCAAGGAGCATGCAAGCATGCCACTTAAACACTCCATAAACTGCATTAGCTTTAACTCAGATTTTGTGTGGGTGTAAATGCAAACACAGATTTCATACATGGGAAACAGCAGAAGGTTAAAGAAATCCTAGTTACAAGTGTACAAAACATACTAACAGAAAAAAAGCTGGACTATAGAACTGAGATGTGCTCAGGAAATAATTTCACACAGAAACTCCACAGGAAGGACACTTTTTCAGAATTTGTTAGATTTTAAAGAAACAGGAGTTGTGACTAGAAATCAAGAAAGGAGATAATACTTAAAGACATAAGAAGCTTTAAAAAATCAAAGAAAATTAAGGAGACTCCTAGAAAACCTTCAGAAACAGAAAAATTATTCAGAGGTGAATAAGAAATCAAGAAAGGGAAAATGAGACAGCAGGATATCTCAAGGACAACTAGAATAAAGGAAGAGCAAAGTTTTAGTTTCTGGATGCATGGTATATAACAGCAGCTGCAGTTTGCAATTCAAATTAATGTAAAACAGACATATAACCTGTCTGCAAGGGAAGGCAGGTGAAAGTATTCAAACACTATTCTATTTAAAAAGTCAGCATATCCATTTTAGGCAATATCTGTCTTCCCTCCCTTTTAATCAAAGCCATTCTACTCTGGCTATTTCACAAGATGCCCCCAATTGTCCCCTATTGCCTGGCAGCTTTGATAAAATCATTGCTTATACCAAACCAAAAAGATAATTAAAAGCAGTTCAAACTGAGATTTCATTCTCTATTCACTTGATGAGTAAATGTCTCTTACAATTTTAAGCTATTAAAGCTCAGAGGAGTTTTATTTAAAAGAAGTTTCTGAGATTCAACATTTAATGGAAAGCCAAATCCACCAGAACAACTGATTTGGGAGAGGCAATCAGCCTTAACTGCTTAACATGAGTTTTATTTTCAGAATCATCCAGCTGAACTCCAAACCCTATATAAAGCTTTGCTGCTTCCAGTGGGAGCATTCTACAGTGTTCTGCTTTGCTTTCTCTAGTTACTTATCTCTGATAATTTCAGACCCACTTGTGCTCATTTTTATCTATGTGTAAAGTACCATGTCCTGTCCTCAAGCCCTCAGACTTCTTTGCTCTTCAGTTTATGACTTCAAGGATTCAATCCTATGGAAGAAACTTCATTCCCTCCCCAGCAGCTTTGCCAAGCAAAATCACCTGCTTGTAGCAGATAGTCTGACCTACTTCAGAAGTTTCTTGGGGTAAAACATAACAGAAAGTACTTACTAAAATTTAAGGAAAAATATGATACACACCTTGTATACCATCAACCACTGACATCAGGAAAACAGTCTCAAAAGAGTTTGATTTATAGATAAAAATCTAAGCTGTTCTCAGAGCATTACTGCCTTCATTCAGTACAATGGAAATATTTTCACCTACTGGTAATTGTATTAGTTTCTAAATCTGATTGAGTCTGGCCAGTCTGGACAGTCTGGCCCCATGAACTGGCACATAGCACTGGGACATAGATTCAGAAGAGATTAAGTCAATACTTCCTCCAGGATTGAACAAATTAGTTTCAAGCTTAAAGAGAAATGGAGGGGGAAAGAGGCATAATACACAGTACATCACTGATTTAATATTACACAATACTGTTGTCCCTGAAAATCCTCTCAGTTTCAGTCCCAAAATTCACATCTAAGAAATTGACTTGCATCTCCAACATAGGAAAGAATCCTTCTAGAGACAGAGACCTGAATTCATCTTGAATAACTCAACAAGCACCTGAAAAGTACATCATTGCCCTAGACTTGCTTTCTACAGAAGAAGAATCACAAGACACAATTCCAGACTAACTAGGTTGAATATTCAAAAATATTTGTGTTTCTTGCCACTCACTACAAGCAACAGCAAAGTGTATGGCTTAAGAAGCTTCAAAGTATTGAACAAAAAATGTTTCACAGTTTACTGATGTTTCAGAAATGAATCTGGTTTCATAAAAACTTAATTAGAAAAACAAGGTACGAAATTGGCCTGTCACTAACATTTCCTGCACTGTCAGTAATTTTTGACTTATTTTGCCAGTATCAATTGCCTTTTGAAGGGTTTGAAAGGCCTTGGCTCCTATAAATGCAAAGATTAGTTTTCAAAGTAGAACACAGCTAATGACAGAATATTTATGTCATTTGTCCTCTCAGTATTCATCATTCACAAAAGAATCTCCTACACAACAGCTTGGCAAAAGGTGTTGAATAAGAAACTAAGTGGAAAGAAACAAGTAATCAAGGACATACTTGCACTAAATCTCAGGTAGCTGATCAAACTTGAGTTTGAGTAAGTTATTATCCTTTAGTTCATAAACTCAACATTTTTCAAAAGAGGCACTGCCAAGGTTTTCCAAGTGTTTGTGTAAGAATTCAAGGCCCAACATCCAAAGACATAATTATACAAAAATACTTACATTAAAAAGGAAATATTTAAGTTCACATAAGCTACTAGGTAGATTTAAGATTTTTTCCTATTAATACTATAATTTAATTTCTCAGGAAGGAAACATGTTAGAAAAAATCATGAAAGGAAAATGTTGGGTCTTTTCCTCAAATGATGATTAAGATTCTACTAAATGGCTAGAAATTCTTAGTCTTCTTATAACAACTAATTTTAGGAGGAAAAGCAGAACAAAAACAACGCAGCAAATCCAACATCCATTATGCTTTTTTAAAGAATTATTGCCTCATACTGCTTAAGAGAAAGGAAACACACACTTTGCCAACAAAAAAAAAAAAGCATTACAAACAGTAAGAGCTTCAGAGAGTACAAATAAAATCATCCCAATGAACACAACAGTTTGACAATACACCGTAAAAATCTTCAAACCATTGATCTCATTTGGTTCAGACAAAGTCATAAGGCAGGGGGAGCAGAACAGACAAAGTTTAGGATGGCTACTGTTTGAAAGCATCACAGAAAGGTTAAAGGTTTCAGCTGTTCAAGAAGAACTTATTTGGTCCCAAGGATTGTAGTTTACTGAGCAGTGGAGACTCTTCTCCATAACCACCAGTAATCTCATGCCTATCTCCACAAAATAGCTGTACAGCATCATCAGAGTAATCTGCAAGCACTTTTCCAAACTCTCTTCCATGAAACAATTAAGCAAAAAAACCCCAAAAACTCTCCCCAAAAAGATCATACAGTTGAGGATGTTCCCATTTGCTTCTCTTTTCCTTCCTCAATAGTCAGTAAAACACAAATCAGAACTTAACTGGACAATAAGCTGTTCTTAGTTACATTGCATATTTAAACAACAAAGGCCAGATGTAGAAGAAAAGGACACTTATTCTAGAAATGGATAGTTCTGAATGACCACACCATCTCCTTTCCACTGAGAAACACCTCCTCACAAAAGACAAAACTCCACCTTGAAGAGTTAGAAATTACTCTTCCTTAAGAAAGGCTTCTGACAGTACATAAACTCTCCAATGAATATCTGGATATCTTTAAAGACACTAAGATCAACTTATGTGCTAATTAACATAATCTGAAGCAGGTATGCAAGTTTGCAGTCTCATTCAACTAATAACAGCCCTTGTTTTGCACAGCACACAAGCCTCTCCAAAGGATGCAGAAGATGGCGTCTTCTCAATTTTCAAAGTCAGTCTACAGTTCCTGTGGGATGCCAGTTGGCAACCATGGAAACCCCTATTGTGAGGAGCTTTTGGAGACAGAGCAACATAGTTGTCAGTCTCAGCTTAATAAGAACCGACCCTAGACAAATGAATGAACACACTGCTTTCAGTCAGGAATGGGCTTCTGTTCACTCCTTCACAGAGAACTTTATCTGAGTAACAATTAAAATTGTTAGTCAATGTCATAACTTGACAATGAAACAGCCTATCCAGAAGCACAAGAGTTCAAGGACATCACCTCACCAGGATAATACCAACTGCCAGCAAATTTTCTACCCTAGCACAAATGATTTTAAACCAGTTTTTATGCTTTTCTTGAAGTACAGTCTAATTTGTAGTGGAAATCCACTTTTCTCAACAGTAATCATACTAATTTCTCAAGACTCCCAGAGCCCATCACAACTTGCTGAAAACACAATTTTCATTCATCGCTATCTTTTGTTTGTTTTTCAGACTATCATGTCTTCGAGAAGGGGTCTTTTCCTCAGTATTGAGAAAAAAACCTCATCTTCTTAATCCTTGTCCAAAATCAGTTTCAAAACACAAAAGTCAGAAATTATACACCTTCCAGAGGGGAAAAAATACATTTTGATTAAATATACTTCAGGCAAGAAAGAGGGAAAGTGAGGTGCCTTACAAGCTGTAGAGGTGCTCTTTGGTGTTTTTTTAACGTCTCTCACAGCTATATAACATGGTGGTCTGTCAGAATTGTCCAGACAGGGCCTAAAATTCCTGTCTAATATAAGCAGCACAGGTATTTTCTGATGGCTATGGCCTTTTAGCATTCACATTAGAAGCCCTTTAGGAAAGAACAGCGCACGCAGTGTAAGCACAATGGGTTTCAGGACCCCAGATGGTAGTTCAGTATTAAAGTACCACCTCAAGAGTTGTTGCTTCCCTGTTGAAATGCTTATGTGAGCTGCAGAAGTCATTTCACTTAATGTTTTCTCACAATTAGTCAGGATCTGCACAGCTACACCTCACAGGGAATTCACCATTGTTCTCTGGTCAATCGACATCACCCATGTGCCTGTGGCTGGCAGAGCGCTCCAAAGGCTTCAACAAAAGGGAGAAGATAAAGTTACTGAGCTGAGATACAGAAGACAAGATGCACTCAAAGTTTTTCCTGTTTTTGAAAAATGTGGACAATAAGTGCTATTTTGAGTGGATTGTAGCTACAACTTCACAAATAACATGAACAACCAGTCACCCTTAAAATTAAATGCACCTTCTATATTAAGGGTGGAATTGATTACAAATGCTGATGTGAATCAAACTTACAGGCACACACAAAACTAGTCACTTGCTGCACATAAATTTTATTTCAGTAAACATTTCTTTGGTCTAGATTGTTGTACAATATACACTACCCAAATGTTGAGATGAGAATGTTATTCTGTGAATGATACCTACCTTCATTTATGTAGGTGTTTCTGTACCAAGGACAATCCAGGTCTAGAGAAAGACATTTGAGATGTTTAATATATCCTAAAAAAAAGCACATCTTTGGCCAAGAATTTACCGTACAATACAGGTGTTATTATCAAGTCTTTTTCACTTGTTAAGAACAAAACCATAAAAACCACATGCTCATTTTAGGTATAGGTGCAAACAGCTGCTTTTGCTTCCTTAAGAGAGTATTTTTTCAGAACAGTAGTATTCCTTTTTAAAAACTACAATACCACATGTCTTCAGAAAAAGAAGTCCACAGGAGAGGGATTTCTTTTTTTTTTTTGCATCATAACATAGCCAGTTTATAGTGGGTTTCCACTAAAAAACAAAAGCACTCAATGAAGAAGCTTCAAGCTTTCTAGCATTGTGGTGTTCCCTTTCCTGGCAGCCGCAATTGTTTAATAGCTATTTCAATGGCTTAAAGGAAGGCTATTGAGGGACATCCTATGTCTCACACTGTACCTTCTGTAAGGTATATGTCTTTAAGTAACTGTGGCTGTATTTCATACCTGCAAAGGTAATTTGATTTGTGATAAAATATTTATGAGAAAAAAAAAAAAAAAACAACAGATAGTGACTTTTATTCCGGTATCTCTGGTACTGACCATTTATCTGTCTGGAGTCAAATCAACAGCATAATGCACAAACTGAAAAATAATTTGCATGATTGCATCTCGTTAAGCAAAGCAAACCACCTGTTCAAATAAGTGGGTCCTATTATAAACCAGATGTTTGTTCTGCCAAAAGCACAAAGAGGATGTACAAGGTAACAAAGCACTGTTGTCCAACCTTTAGTCTTTGTGAAAACATGCAAACTGTAAATACCCTGCAGAAATATACACATCATAATACTTCTAAAAATGGCACTGTTTCACAATATTGCTGTTAAATGTGACCTTGATTTGTTTTCTCCTATTTTAGCCATTGGTGTTATTCTAGAAGTGCACCAAGCAAACAGAAACCAGAAAATAGCTAGCAATAAACCAACTGGGCTCTATCTCCACAAGCAGCTTGTGTCCTCAATGTCTGCACTGTGTCCACACACTGCCTTTTAGAAGGCCATTTTTTAATGCACATCAAACTGAAAATGCTACCTTCTGTTAAGGAAAGGTTAGAAATCAAACTGGAACCGTGCAGCTCCAGTAAAGCAAGACACATTTCTGTCACGAGAAAGTGTTTCTTCTCTGCACAAACATTAAGGGCCGACACTGACAACATCTCTTCATGAACTTAAACATCAGGTTAACCTAAAAAATTGAGTAGTGCTCATAGTAAGAGCATGCCCTCATTATCTGTATTCTTACAGGCAGCCATTACACCTACTCATTCTATTTTCATTTTCCTTACATAGCAAAGTTGGCAAGGAAAACTCCTCAAGATCTCCCCTGGAAAGCTTTGGAATTTGGCCTGTGCTCATAAGACTGTTAAACACTTCTGAGAGTCCCATCATCTTCAAATGCATTACTGTGGTACAAGGAACTAATTCTGTCTCTTTCTCTAGAGCACAAAGACTCTTGTACCAGTAGAAATTAAGTATATCTATAAAAGTATACATAAACTATTCCAGACACAGTGTGAAACCTATCCAGCTCTAAGGAGTCATTAATAATTAAACTGCAAAAGTATGCTAAATGCAGGCCATTGATGTGCTTTATAATCAGATTGCAGTTGTATATTGTGCCCTTTTTAGCACAAATGAAATTATATTCTAAGGCTTCTGAGACCTTGAATTCAAAATACAGATTCTGTTGGGCTATAAGGAAATGCAAATAAGCCACTAGCTGCCCTGTTTGTGTAAGGAGAAATGCATTTTTTTTTGTTTTAATTAAACTAAAGTAATGCATAAAATTCTAAGTCAATACCCACCCAATACTGGAAAACATCAAGTTTTAGTCCCTGAACTGCCAATGACTAAATGAGACAGACTGGTTAAATTTGTTGAAGTTTGCTTTTTTTGAGGATTGCTTTCTTGTGTTTTTTTGTGAGTTTAGCTTGCTTCCTTTTTTTTGCTTTGGTTTCCCCCCAACCCCTTTCTTCTGCTATTCCAGAATTAAAAAGTTGAAATGGCTACTACAACACACCTACTTAATCAAGTCCTGGAGTTCTAAGAAACATTCACGAAGCATCATGAGCATCAAAAGTTACTAAATTTTCCAAAACCAGGAAGGAATTTTTGGTATGGGGAATCAACTGGATGTCAAAGGAGAGCTTTCTTCCTAGCAATTAAACTTTCCTGAGATTCTGATTGTCTAAGTACTACATCTTTCATCAAGACAAGCTCTTTACATTGTCATCAAATTTTATAGGCCATCATTTACATTCCTCTTAACTGAACAAAATATTTATTAACATATTTTAGAGATACAGATCAAAACATCACAACTAACAAGGCTATTTGAGGACAAGTATTTAAGTATTCAAGAGCATTATTTTTCCATGTGTAGTGTCAGTATGGGACAACCACCTAACTTGGATGCCCAGTTAAGCCTTTGACTCCTGCTACTTTCTTTTTATGAGCCTGAGGCACCTAATGATAGTATCCAACAACAATATACATACCACACTGTCCACCTGCACTAACAATACAGGGGACTCATTATTGCTATGGAAGGACAATTCCAGTGTTGGCCTCATAAAATAACTCAGAAGAGAGGACAGTACAGAATAGCCTGTCTCCAAGTTATATTCCCAAAGAATGATGCCAGGAGAGCTTTATTCTCTTATCCTTACAGTAAATTACTTTTCTTGACTCAGAGCTTTAAGATTTTATTGCTTTTTAAGTTAGCGATGAAAGATTTAATCACAGATTTGTTAGATTTAGCCCCTCAACACAGGCTTTTCCAGAACCTTCAGAGTGCCAGCAGGAGTCACAGTAGAAGTTCCCAACTACAAATAGTACTGGAAAAAATGTTGGATTTACCATGGATTTCCTCCCAGTAATAATTCACAGCTTGAATTTAGCAATAAAAAAAAAAAAAAAAATCTACCATCGTGTCCCCAACGCCATCTGGGAGATCAGGCTTTTGGCAAAGAAAAATAGAGCAGCAATTGCCTAGCAGCACAGGAAATCAATGACTTCCCCACTCAGGGCTGCTCCTGTTGAGCACAGAGTCATTCATTTCCCTTCCTGCCAGCAAAGCTGCTCTGTACATGGAGAAAGCAAAGTCTCTGTTACACCTGCAGGACACACACACCCCTTCCTCTAAGCCCTGACCCTACCAGGAGAGTTAGACAGTGAGCTACACAACTCCATGTGTATATCCAAAAGGGGAAGGAGTGTGGAGCTGGTGGTCTCTTGGGAGAGCTTCTGGATACGAGGGTTTCAGGCTACAAGGTAGGTAACCAAAACACCACTGATTTAAGCTTGAGTCAAAGCTCATGAGTTGACAAAGGATTCAACTGAACTATGCCAACACAAGGGCCAAGAAAATCTGGTCACCCCTTTTGCCCCAGTAGTAGGATAACACTCAGTAATTTCAGGAATTAAAGTCCAAAACAGGTGTAAAGGAGGTGTTTTTTTTGGTTTGTTCTAAGCATGATCATTAAAGGAGAGTTTTAAATACAAAAAGATAAAAGCGAGCACATTATCCAGGAGACAGCATTGGCATCCTTCCAGGCTGCATTTCTTCAGAGCTAAACCACAAGTTTATTTACGTATAAAATACAAAGCATATGCATTCCTTTTTTACTGAGAGGGTTTGCAAGGACTGGAATGATCATTCAAGATCTTCTGACAATGTCATAGCAGAGACTGCACCATCACTGACCTCTCCAGCTTTAAAATCTCAACTCCTTCCTCAAATTTACCAGTCTTAGTGCTCCCTGGAGCATGAGGTAAGAAAGGAGTTGAGAGTTTGCCCTGACACACACTTCACTTCTTCTGCAGACAAAAAGAATTTCACATCCACATTTTCCTCCAGGTCAAAGTTCCCAATAAAGTCACAGTAAGGAGATCATTACAGGCATCTACACAGTGACCAAGAACTGTACTACTGTGTGTAACTGGTGTCAGAGGTTACTGATACAAAACAGCAGATAGAAGGGACTTCTGGTCAAGCCAGACTTGGCTGGCCCTGATTCGAACCAGTGCTCTGAATAAGCAGAAGACTGGTTCAAACAGCCCTCTCTGAGATCAGAGAGTACTGCTGTAGCTGTTTCCAGAGCTATGCCTGCACATCAGCCCCAGTAACTGCAGATATGTTAGGACATCACTAGATCTTGATGAGCATTTATTTACCTGTATCAGGCAGACTTGGCAGCATCTCACGATAGCAACACTGTTTGCTGCATATCTGTGCATCATTGAACCTAGAATCTGTAAAAACGCAGCTCTATTACAGCAGAAACATCATGGTCTCTAGCAGCTTCTAGCTTCTCAGAGAGACTTCTTCAGTTTAATAAGTGACATCTGTAAATGCAAATATCTGCCTTATTTCTCTAGAGTCACCATTGCTCTAAATCAATTCAGGTCACGCTGAAATTAGCCTTGCCCTTCAGCAGGTTAAGAGCTTCTCCCATTTTGCTATAATTAATACATGTCCACAGAAAAATTACAAATAAAGTGAAAGACAAAAAAGAAGTAGGATTATTCTTTAATATTTTTTTCATGTCCCTCTGTCCCCAAGTTCAATAAGAAGCCTCTCAAAAATCTCACTCTGCTGCAATTTAATAAGTCAGCAAAAAAGAGACACTGCTTGAAGGTATTTCACAGAAGTAACATGTAACCTACAAGAGACTCCTCAATAAATGCAAGCACCACACATAATCCTACCTGTATTCCTGCAATAGGGAAAAAAGCTCATTCATTTTCTAAGCTTGCACCTTCTTCATTGTCCATTTTAGGTGCAATAAGATTCATCATTTAGTCACTCTGGAGAGCAGTAGGTCTGCATTCATCATGGTGAAATGCATCCTCACTGTTTGTTCTCACAGTTTATGGAAAGCCAAGTACAATGACTCATAAAGCTGCTGCAAGAAAAAGCTGAAACAAGTTAACAGAATGAGCTTAAGTGACATCCTTCATCCTACGTTTCCGGCATGCAGAGCCAAAACCACATCACACTTTCAACGAAACAGATTGAGATCTATTATTTATCATAAATGGCAAGACCCTCACCAAGGCTAAGTAATGCTCCATGGTGTTCCTGAGCTGCTCACAGTTCTTAAGCATACTACAATCAGTAGAAGGTCTGGCTGTCTGTTCTAGAGTAAATGGGACTCTTTTCTACTAATGTACTATTCTTTTCCTGTTGGAAAATTACATTTTCTTCATGCTGAGAATGGTCACGATGAAAATTCTTACCTGTTTTCCATCTAGTGTGTACAGGCGTTTAACCACCCCTGAATCCAGCTTGATGGCATCGGTTATATCAGTAAGAACCTGCTCAAATGAATGTGCTGTCTTCTTGTTGAGCAGAATCCGGACTGCTTTCCGTGGCTTCACTCCGCTCCTGATGATAGTGACCAGTTTAGGCCTAATGAAATCCTTATTCTCTTTTGTATCTGGAGTACCTCCTTTAGCAGTGGCAAGAGATGGCACTGAACGAGAAGTAGAAGTTGTCTTAACATTCACTGACCAGTTTGGGTTTACATTCTTTGTGTACTCCAGTTTCTTGAAGGGTTCTATGGAACCACAGACATAACTTTCCCCTGCGGAAACAAAAGCAAAAGGCCAGCAAGTCAGATTGGAGAGGGAAGAAAAAAAGAAAAATGCAGGAAAATACAAAATCAAATCCTTCTCAAATTGTTAAACATTATTCTTATCATTCTTGATCACAAGTAGATATTGATCTCTTCCCTTCTCAGATGAATACAAAATGAGTGATCTTTTCAAGAACACTCTTCAGCTAACTGTTCAGGAAATGCTGCTACAAAAATCCTTGAAAGCAGCAGTTTTCTTATCAGAAAAAACTATTTGCAGTGGGGACCACTGCTGTCAGTAAACACAGTAAACAATGTTCATATTTCACCAGCAGCCCATCCCAGCACATTATCACATATTCCCCCAGCCTTCATGCCTAAGTGGCCCACTCCCAAGAAAACATCAGACCCCAAATACTTCAGAGGAAATATTATGAAATATTATCAAAAAATATAGGCTACAAATGACGCTTTATAAAAAGGTGGATCAAAGTGTCATGGAAATTCATTAACATTTGATTTTTTTAAAACTTTAGGCATCATAAACCCAGGATATGTATAGACAAGAAGCTTCCCTGTATTATTTACTGACTAAATATATAATATGTGGGGAAATGAAGACAAAGAGTACCAATTACAGACTTCTCATCACAACAAATTTACCATACTTAAAAGAAAAATAGTGGCTATTAGTTTCTCTTTCTGTTGGAGCATTATCTACAGTAAAATATTTTTGCAAATACCACAACCACACAACTTCTGGGGAACTAGAAATCAGTCAGAAAACCCAGCACTCTGTAGATTAGCACCTGAATCCAGTCCAGCTGAAGGCTGCTGTGTAAGGGACACCTGCCTGGGCGCTCCCAAACTCTCCCTTGAGCTTGACTGTGGCCGTGCTGGTAGTAGCACTGGATGAGTTGGATCTGCTCAGTGATCTGACTGAACACACCAAAGACACAAGTAATTTTGCAACATCAAGCTGATCCAGCTCATCCTCTGTCTGGGGAAAAACAAACAAGCCAAACAAAACAAAAAAACCTCAAAGAAACCAATACTAGATCCAGCAAGACCACACCTTCTAGCAGCCTGCAGTTAAATCACAAATAATGCAAGGTCCTATCCTGAACAATACCACAGAGACATCGAACATATTTTAGCTCTTCTGGGTTCAAGAGCTCACTGTATGCTAACAGCACAGAGGCCCTTCATGTCAGAAATTTAGCCCAATTTTTTTTTGTCAGAACAAAACTCAGTGATGTACCTCCTATGCCAAAAAACATGTAAGAGCCAAAGATATTCTTAATCACCCCTACCCCTAAGGAAAGAGGACTCACAGTTTAATCATTAAAAGAAAAGTATTAAAAGTATTAAAAATTTATTTCTGAACAGAAAATTTAAGGTTTCAAGGCACCCAATCCAATTCCAGAGAGATTACAGCACACAAGGAATGCAGGCAAGATACACAGAGTCACCACATTTAAAAATGAAGGCAGGGAACACTGGGACTTGAGGCTTGGATAAAGGTAGGCTCTTCCTTTTAGCCACTGCATATATACAAGATAGATAGATATGTATATGTGGAAACATCACTACAATAATGAGTGGTCAAACAGTGCAGGTTCTCTTTTATCCATGTCCCTGTCCAGTTGTTCTACTACTACTCAGTTACTGCCAGGTCAGAATGAACCCACAGAACCACATCCACAAAACTAGTAAGTTTTAAGGGAAAAAAAAGAAATCCTACTATAAGTAAGACTGCTCTCAATGCAATAAATACTTGCTCTATAAAATAATTTGCAGAAGTCTCTTAAAAATTTTTAAGCAAAATTTATTCTTGTCTATACTTGTGTTTGCTGTAAGATGTGAAATCCACAAGCAACCTCCCTTTTTTTTTTTTTTTTTGAGGGGGGATATAAATCTGGATTTTCAGGTTCAGTCCTATTAGGGAAATTGTTCACTTCAGTTGCACAAAACAACATTTATTTAAAATCAAGTCTTCAAATTAAAACTCACTTCTCAAAGGGTAGGCCCATAAATAAATGTTGATACAGAGTGTACTCAGAAGATTTACATTTAGCTCATTAAGAACTCTTTTGGTTCCCCTTCTTGAAAGGACAGCATTCCACATGATCTTTAATATCAGCTACGTTTAAAGGTCAGATGGATTCCTTCTAGCATTTAACTGTACATCAGCTCTTCATTACAAAACTAAATCTATATGAATGATCATTAAAAAAGGACCAATAAAATCACTGAAGGTTTGGGATTGTTTGAACATAAGCATTTTTGCCCTTTCCTCATTTCCAATGGTACCATGTTACATCACAAAAATAATTACATCAAAATAATTTTTTTCCCTTCAAGAGGCTCATATTTACCTACAGAACATCTTGAAAGTGTAAGATCCAAGCCTTCTAAGATGAAATATCTTTAGTAAGAACTATTTTATATAGGTTAACGGAAATACAGGCACTTCTCCCATTATGTTGTTATTTAAAACTATTTTAGATGTTAGCTAGGGACTGCAAATTTATGCATGCTGGTCCTAAGGATCAGACCTGTAAGAATAAAAATCTTTAGCACTTCTGGTGTTTGTATGCAGAGGAATCTCAAATAAAAGGACAAAAGGTCTTCACCTAGATTTTCATTCCCTTATTTTTCACAAGTACCTCCAGGAGAGAAGCTTGTAAAGAAGTTTCACAAGGGGCACGACTTAAAAGTGCAATAAATCCATCTCCTGCTTTAGCTATTGCTTCTCCATCATCAGCTTTGAGTAATTGGCAGCTGGAAGAAGAAAGTAACAATCTCCAGACACTAGAATCCTAACAGAACAAATGTTGAGAAGGATTCTTTGAAGAAACTGGATTAAGCAAAGGCACAGACAACGCAGCCCATTTAAAAGTGTCAATTTGATTGCAGCTCCCCAGGAGAGGGGAACAAGTGTTTCACAGTGCAGTCAGCCATCACTAATGGAATTTTGACTCCTGATTACAGTATCAATAGCCATTAGGAAAAGAAAAGGGGAACACCCAGTTGCTTTGGGAGATTTGGCATCTAGGAAAAAAAAGTGATTACTACAGCTTAGAAAGTATCCCTTTCCTGAGAGCCCTTTCACAGCAACAGTGCAAATGAAACACACACCACTGGAACCTCCCAAAAACGAGGCACAGCACTTGTTGGTCAGTTTCAAACCAGTAACCCTAGAATTTAATTTGTATAAATGCTCAACACTTCAGGAAAGACCATGTGGAACAATAAAATAAATATTAGCATTAAGAAATTAATCAGAAAACTAATCATGTAGAAGGGCAGATCCCAAAACATTGTTTATGCTTAAAAAAAAAAGAGAAAAAAACCTACTACCTGCAGTCACACATTTGGGAAAATTCAATGCAGCTGACCTATCAGAGACGTGCAACACTGGAGGATAGTTCTTATAGGTCATGACGAAACTTCAATACTTGCTTCACTTATTAAATATTGTTTAAAATAATATCTGTGTGTACAAAGTGGTTGCTAAGGAGACATTGAATCACTACACAGAAGTACTGGAGCTTTCCTGACGCGTCTCCCTGTTTTCCACATTGGTATTAGCAGTTAGTTTGTTTTCTTCAGCTTGCTGATATTCTCCCTATAAGAATGACCAAGGCATCATCTCTTAAAAGCCATTTTTTGTGTTGCCTTTCTGTGCTTAAGGTGACTTGGCCTAAAATGGCTTCATGAGGAAGCCAGTTGATCTTAGGTGGAAACCCTGGAGAAGGAAGAGAGAACCTGTTTGAACAGGAACATCAACCCCTCTTTATGGAGGTCAGGACTTGCCAATTTATGGAAAACAGTGTTGATTCCTTGGAGTACAGTATGTAGCAGCAATGTAAAGTTAATTCATTAATGAGAAGTGATCTATTGGGGTCCATTTCACCAACAGATAGGATAATAAATATGTTAAGAGGATGGGGAAGGCACTAGCACTTCATGCCTAAGCATACCTGCCTTTCTTCACTTCTACCCTTTGGTTTTACACATACAAAAGGCAGAATCTCAATTTATCAGGAGAAAGGACAAAAAATTCTGACTGTGCCTCACCACACAGAGCAGATTGCAAAAGGAAGATGACCTGAATCAAATAAATTACTGATACTTGATAGTTCCCAAATGTGTTAGTTAATAGAACAATAACCTACTTTAACTACATTGCTGCTGCCTTGTCTTTCTGTGGGGTCTGAAAAAAATGCAGCAGTGCAAAAGAGATGGAGCATCTACAGGAAATAAATCTGACCTATGCATGTTCACCTCGCAATCAGATGCGCCAAAAACTTTAAATCAGATCTCCTCTGACCTTGGAAAGGACTTCTTTCATAAACTTACTTTCTTCTCAGTTCAGACTAAAAAGGTATTCTTTTCCTCATCAAAAACCAATAAAAATACTTCGTCTTCCTCTGCCCCCTCAGATTTCTGCAATCTTGTTACAAGTAAGATAGACACTGTACACACTTAAAAAACCTCACAAAAAATAACATAAAGCACCTAGGATAAGAAACCACATGGACTTCCAAGAAGCGGTTAAGCAAGACACAAAGATGATCAACACACTAATGGATGATCAAAATAATCAAATAAACAGTGCCAGAACAACTCCTCTACTATTTTATGCAACAGGATCATTCAGCTGTTTGTTTACTAAACAATATAAGGATTGCAGCCATTTCTGCCACAGGATTCAGTCCAAGTTTCCCTAAATTTGATAGCCCTGGATCAAGTCCATGGTAAATATCCAGTGTAAATTTAATCCTACAAACAAATGTCCACATAGATTCAGCTCTACAAACATTTAAACAGATACTTTACTATTATTATTTTGATAGCACATTACACATGCATATGAATCTTTCCAGCCCATCAAATCCCAGCTGCTGAGGTAGGCATGATCTAGAAGAAAGAAGCCATTAGCTCTAGAGAGCACCAGAGACCACATCAATCAATTTCTACAGTCTGGCCTGGCTGGGCTCCTCCCCAACAACACTCAAGTAGTTGGCAGAGTCAAGAAGGCAGCAGAAATACTGGGAAGGAGGAAGAAGCTGACATACAAGAAATGAGGAGACAGAACGAGTAGCAAGAACCATAAACAGGACAAGTCAGGAACACTTGCAGCCTATCACTTCAGCAAGGAGATGCTGCCTTTTGAACCCTCCACTGGCAGGCAGCTTCTCTGCTGCTCTGAGCACAAACTGCCTGCCTCCATCACAAGAGCCTTCCTGCAGTCCTCATGTGACCCAGCATTTCCTCTGCCCTGCAGCGAGGTTCACATCTCCCAAGAGTTATTAGCTGGCTACAGCTATTACTGGATTTTAAAGCTGGCATATCTGCATCCCTTCAAACTGCTCCTTCAACAAGGTTTGCAGCTCTGGTGTAATCCCTGAGAGGCATTCATTTTTCTTTTTGAGATCATTTCTTAAAACTGTTTTTTTGCCATTATGCCTGCAAAAAACATGCAGACACAGACAGAAGTCTTTAGAATCATTTGTGAGTGCACCCAATATTGACATGTGACAAAATTGTTTCCCAGTATGCTCTCAGCCTTGTGGTCTGGGGCTTTCAGCTGGTCTTTGAATGCCAGCTCTAAGCTGCAGGGTTAACTTTGTGGTAGGTACTGTAGAAAAAACAATCAATTCTGATTCATATCCAAGACTCTGAGGTAATATTACAATAAACATTAATGAGAAAGGGATGCAGTTCTGGCTACAGATTTATTCTGTGGTCTTTGTTCCACATAGCAGGACACCAAGAGCAAAAATTGTAAATATTCTTTGTTTCAGAGTTACCTTGCAATACTCATTGCTTATTTTGGGGGTAAGACTTTTCCACCTTCAGCTTTAAGGTTGATACAGTTTTGGAGAAGCAAAGTTCTTTCCTGAAACTTCCTTTACAGCTAAGAAATTTAGCCTTCAAGAGCAACTTCATCTTTATTGTTTCTACATACTTTGATTGCATGTCATGCCTAGGGAATAAAGTCATGTCACATTCAGAATCCATTCTTTAAACATAAGAGGGTCCTACCATCAGGGCTGACAAAAAGAAGCAACTTGAATCCACTGCATTATTTCCTTCATGTAGAGTGACAGAAGTTACAGACCATGTGAAACTTTTTACAACTGTATGTACCCCTTGCTATCAAATTCCAACAAATCTCACACAGGTAAGCCTTAAGAAAAACAACCAAACAAAAATATGGGGAAAAGAAAAAAAAAAACAAACACCAAAATTAATCAAGCCACAAGAACCCACAAAACTCCCATGCCCAGGGATGTCATTACTTTCAAACAAAGAGAAAACATGTCCATGTATCTCAAAATAATCTACATCACCAGCACACAGCCATGCCAGCTCCAAACTGTATGCAGAATGAAACTAAATATAACTGAATCAAAACAGCTCTTTTACAATCTTTTTCCTTTGGGACTATCTTTCATACAGTTCTGTGTATTTAGCTCTGGGATAAAAGACAGTGGCTGCTGTCTCATTTCCCCCAAGAGCCTCTCTGTCTTTACCTATCGCATGAGAAGGTAAGAGGAACAGGAACTTCCTCACAGGCATAAAGGCAAAAACCAATGCTAAAAATCAAGGCTTAATACATTTGCCTTACATTGCAATCACCAAATCAATGCCTCCTCCAATCATGTAAATTCATAACAGTCTCAATAAATTAATTAGTGAATTCACACAGGAAGGGAATAGTCTCACCATGAAGAAAGCAATGCTTCATATTTCAGTAGTTGGAGCACAAGTGTCATTTGGCAAGAGGCAAAAATCAAGTGATTTTCCAGCTATTTAAACACAAAGCACAGCTTCAAGCTAATTAATGCTGTACAAGATGAGCCAAACTCTAATAAATTTGTATAGTAAAAAGTGGAAGGGACTTATGCAAAAATCATCATTGAGCTAATAACATATGAACCCATGCTCCACCGTGAAGTTCTGAGAGCAAAACAACCCACCCTGCAGTTTTATACAAATGAACAGAAGTCCCTTTTCAGAGAGAATGAGGATGTAGCTCTCTTTTTCCACACAAAGACTGACTTCTGTAAATCCCACAGTCCTAATTGGACAAGAAAACAAGACTCTCCTCCTTGAACTATACCAGGAAGGGAAGACGTATTCATTGAAAAGGTAAGGAATAAAGTCCCACAGGATGAAAAGAAATCCCAAATGCCTTCTTTAAAATGAATCTAGGCTCTTGCACTGTCATTCATTTTGACTGATTAATAATAACTGGTATTATTATTTACTAGGATGCTAAAATAAACCAATCTTACAGGTTGCTGGATTTATTTCTGAATTCAGTTCTTTATTTTCAAAACTGGTTCTGACTGGCTGCAAAAGGACTGTGCAAATCAACATTAACATCAATGAAACTTGCTTCTTGTTGAGCATACCAATCAAATAAGCAAATGCACAGAGACTGCTTTTAAACAGACATTGATTAATATTGGTCTTTCCTCTCAGAAATTGATTTTCTCTGGCAATTAAATACTGTCCTGACAAACACAGTTTTAACTGTGCCCTGAAATTGATAACATTGCTCCTAAGACCAGTTTCCTGTCCATTTCACTATACCTAATCCCCAAACCTGTTACTCAGACAGACAAACCCACCCCTTCAATTTTCTTTCTGGAGCATCTTTATGTTGCCCCCTCCTTTTTACACAATAAAGATTATCAAGAATATCAGGTTCTCAATACTTAAAAAGCTCTCCTCTGCTATGACACAAAAAGGAGACAACCCAATGGTGGCTGAACACCTGCTATGCAAAGCTGTGCTCCTCTTTCAGGAGCCACATTTGGCACTACCCTTTTATTCTTCTCTCTCCATATTACCCTTCTTCTGATCCCATCATTACATCCTGTTACTGCAAGTTCTCTCATCCCATGCTAAAAATGAAAATCACATAGAAATTACAATCTCTGTTACAACCCTAAATTGGCTGTCTGGTGGCTATCTAGCCATTCTTTACTGGTTTGTCCATGGCACACTGGGGCCAGGGATAGGATGGAAGCAAAAATGAATTAATTGTTCCACCTTTATTTTCTTGGAACACAATCAAGCACCTGCTAAATTTAAACTTCACAGGTGAGATGCACTCTCATTTATGGCCATGGGATAGTCAATGCCTTCATACTCTGTACATTCTGATCTTTTACACTAGAAACCCACTGCAGTCCAGAAGAACTTCATGTTGGAAAAGCTACTTTTAGCTATTCCTAAAACTTGTGAAATGTACTATTAATTTTTTAAGTTTAATATTCAAATTGATAATGCTGACAGCTTCTTTTGGCAATAGAACTATCACTGAAGGAGTGATAAATTTGTTCTCAATGGGTAAATTAATAACTGGCATGTCTGATATTTGACAGTGACCAAGAATTGTCAGTTCTTGGTGAAGATTTCTACTGCAGGTACACGTGCCTTATTTACAGACAGCCTAAGATCTCCACAAGTACCTGAAAGGAGGTTGTAACAAGGTGGGTGTTGGTCCTCTCCTCACAAGTAACAAGCAATAAGACAAGAGGAAAGGCCTCAAGTAGTGCCAGAGGAGGATTAGATTGGGTATTAGGAAAAATTTCTTCATGGAAAGGACTGTCAAGCAGTGGAACAGGCCATCCCTGTAGGTTTTTAAGATGTGCAGATGTGACACTTAGGGACATGACTTAGTGGTGGCCTTAGCAGTTCTGGGTTAGTGGTTGGACTCGATGTAAGAGGTCTTTTCCAACCTTACCAATTCTGTGACTGGGGAAAAGGGATAGCTAGAGAGAAAAGAAAGTTTACAATCTCCCCCAGCTGAATCACAGCTACAATGTTACTCTTTTAACAGGTAGCAAACAGGCTAGTATTTTACTAAAGGCATATTTACCTGTAGAGAAAAGGTAGACTCTTCATTAGGCTTCAAAGACTTAAAAACCAGAAAAATCTGAACTGAATTTCACACAGGTTTCATTAGCACCACAGAACTTTTGAAGTTTAACAGACTAAACTCTCATTGGTTTGACCTTGCATCTTTATGAAAAGAAGGATTAGATGCAATCTTCAGGATCTAGGACTATCAACACTATGTTGAAAGAGAAAGGTTAGACATGTTCAACAAGAAGGAAATAAGTAGCAAGGCAACAATATTTCAAGGTGTCATTTAAGATATTCACAATTCTAGTCAGACAATTGAAAATCCTTCCTTTATCAATAAGAATACCATCACCTCTTCTGAAAGACTTAAAGGATTAAACAAAGGCTGACTCAAACTTAACTTTACACCTCCAGATCTTACTGCTCACCTTCTACTAGTTGGTCCAAGGAGGAAATCTTCTTGGAGCCATCAATTGTGTAGATTGTTCTCACTCCCTGGGGCAGGTTCACATTGTCGGATAGAGTTCGGGTCAGGTCAGCCAGGAGAGCTTCGAAGGACCTAAACCGGTCAGGGGAGATGGCATATACAATCCCTTTGAAATACCGGTCTCCATTACGATAGAAACGAACTTTCTTGGCTTTCTTCTCAGAACTCAGGGTCTGTAGAGTACGGGTTCGGTAAAAGCTGCAGTGGGCACTGTGAGTAGGGCTGGGTAAACCGTTCACCCGAGACCCCCTGCCATATCGCTGCGCTTTATCACGCTCGTCAAAATGCTCCAGCTCCATATCTCTCCCAAGGGACATCTTGAAGTTCAACCTAAGGAACGCACAAGAGGAGAGAAAAAGCTTAAGAAACTTAGAAGTTTTAAGGGAGCTCAATGTAAGACCTCCTGTTCTATACATTGCTCTTAGAGATGACTACTTTCTAGGTTGAGAAAAAAGTTAGAATAAAACCATGCTACATTCACATGGTCATTTTACACATAAGCCTCTTGCCATGCCTTAAGAACTACATTTAAATTAGACATCCTAATAACATCACTCATGAACCCAAACGCTAATGATAAGCAAATAGTGAGAAGTGTTTGTTCAAATCCAGTATCTCGGAAAATGAGGTGACCAAGTTGACCTAATGGAAAAAAGGAATAAATGCATCAGCTTTCTACTTTTTCTCATGTTATATTCAGCTGCTATTTGAGTCTCATCTACCTTCTAGACTGTTTGCCCCCACTAAACTCTTGGTTCCAACAGTGATGTCAAGAGGTGCTGTTTCAGAAGGGCTGCCAGTTGCCAACAACTAAGTAATTATAAAATTTTCAGAGGAATAGATCTGGCAGGTGGGCAATAAGAATCAGGACTATCATACATAGTGGGTCAATTCCAATATTAAAAACTACCTGGATATTCCAACCACTGGTTTTCTCACAGCACAAGCTTTGGAAAAAAATATTTCAGTTGTCCTTGCACAAATGCTTTACACACCCTGAACCAACAGAAGGGCTCAAATGGCATTAAATTAAGAAAAAATATATTAGGAGACAGTGTTTTTCAATGAGCAAGCTACTTCAGTGCTCTATGTCTTGCAAGATGTATTATTAATATCCTAAGACTAATATTCAAATTGATTAAGGCCAACAGCTTCTTTTGCCATCACCAAAGGATGATAAAATCAGTGCCACTGAGCAAATCAGCAATCAGCACCTCCCATGTTTGACAGTAGGAAGCACCCGTCAGCCCCGACCAAAACAATCCCTGTTGTTCAATACTGTTTACATAAACAGAAGTAAGATACGTTCTGAAATAAAATCAAGGAGGCAAACACTTCTGGTCCTTTTTGACAACCAACACAAGACTAAATAACACAAAGTGCACATTAATCTTCACAAACAGAAGATACAAAAATACAAAAGAAAAAATCAAAATATCATTAAGTTTGAAACATATTCATTTTAATTTAGGAGCCACCTAGATTTGCAGTTGTCTGCAGAATAGTAAAGCACTGTAAGTATATTTATAGCACAGATACATAGACCTCATTTAGAAGCGGCCTCTCTCATTGATTTCCAATAAAAACCAGCAAGCACTAGCTTTGTTTCAACCACTCATAATGATGTGACCATTAAGAAAAAAGATGTATTCAAACCAGCTGTAGAACAGTGGGAGAAAATAGAGGAAAACTTACAGGTGCTCCTTGGCTTGCAGAAGTTTGTATTAAACCAATGATTATACAGCTGGACCTTGATGCTGCAAAGCTGTAGGTGATGTGCTCACCAACTTCTCAGAGTAGTCTGTTAGTCCATGTGATGGACTAGCACCAAGCACCTAAGGCACATGCGGGGCCCCAGTGGAAATTATTTACCCTACTTTGGTTACAGTTCACAACTGACTTTGTTACACTGACACAGGATCATATGCTTATGTATAAATGCAGGATTTATACTTGTAAATCCTTCAGAAGTACCTACACATAGTACAGTGTATGTGTTTTCTTACATATATAAGAAAAAGACTAATCTCTTCTTTTCCCATGTACACTACATCCTATTTCAGTGAAATGAACAAGAACATTTGCTGTGGCATTTCACTCTATAGATTAAATGCAAAATACAGCTTAGTGGCCACATTTTAGGATTGAGAACACACCACCACTGCTTCCATGTTAAAAATTTGTTTTCAGTTATTTTAATTCACATCCAATTCCAGCAAGAACCTGTTATTCAGATTTAAACAATCCCAGAATGCACAATTCAGAAACTGTATCTCTGAAGTAATTCTTGTGCCAAGAAAAATGGATTTTTCTTAAGTCTGCTGTTATCTTTGCTTAAACTATCTCAAATACACACCCCTCAAAAAAAAAAAAAAGTTTAAACGAAGATATACTCTTTCAGCTTTATTAATTTTGGATGAGGGGGAAGAAGTGCGAGTCACTGTCCTTTCCTCCACACGTTTATGCTTTTATCAATAATGTCTGTAATTCCCAACTACGTCCTTAAAACCGAAATAGAGCTCCCCTTTAGCTCCACAGTCCTAATGTGTAGAGAAAAGCGTGTTTAAACCACAAGGTCAGAGCAGACAAAGAAATCCTAAACAATTTGATCTGATGTTCCCGTTTGCGTGTATAAATACATAGTCTTATACAGGCAGATACGGAAAAACGAACAGACACGCCCCTGAAAAACCACCATGCCAGCACTTCACACCCTAACATCTGTTAAAGAATTATTTATAATACAGGTGCGGGTGAGCATTTCCATGAAAAAAACACACATGCTGATTGAAAAAACAAAACCCACACCACGCCGCGATGTGACTGGGACCCAGCGCAGAACACACAGCGACTAAGCAGCAGGATGACCACTAGTCACCGGGGGAGGGCGGCGGGTTTGGTGGAGGAACACGGATTCATGCGGCAGCGGGTTCAAGAAAAGATGGGGTTTATTCTGCTGGGGTAAGGGAACCGTGTGTGAAACACTCCCATTCCTCCCGAGATAGCATCAGGCACCTCAGCCCCCGCGGGCTGCGTGGCGCGACCCGCAGGGTGCCCGAGCCGCGGGGCGCCCGAGGCAGCGCCGCGCCCGCTCCCCGGGGCCGGACCGCGCTCCCGCAGCCTGGCACTCGCTCCGCACCCGCGGAGCCGCTCGCAGCGCCCGGCGGAGGCCGCCGCCCCAGACAATGGGCACAGGTGCATCGCTCCGCGCCGCCCCGCGACCGCGCCCCGGCGGCCCCGCACGCCGCAGCCCCCGCGCAGGACAGAGCAGGGCAGGCACGGCCCCGGCCCCAGCCCCGGCGCTTACCTGTTCTCCGCAGCCTGGCGGGCACCTCCTCACTCAGACCTGCCGGCCGGGCACGGAGGGAAGGCGGCGGCTCGGAATGGGAAGCGGCCACAGAGCGGCGGCTCCCGCCCTCCCGCCGCGACCACCCGGCTGTAGGCGCAGTAGTTGCCGCAGAAAAGCGGCTCTGCTGCCTTTGTTACGCCTCCCCTGGCTGTAGCGCGCTGCTGGGGAGCCCGGGCTGCAGCTGCTTTGCCTTTCTTCTGCTGCTGCCGGTTGCAGTGATTTGCATTAGCCCGGCCCTCATTGAAATGCGGCTCTTCACACCAGCCTCTCCCAGGCGCTCTCCAGAGGGCGGCGCCGCCGCCGCCGCTGTCTCCCCCTCTCTCTCCCTCGCGTTGCGGGCCCGCTCTTCCATGGGCGCTGCGGGAGTGCCGCCGCTGGAGCCGCTCCGGGCAGCGCGCCCTGCCCGCGCCCCGCTGGGTGCCAGCCGAGCCCTGCCGAGACCTTCTGGCACCGTCCCGGCGGGCTCTCCCCGGGGCACGTCCCGGCCGCACCGCGGGCCGCTGCCCGCCCGACGCCTCCCTGCGCCCTGGGCTGCCCCGGCCGATGAGACGTGCCCGATCCGGAGCTGCCTGTGCCCGGGGCAGAGCTGTGCCCGGCGAGGGGGGCATCTGGTCCGAGTCCGAAAAACGCCTTGGGAAGTAATTTTAGCAAATGTGTATGTTGGCATTTCCAGGAGGTTCGCCTGGGAGCGAAGTACTGAAATCCCACCGAGTCCCTAAAGCCCCATGACACGGTTTGGGTGCTGAAGGTGGGATTGATGTGGAATTTAGGTATTCAAAGCAGCGGAGCCACGCTTATTCATACTACTCGCTTAGTTACAGCTGATCTTGGAGATGACTAACTTCCATGGATGCTGCAGTTTTAAGGCTGAAATTTCTCGGAACGTGTATTTGGCCAAAGGCATCTCGGGCTTCATCTGACTGAGCCACTCAACACCAGGTCTTGGAGCATGTTTGCTAAGTCAACCTTCCCACAAAAATTCAGCCATACTCGATGCTTTCTCCTCATAAGCTTGTTATTCTTCACTTTAACATTAAAATTTCAGTGGTGAGATCCTTCTCTAGATGAAGGATCTGGTTTGCTCCCCTTTGTGCAACAAAGACTTCAGCCCTCTTCTGCTTGTCAGGTAAACAGCCTATGGTCCAGGGGGACATGGACGGGAAGAAAACACAGTCTGTCCCTTCTGTTGGAGCTGCTCCACTGTGAAAGAATTAAAAATGCATTAGGTCAGAGAGAGGGAATTAGTCTGTAACCTCGTGGTTATGGCACTCATTTGGGAAGGACAAAAGATGATTTTGTGTGTCTGTATTACAGACAATTTATGTGTTTTATATCCATAAATCCAGAGACAATCAGTGGAGCAAAGACTTAAGCCCAGGGTGCCCTGCTCCCTTTGATAGACCTTTAATCAGAATACAGGCTCCTGTTTAATCTGTCTGAAGGCAAACCAAGCCTTCCATCTACAAAAAATGTAATAGGCTCAAAAGAAGAAGGGGATGGAGCACTCCCTTTCTTTTCTTTTCCCCTGGAGAAGTCCACATGTAGGTTCTCAGGAGACAGGAGATTCCCTAAAGGAGAAAAATGAATTGTTACCCTGTCTTCAGCATCCTGGAGGAGTTTTTTAATCTCTGAAGAACAGAGCAGATAGAAGTCTTCTGGCTACACATTTTTCCCTAGTTTTTGAAAAGGAAATGAGCACCTAAAACCTTCAGAAAAACCTCTGCTCAAAGTATTAAAATACCTGAACAACAAGGAGAGTCAGAATTCAATGTACAATTGTGTCCTCAGCCCACTCTTACCACCTAGCTTAGTTTTTGTGGATCGTGTTCTAAGGCACTTAACTCTTCCCCTATGGACAATGAGGTGCAGAGTCACTTTGCTCTAAAGACTGTTGTTTTTCAGGTGCAAATTCCTAAAAATGAACATGTCCACATTGAGTATTTCACCAGCTTTTTAGTCTTGTTGACTTTGAAAATGTCCTGGTCTGTGCTTAGACAAAAGAGATACCAGTGATATTGGTAACTTTGGTATACTCAAGAGGAGAATGGAAACTAATATTAAAAGAATTTTGGTAGTCTTACAACAAAACTTTATTCTTTAAACCACTTCTTTTGTAGGTCAACAATCAAATAAAATATTCATGGCAGTCTTAAATGATAAGAAAAAGCAGGCAATGACAAAAATTAGGGATGGAAAATACCATTGTGGTCCCAAAAAGGGAATGTTCTTTAACATTCTTCAGTGCTATTTTGTTCAGTTCATTTAAATGTCTTGTTTAAATGTCTTGGGGCCTCTGCTCCCCAAAGACAACATCCTTTTAAAGTTGGGTTCCTCCAATGATAAGGATTTTTTTTCTGACAATCAGGTTAATGGAAGTTTCTTATGTTTCAACTCATTACTTTAGCTATAGTGCCCTGTATTCACGTACATAATTTATTTCTCCCATTGGTGTTTACGTCTCTCTGACATGTATTATTAACATCTAGCCTAAGTGTTCAAAATATTTCACAGATGTTCAAAAAAGACCTTCACTCTGACTATATCAAAAAAAGGTCAAAATAAAAGAATACAGTATAAATCAAGGCAAAAGTACAAACCTAGTAGGAAAGTATCGTTTAAAATGTGTTGTTTTGTTCATTTGAAGTTTTGTGTCTACCATAAAGACACAACACAATAGTGTAGTCTGTTTGTCAAGAATTCTTACCATGCTTTTATTTTTAAAGCACTTTAAAATATGCTTTACCTCTTTTTTTCTTGTGTTTGTTCTCCATTTGAATTTAAACAATGCAATTCCAAATAGAAACAAAGCCTGAATAAAGCATTTCAACAGTTATAGAATCATCCTGTCAACAAAGTATACTGTTTTCCTAATAGAAAATTGTCTTTCCTTGTTGGACAGACTTTGAAATATTGTGTGTTTCTAAGATCCCTGCAAATGCATCTTTATAAACCACAGTACGGTCATTTCACTTTGGATAAAATAAGTAACTTTGACTTCTCATCTCTGTTAATGTTGATCAAGTTTTTCAGATCTGAGAGTCTTCCAACAGTTTTGGCTTTTCTGAATGTTTGTAATTTTTGACCACCTTTGTCAAAGTAGAGTCGGATACAGTTATGTCACCACCCAGCACTCCTGTGTCTGAAGGCTGTACCAAATGCCTTGGAACATTGTTCTGGGAGCTTCTCTTTAGTTGGCTAACCACTGTGACCCCTAATTCCTTTTCAGAGTCACCGCTTTCCAGGACACAGTCTCCAGTCTTCTAAACGTGACCTACATTCTTTGTTCCTGATGAATGACCTTGCATTCAGCTGTCTCAAAAAGCATGTTCAAATGATCCTGGCTCACTAAAGGATGTCAATTTCCCTACAGAAAAACTGTTTTTTCTTTGAATTATTTAGTGCTTTATGCATTTCATGTCATCTGAAAATTTTCCCAATTATGTTGTTAAATATTTCTTCAGATCACTCATAAATTTATGCAGCAGTGGAGGACAGCATTTTCTGAAACGTGGGGCTCAATCCCCCACGGCAGCAGCGGTGTCAAGGGTGTGTTTACAGCTCACTCCACTTCTCGTCAGAGAGGCACTCAGCTCTCAGGGTGCCACGCCAGGCCAAGGGAACTGGTGCTAACACCACTGCATATGCCCAGCTCAGCAAACAGCCTGTGCCAGCTCCCAGCAGGGATCTGAGCAACTGGAGCGGCACCAGCCAGCTGGGCACTGCAGAGCCGTGTGCCAGCCTCGGCTGGGCTGGGAGTCCTGGCACCAGCCACACGTCGGGAAAAACTCACTTCTGAGAAACAGCAGAACTCTACAAATTCCTCAGGAATTACCCAAGGGATGGTGGTTAGCTGTTTATACTTGCATTTGTAGATCTGCCATTTAGCCATTTCACAATTAATTATTATGTGTTGCACTGATTTTGTACAATGCTATTCACTTAATTAGGTTGATATACTGCTGTATGTCTGTCGCTTTACAGAAGCATATGTCAGTGCACTCATCTTTATCAATCATATCCAACAATTTCACCCAGAAAGCTGCCCAATTTGACATACTGGTTGTCACTAATTACACAATCATTTTTGGTATTGGTTACATCATGTATCAGGACTCATTTGTTTTACCTGCTAGTGATTCCAGCATAGATAGAATTATAAAATCAAGGTCGTATTTTTTATGTTGTCCAAATGTAACCTTGGCTTTATCCATGTTTCTCTTACATCCTTAACATCCTTGAATTTCTTGAATAGCAACATTAATTGTTCAGGCAGACCAGTAATAATTTCTTTTTAAATTACTCGTGTACTAAAAATTACTTCCATATTATTTTAGGCAAAAACATATGGCATTCATGACTGGGATGGGACCATATTATGAAGTATTAATTCAATATTTCTATCTGTTCTGTGTCATTATTGTAAAATTTCTCACTGGTAATTTCTCATATGCTTGTCATTGCTACTTCAGTTGTCACAGACTTTACAGGTCTAAAAGTAAGACCTTTGCAATAAGTAAAACCTGTTACAGACCTTTTTCCTCATTTATTTTCTTATAAGTGACTTCTCCAAGAAATTCATCTTTTTAAACTGCAGGCCAGGAGTTAATTCTCTTTACATAGAGCAGATATAATTACATGGTGGTCATTGGATAAAACATTCTTAAAGTTATTTCTACATCTTTGTCCACTGGAAAGAAGTCTCATTGTAAAGGGAACACATTCAGTATTGGAAAGTTATCTTATTCACTTTCTGATAGTCCATGAATTCTTTAACTGTGTCAAAGAAAGACCTTCAGCATAGCTTGTCAGACTTATGTCTCTTATTTTTCTTTCAGATATTATTATTTCAGATATGAGTAAGGACATGATTAAAGAGCTGTTTTGCTGATTTGATTTGCCTGTAATGGTTGCCACATTAAACTTAAAGCCCTGTCTTTTTGGTTTATAAGTGATAAATGAACTATCCATGTGGCAGGTCAAATCCTACCTGTGAAACAACTCTATCCATCTCCAAATATTCTCCATCAATATGTAGTATAGAAAGATATATATTTGAGTAAACTCTTCCTATAATTTTTCTCCTTTCCAGGTTGCCTGAAGGTGAATTAAAATAATTCTGAAGTGTAGGATCTGAATTTTTGCTGGTCTTTGGTTTAAACTACTTTAACAGGATTGATATTATTTTCTGACTGGTAACCTTTAGCAGAAGCAATTTAAATAATTTAGAATATGTATGTTAACAATGACCTCAACTCAATCTCAGTGGTATTCACATGCTCTAGGCTGAAGCTGTCAGGACTGTCTTTTTCATTTGGAAAGACAGCTGGAATGTTTTATGACTAGAAATGCACCAACTGTTTTGTTGGTTTGGGTTTTTTTAATGACTTAAGAACAGCATATGTGGTAGTTTTGTTTACCAGCATTTTAAAAATAAGTTAGAGGGGCTAGGGTTGAGATACAATTTTTACAAACATTACTTTTAAAAAGGAGATTCTTCCCAAAGGAATTTAGAATGTGAAATTCTTCACCAACTGTTGGCACTTTTGAAGTAAAGCCCCAAATAATATGTTTTTTGCTAAGTGGGTCTTGTCAACCAAAAGAGGGCTGGAATATCACAGTAGCTCAGGCAGGATTTTATGAGGAGGGGGAGGGATAGACGTAAGCTCATCCTCAGGTAGGTAATCAGCCAGTGTGTGTCCCAAGGGATGTGTGAGGGACATAAACAGGAAGCACCAGGGAAACCTCGGGTCATTCAAAGAGGAGAAATGAAGTGGGAAGACTTCAGGAAGACACAGGAAATGTCTCAAATTTTCACTGCATAGGAATAGTTTTTTCACCTTCTAGGTACCATTTTTTGTGGCGCACTGGCCATGCAAGGCTGTCGAGCGGTGTCTGCTGGGCTCCACAGCTCCCATTACAGCCTGGGTCAGATCCCTTGGGCGTTTTTCTGAGTCAGGATGTGGATGCCATCCTCTCTCACAGTCCAATCTCAGGTTAGGGGTGTAAGGCAAAGCTGTTGATGTAACAATTGCTACTCCTTACGTTGTCTACACTGATGGTCCTTCCACTCAACCACCCCAGGACAAAGAGCTGCAGCAGGTAGAACTAATTCCATTGCGTTTAATTAAAGATTTATCTATGTGAGTGCTGAAAGTAAAATTCTGATTAATTTAGAGGACATTCAACCCTCAAACTACCATGGTAATCTTAGAGATTTCAGCCCAACTGTCCAATACCATCAGTGCATGCATAAATAGTAAGTATTATTTTAAGATGCTGAGCAGGAAATAATTTTATTTCCCAATTATTTAAAACATAAGGTCTAGAGAAATGCTCTTTAATAATATCTCTGGTTATGCTAATTTGGCTATTTTTAGCTACCATGAGGTTGGGTACTGCTATAAAGTTCGTCAGGTAAAAGACAAACAAAATGATCACAGATACCAATCCTAAATATTGCTAAAAATTTTAAAAGTAAAAGTTTTATGTCTGCCAGAGCAGACTGTTTTAATTAGCAGTGTTTTAATGGAATAATTGTGACTCTTGTGTAACATGGTTTAAGGTAAAATCAGATCAAAGTACAATATTCCACAGTCATAATAGATTGTGTCAGGGATGCACAGACAACTAAATCAGCATACACAGAGGAAAAAGAATGAAAGTTGGAGACTCTCTGAGAGAAACTAAACAGTCAGTAAATGGAGAAAGCATCTAAATGTAGCTGACAGTCTTCTCATCTTCCCCCAGAGAATGAGCTGAAATGCTTAAAACCGGGCTCAGACTTTAGAAACCTAAATACAAAACTGAAATCAGCCCAACATACTACCCTTCTGGACAGTTCCAGGCACCTCCAGTTCTACTGCACCAAAGCAGAATTAGCCCAAAATTTTTCAAAAACTTGACCTTGAAAAGTCTTCAATCAGTCTAAAAGAAAATGATCTGGGATGATTCAAAATTAAATATCTTTAAGAGCTGCTATTTTAGAATTACTTGTTTAAAAATGTAAGGCAAAAGCTCTGGGCTGGAGTAGATTGATGTTTTCTGTAATTTTAAAAGTCTCTGGATTGTCAGCTCAGTCCTTTGGTAATAAATAGAGCCATTGTAATCTATAGGGTAACCATGTTTGCGGGGGGAAATTATTGAGGTCT
The DNA here is from genome assembly GCA_013397155.1 of Irena cyanogastra. NCBI lineage: Eukaryota > Metazoa > Chordata > Aves > Passeriformes > Irenidae > Irena > Irena cyanogastra. Next base: position 327,930 of record VWZV01011120.1, read on the forward strand.
AGAAGAGAATAGGGTAGCTGGCCAATAACTCTTTTTCTGCTTGCCTATGTATGTAGTTACATTTTGAAGGTTTAGGTGCAGTCATAGTGAAATAAAATCACATATAGCTTACAGACAAATTTTGATAAAAAGATGCTGTTACCATTAATAGCCATAAATAAGTCAAAGAGAAATCTTAAGATTCCATTCTAATCATTGTTGATAGAAAGGAAATTGGTATTGAGAAAGTTAATCCACATGGTCTTAGATAGTAACAAAGCAGAAACTAATTTGCCATGAAAGTGAAATTTAGAGTCCTCTGTTTTGAAGAATTAATTAATTTTGCTTTAGTACACAGAAATTCAGTGTAAAATATCCCTTGGAAATTTATGAGAAAGGCTGTTTTACATAAACTGAATTATACCTCATTAAAGCTTTAAAGAACCATAAATCATGCATAGTTTAAGTTTGTAAAGCTTCAATAAATGAAGTTATTGTGGGAAAATAGCATTTCTTTGGTGTTAACAATTAATTTATGATATTGCAGTAGATAGTGGCATTAAAAGTTATCTTTTCTTTCTTCCTTTTTGGGTGGTGTAGACCTAGGGGAAACTGCCTCCAAACAATTATTCTTGTTTTCTTTCCTCAGTTTAATTTTACCAGGGTTATTACATTAAGAATCATCCTAACAACAGAAAACCCACTTCTGAGTTTAAAAAAGGGCACTTTCTTTTTTTTTTTATGCTCTGGAGTGCCTTTGTGAAAGGAATCAGACATAAAGAAGATATGTGAAGCTTCCATGGACCCAGAAGCTGCCACAGAAGCTAGTTTCAGCCATTTTTCAATCTTGTTCATTCCACAATTATCAGAGAAAGGGGAGAACTTCTCTTTCATTTGTCAGCTTCCTTTTAAAGTATTTCTAATTCTTTAATTAAATTTCCTTTGTAAGAGATCCCTCACAATGATGTCAAAATTTCCATGATAAATCAAGGTTTCCCTGTAAAGCCAGGAGACAAACTCTCATTTCTCAGTCTGTAACACTGCTGTCTGCTGCGATGGTGACATCTCACTTTTCTAAGTGACAAGTTATTTTGAGAGTTGAAGAGTAACCAATGTCAAGGTTGCAGAGAAAGATTCAGCTAAGCTTTTTTTTGGTCACTCTGAGTCTGCCTTTATTTGTCCTCTGTGGAATCTCACAGTTCTCCTATCCCTCCAGTCTTGGAACTGAAGCATTCTATCGTCCATGACTTGCCCAAAAGGACTGGGTGAGTTTGAGTCAGTAACCTGTGAAGTGTCACACCATGAAACAAGTCCTGCCTCTCCTCTTTATCTCTGTCTGTCCCTCATGAATTCCTGCAGTGTAGCACTTTGCTTTCCTAGTCTGACTATCATGTTCCCCAGAGGATATCTTAGCTGTGCAGTTCCTTTCTTCCCTCCCTTCCTTCCTCTGCTCAATCACATGCTATAAGGTGCCAGACACATCCCACACCATACCCCAATCTGTACTGCTCTCTCATGCACAGGAGAAAATACTTAAGGAATGTACAAAGATGGGAATCCTTGTTAGAAACCAAATATGATTCATTCTGCAGAAGAAATAAAGCTCTTAGAAAGATTTTTTTCACAATCTAAAGATATGTTTACATTACTTTAAGACATAAAATTTTGTGATAGTCATCCATGAAGCCTCAGTTTTATCCAAATATATCAAGAAATGTTGACTATGTCTCAGTTTTATCCTTGCAAACTTGTTTTTGCCTCTGGCTTAAAGAGTCCTTTTTCTGCCCTGCTATCATTCTTTCAGCCTCTGTTTTGAGCTAGGACTCTTCTGGCCTTGTCTTCTCAGAAAGAGTCTTCAGGACCTATGGCTGTGGTCATTGACCCTTAGCAGCTTATATATCTGTAAGAGTAGCTACACTGAATTTCTTTTCTGCCTGTTTCCTCAGGCACAGTGCTGCCAGATGTCTGAATATAGCAAACATCCCATTAACCAAGAAAAACACATAATCTCTCTCGGAACAGCACTAAATTTAACATGGTCATTAAAAAAATGCTGCCAGGGATTCATTTCATAGACCTGCTACTGTTCTGCAGCCTACAAAATAAAAGACTAGCACGCCATCTTAATTACACCAAATAATTATAAGTTGCAATCAGAGACTCTTAAGATACATTTACTCCAGAAACTGAGGGGAGCATATGAAAAGGGGAGGGAATTAAAGTGAAGTTGATCATAAAGCTGAGATTTTCCTTACTATGCATGTTACCATGTCAACATGAGTTATGCAGCATCACATTTGAGATCTATTCAAGACCCCTTCAAAAGCTTAGCAACTAACCAGGATATTATAGATGGATTTTCAGCTGATTTTGACATCTTTTGCATGATAAATGCTACTTAACCACATTCTTTTCCTGGTTTAATATCAAATACAACTAAGCAAATGTTTAATTATATCCATGCAGATGGTTTATTATGTAAGAGATAATTACTTGTCCCACTTTTTAAGTACTAAACCATTCAGAAAACATGAGGCACAAACATTTTAAGACAGCAAGTAACTTAATATAAAGTATTATTTCTTGCACATAGCAGAGAAAAACATGAAACCTCAATATCCTGTATGTGTATAAGTCTCAGATGGTTTAACAGGGATTCTTTTATGTTATTGTGTGAATATTTCTCCTGTTCTAGCTGCCTTCTTAATGTCAGCATAGCTTTCCACTGCAGTCTGACAGTGGCCTAAAGCCTTTCATTGAAAATTGAAGCCATGTAAAGTTTGACAGCTAATCTTTCAGAAAATGCACTTTTCTTTAATTTTAAGTACTTAAATATATAATGTTCTTTATAATTTAAAATACCTTACATATGCTATGAGAAGTATTAGTTACTGTTTCAGCATAGATTTGAGCATTGTATAAGCTGGTACACAACAAAAGTTTGTAGATAGATGCTGTTAAAGAATTTCATTATTTTTACCTGTTTCCCATGTTAGTTGAGCTACTTAAATGTTTGGAGGAATAAAAGATGCAAAAAATATTACTTAAAAGCAAAATAAAAGTATCAGCCTGACATTGTTTAAATTTGAACTCTTAGTAAAAAACCTGGACTTACTTTAGTAAAACACTGTATTAAGTCTGCAAAAAAGAATAACTCCAGATGGGATAAATCCTTTGCACAATATTACGATAATCATTTAGCTAGATAAAAGTCACCAATAATGTAAATTTACCATCAGATGCAGAAAGTTCCCTTACTCTTAGGACAGATGCTGAAATAATTGTTCCCAGGTCAGCAGAGCAAATGGAGTTCAGCCAGTTAAGGCACATCTTGCCTATATTGTTTCTTGGATGTCCAGCAGTGAGAGAGTTTCTTTTCCTCAGCCCAGACACAAATATCCTTTCTCTCTAGTCAGGTGTCTTATTTCATAACATTTTCAGGACTTCAAAATAGTTTAGTTCTCCTCTCTTCTCCAATTTGATTCCAGTTTCCAGTGCCTGCAGATGATCAGGAGGCAGTTGATGGATATGACTTGTTCAACAAGGGCAGCAAGCTGGCAGTGATCCTCCAGAAAGCTTGAAGAGTCTCTGTGGAAGAATGGATGGTTCATACCTTATCACTGCCAAAGACATGCTAAAAATTCAGGTAGGTGCTTGGTTTGACAGTGTTTGCTCCTTACTTTAAAGGAAACTAGTTTTTAATTGAGGATCACTGAATTTTATGAGTTTCATATCTTTACCTAAACCAGTACAGAAAACCTCTGTCTCAGCAAATGTCTTCCAGACAGATCCATTTATGCAATCCCTGCATGTTCCTTGGGCAGCTCAGCATATTCCCCAAACATCCATAATCCTAGTAAGAAAATTAGCTTGCTATGCTACTTCATATTCCAGAATGAAAGTAGGACTACAGAATAATCAACATTCCCCTCTGGGTCATTTAACTTATGTTACATTTGCACACAGATAACATGCAGGAGCATAACCATACTGCCTACTTACTCAAACATGTAATTCCTGGGCTGTGGTTTCCAGGGATCCCATCTTTTATCTAATCCCTGATGATGCTGGATACAGAAATAGTCCAGCAGAAGGTGAGTATCTGAACCCAGGATTACTTATGTTGCTTTCTGTTTTCTCCCTTTCCACTGGCAAACAAAAATAGGGAGCAAGAGGGAGAAAGAAGCAAAGGGCAAAGCTGGATTATAAAGAAAGAAAAAAAATCAGAATAATAATTACTTTTCAGTTATGTGAACAGTTTTGAAAAATGTACCTAGAGCAAAAGCTGTGCTTTTGTCAGGCTTGTGAGACAAAAATAATATTGTTAGAAGTTGATAGCTTTATTTTGCAAGGGACCTGAAGTGACCCTTCACAAACTAAAGCTGAACTCTATATTAAGATGAATCCTTGAATATCTGGTTTGAAAAATGCTTTTTCCTCTTTTCTCATTAGACAGGGGTTGCTTTATTGTTGCTGGGCATACGCAGTGGGTCCTTCAGCTCCCCCACGGCCACATACTGTATAGTGCAAAGCTGGAAGAATTGCCCTAGATTCTGCACCTTTTCTGCCCTTCTGTCTGTGTAAGAAGCCATGAAAACTGCAGAAAGAAATGTTGTAATAGTGATTCTCCTGAACTCCCTGCAGAGTTTTTGGTGTTCATACTTTTTCATTCTCAAGCTAGAGAGGAAACACAAAGCTTCAGGGTGGGAAAGCATAAAACAAGCACAAAGCCGGGTGAAGAAAAAAGAGGAAACAAAGTTAAGATAGGCTTTAAAAAGTATGCTTTATGTTTTAGTATTATAACTATGTATGATGATAATATGCCTGTAAAAAGCCACTGGTCTAATCAGCAGGAATGTGTGCTCTTATGTGTATCTAATATCATATGCTCTCAGAGATGCAAGTTAAAATGAAACTTGTGAGTGTAGGTTTTAAAGAGCACTAATTTCCACCCATGTTGGGTCAGCCCCATCTATATTCCACAGTGTGCCAACTTAAAACAAAGAAGTGCAGTGCGTCTACCAAACTTAAGTAAAGCAAGTTTATTAAATGATACTCTGAATAAATCATGTACATGATTGGTTTTGTTACAAGCTGCTATTGATTAGAATACTCTCCTTTAGGTACATAAGAAGTCCTGACATGTTTTCCCACAAATAGGATCTAGCAGACAAAAGCGAAACAGGTATATTCCTGAATTTAAGAAAATTTAGATATGTGTACGTGCTGAGAACTGAGGGACTGCATAGCTACGTGGCAAAGAGGGGGTGATTGCATTGTGGGGGCTGAGAGGAAGCAACAGGCTGCTGTGTTGAAAACTGAGGGGGAGAGTGGTTATATAAAGATGAAAGACAAGGTACTGCCTACATGCCTGATATAAGAAGATATACTTTGGGAAGAATCGGTGATAATGAGACATAAAGAGGAAAAGGAAAGGATACATGTGTATGCCCATGTACACACATCAGACACAACACAAAATAAGACAAGGGAGGTTAACTGTTTAGTATTTGTACAGATCCTCTTATGTTGTACATCCTAGCCTCTCCATCCTTTTTATTGAAGTTTCTTATATGTATTTTTCCCCTTGGATGCAAGAATGAGCTAAAATTCAAAGGAAAGCAAATTGCCTTGTTCGTTTTGTTTTATTTTGTTTTGTTTTTAAAATGAAATATGAGACAGGAGACTTAAAAGGAATTTAGTCTATCCCAAGCAACCATAAATCTACCCCTTAGAGAGCCAGGGTCAAACCTGTAACATACATAATATATGTAACATACCTGCTGTTTGAGAGGTACAGCTCATTGGTTTCTCAGGCTTTCATTTGGAAATGTTTGCCACAGTGTGATTTGTGCACTACTCACAAGCATATGCTTCCTATATTAACAGTGCTAAAGAAAATACTGCCATTTATTTTATGATTCACTATATTGCAGTGGGGGCCCTTTGCATGTGACTGTAATACAAATGGCATATAAATAACCCCTAAAAGCAGAGGAGGTTTGTAATGGGCCAGTGGTATAAGATATTATTTTATCTTCTTAGTCCCAGTTTATGTTGTATTTGGGGAGTTCTTATTCTCACATGTATTAGATTATGTGTCGAGTGTTAAGGCATTTATAAAATTAACAGTTCTATTATACCAACAATTGGAAACTGGCATCAGTTGTTAATCAGACCAGTAGGCTGTGGAAATGAGAACTGTGTGATAGAGGGAGAAGGGGCTACATGTGCGCATTGATCTCTGCCTCTCCCTCCTAAACACACTGGAAAGCCTATTGCCACAGAAAGCCCGGGCTTTAGCAGAGAGAACGTGGCTGTGTCTTGCCATGACTGCAGAAGGCAAAGCCTTTACGCTTCTGCCACACAACTCTGAGCTGAGGGACTCAGTGCAGAATGACAATACCAAGTCTGCCTCAAGTAACAACAGAGCAAGCATTTTCTCAGCTTAGTTTCTATCCTGGATCCTCCTAAAGCTTTAATCCTAAAGCTTGTCCTTCAGCCTGGCGTGCCTCTGTGGTCATTAGATACTGTCTAATTGTCTCTTTTGCTTCTCTTATCCTGGTAGAATATATTAATGAATTATTCCTATGTATCCTTGATAGCAGGCTCAGAGTCTCTGCTGCCTTCTTTGCAGACACAAATTTGCAATAAAATACACTAAAATGAAGAACTGTGATGATAGCCTCTGAATATTGTCTTAACTTTCCCCAAAAGAGACAAAAGAAAACTAAATAGGAAATGAAAGTTTCCACTCCTCTCCTAAGGGTTGTTGTTACAGTCCTTGGTTATTAAATTTCAAGGGCTGGATGAGTATGTGTCTGCAATTGCATTCCAGATTTCTATGAAGCGTCTTCAGAAGAACTTTGTTGAATGTTTTCTTTCTAAGATTGGATTAGAAAAAGAGGTGAGGGAATACATTTTATGTTTATGTTTCATGCTTTCTTTTGACTGCAGCAGCAAAAAGGCATCATCAGACTGAAGATGTTTGGAAAGTAATATTTCTGCTGATCACGTTAATTGTAAAACAAAACCAAGTCAATTTTCCTTAGATTTGAAGCATCTTCCTTCCTCAGTAATTACAGAAACTGAACTTTGATGTTTAGCAAGTGATAGAAAGACTGCTTAGGCAGGGAATCTGTAAAACAAAAAGGTTTGTTTTCTAAAAATAAACAAAGAGGCAGTTTCTAAATAATGAAAAAGACAAATAGAGAACAAATATTAGAGGGATAAGATGAAGAAGACATCCAAAAGTGGAGCTGAGCATGGATGAGATACAGGACAGATAATGCAATTATTTAAAAAAACCAGAACTATGACTTAGCTATGAACTATGATTTACTTATATGCTGATTGAAGTATATATTTAAGCCTGCTAGAAATCATTAAACCTAATTACTTACTTAAATCTTTGCCTTTCATTCAACTGTATGCAGACTTTTACTTTGCTTAGAAATAAAATAGCGTGTATGCCTAGTAGCTTTAAGAAAGTGCTAGGGATTGAAGAAAAAAAGGGTAATTATATTGGAAAGATTATATGTGCCGCTCAAAACTGTGAGAACAGCTCTGATGAATGAACTCAACTTCTCTAAAGCACAGCCAAGTTAGCAGAGCTGAAAAGATGTGTTGAGCTGCTCATCTTAGGTTTGCACACTTATATTAAAGAAAATCCCACCCTGATTCAGCAGATTGCTAACAGTAGCAAAATTCTTAATAAAATTTCAAAGGTTGCAGGAGCAGTAGACCTTTGGCATATGAATGAGAGCTGGGGATGGATATAACAAAACATAGTTTAACTGGACACTGTTACCCCAGACCAAAAAAGCCATCCATTTTATTATAGGCAAGTATTATGAACCCAGGAGACTTTGAAGTCACTGGACTGCAGATGTTTTTATTTAGAGGTCTTTTACTTTTACTCTGAGCACTGTTTGAGACCCAGTGCGAAAAACACCTGAGTACACAACTAATCACTGAGACCCAATGGAGCTGTTTGCATTAGTAAAGCAATATTGAAGAAGTGTATGCCAAAGATGAACACTTTCTGTGGAATGATACACATTAAAGTGTGTGGATACCTCATCAAGGTACGAAACCTATGAAACAGGCTCTGTGGGACCAAAGTACACATATTTGCTGCAGTAGCATGGAGCAGTGGAGGGAAGTTATTCTGTTGGTAGTTTAGTGCCAATAACACGATTGTCACTTGCTATCAGTTGCCTGAATAACTGGTAAAGCTTAGTATTTTTGGATGTACCTGCATTGCTAAATGCATTTCCTACAGGGACAACCCTGCACTCCCAGATGCAGGATGGCTCCTGTCCACACTGGGACTTCCCCTGCCTGAACAAGCTGGCTGCATCCAAACTAGCCCTTGCTTCCTCCTCGAGGACCTACATGGTGCCCTGTCTGCTGAGAAACATAACTGGTTTTTAAGAGCTTGCATATTCTAGTAGAAATTGAAATAAATTGTTTCAGCCTATCAAGATCTGTATTTTTGTAACATGAAACAATCTATTACCTCTTTTGAGGAGACATGTAAGGCTGCTTGAGGCTGCAAAGCCCACTGAGAGTGGGTTGCAAGAATGTAATGCAGGAGTTAATAGCTTGTGTAGGGTCATATCATCTTTGGAGAACACTTTTTGGACTGAATTATCCCCAGAGCTGCACCTAGACTTTATTTTGTGGGGAACTAAATGTTTTAGTCCAAAGGAGTGCTTACCCTGAACCAGTGTATACGATATAGATGATCAGGGAGCCAAGACCCAGAAGACAACTGGAGGAGTAAGATATTTGGTGTTTCTGAGGTACCCCTTGAGGAAAGGTTATGAATACACAATTCTCCATTAACCATTCAGAGACCCTAATAGCTCCCTGAAAAAACATAAACAAGTCACCTGTGAAAAATGACAATATGAATCTTATTGCTTTTCCTCATTCAACTGCTGCCATATAAAATGCTTTTTGTTTGACAATCTCTCTCTTATGGTATCTCTCTAGTATTAAAAATAAACGCATTTAAAATTATTTTGCCATCTCCTCTTATTACAGGCTCAGGCTGACTTTTAACAAGAAATACAATTTCAAAGAAATCTAACTCAGTGCCTTGCTGTAAATTATTTGCAATTGTTTGTGACTTTCCTTTAGCACCACTCAGGTCACTGGATAAACCACTTAAATGGCACATGGGTTACAGGTTTCAGCTTCACCACTTCTGTAATTATGAAAGGCAGTGTTTAATCTCCTGTTTTGAGAAGTAAAAAAATTTAATTAATCATACAAGTACATATGAGGAGCACAGAAAGGTGTGAGTTGGGTACTAGGAGATCCACCCTTGACTTAATACAAAGCTGTAGGAGACCCAAGAAGAACTGCCATAAGAAAGTGAATTTTAAAAAAGTTGTTTGTGCTTTAGGCATCTGAACCCTTTCACATATGGGCCTGTGCTTCCCATGAAGTACACATAGGGAGCAAGGAATATCAAAACGGGCTGCGAAGCTGGGTGAAATGAATGTTGTCCCAAGTTCCTAGATCTCAGTAGGTTTTAGGGGTGAGCACTGTGGAGTGTTTCACCTGTGAGGACTGATGCTCCTGGACGTGCAATGGCACAGGGTATTGTGAATATGCACAGAAAGCACTGCGTGCCAAAAAGAAAGGACATTTATCAACTTCAGGTGCCTCAGTCCTTAGTAGAGAGCCGTACAGGGAGTTGCTGGCGTAAAAGTTTACATATATTCAATGAGAGGAGAAAATTGACTAAAAAAAATCATTGCTATCTGTGAGAAAATGAGCAGCAGATTGCAGCAGAATACAGCAGATTTCAATCTACCAGGCACACTACAAAATAAAATGTATTAAGATGCCTTTAACTGCACAACACAGGTACAGGAACACTGTATTCTTTGATACACTATTTCACCATTATGTAAAAAAATGAAATTAAATAACTAGTCTCCAGGCTCAGGAAAATTTAAATATTAATATTTCCTGTAGAATTGTGATCTTATTAAAAGTATATCTTTTACAGATTAGGTTTCGTGAATGAAGAGCAAATCCTATGTACATATTTCAAAGTTACTTAATATTTATTTCCTAAAGGAAGCTCTTATTATAAAATTGACTCTTTTAGCAGAACAAGGCCTCATCAGAGAGTAAAAATCATTTGCTTTATAAAGGCAAGTTCTACTATAGTTACTCCAGAAATCATCAAAAACTAGTAGAGCACTATATAAAATTATGTATTTAGAAACTAAAATGTATGGGGTTAGAAAGCTAGATGATACTGGGAAAAGTTTCAAGAGGTAATTGATTTCTTTCAGTAGGGCTCTAAAATAAGTTCCATTACATCAAGCAATATTTATAGAAAACAACATCAACAGCAATCAGTTTCATGGCAAAAATCATTACATCTTACACAGCACCTTGGGAACCTCCATGCTCTTAAGTACTGTTTGAAAATTGTGGTTTCCATCAATTAAATCTCAGATAAATTAAGCTGTTCTTGAACAACTTAGAAAATAATTTAAAGAGCTGGTTGTTCATGTCAAATCACCATAAGAAAAAGAAATTTCTTTACTGGGTTATGCAACATATTCAGGTGCTTTTGCAGTCCCAAAATCAAGAATGGGTCAGGAACACAATGGGGTAATAAGGTGTTACTTGATATATGATAGTGTTCCACCTCCAACCTCGTGACCAGTGTGACAGCAGCAAAATACCTGTATTCCAGATTAATCTAGAATTGCAAAAGGCAGAGTAAAATAGATGGCTCAAGATGCTGTTTCTCAGGTGGCTGATACAAGGCTTGGATAACAGGTAAGACTGTACTTCAGATTAGCAGAGCCCCTTCATTTCTTGCGTTCCTCCAGTGCAGTGCTCCTTAGCAAGAGATCAGCTTTGCTCTCAGTAACTCTGAGCAGTGATGATGTGACCCCATAAAGGAAAGAACAATTTCAACTTTGTAAAGGAAGATCTGTAAACAGTGAGCAGCATAGCATTATTGCATGATTTATTTTTACTATTACACAGTAAAAGCTTACTGAGTCATACACAACAATCTGGCTGAGCTTCACCAGTCTGAATTTGGCCCATTGCTTTTGTCTAATACCCTGTACATGTTGGGCTCTGCACATTCATGTTCACAGTGTAACAGGCACAGAAAAATATCTGAATAACTAATTAATACTTGGAAAGCATTTGTGCACTCCAAATTCCAACAATTTAAATTTCATGTTTAGTGCAAGAGGTTAATTGTCTGAATTGGCCATAAATTACAAAAATCTTAATATTTTAATAATTATTTCAGCACAACGTTGATTGTATGTCTCATTTTCTTCACCCAAATCTTTAAAAAAAGCATGAGAAGTGCCTTATTTATATACTAAAAACAAAAAAAAAAGAAAAATGTGTCCATTCAACCAGGTTCATGAATTTAATTAACCTGATTTTAAAACAGATAATACTCAGATTAGCCTTCCATCCTGTATTCCAGGTAGAATCTAGATTGTCTTCTGTGCTATTCTGATGTACATGATGATTCCCACAGGATTCCATAGTGACAACACTGTGTATTTGTAGACTATCTTCAGATTCCATTTTGGTGGCTTCTAGAAGAATCTGCGTCTAACTGTGCATGAATCTGCCAATTCCTCACATCAGCACTGACAGTCCACAGGCAATTTAGTGAGCTGAATTAATTAGGAAATGTTTGGGGTTTTTTTAAAATTCTTTATTTGGATACTAAGTCATTTTGGATGCTGTTAGGCATCATGCCTGATTGCTCTTAGGCATGTCACAATATTCTCAGGCAAAACAGACAAGGTTTTCAGCACTGTGAGATGAAATCTGACCTCATGTTTACCAGTCAGTTAAAACTTCTATGTGATTATTTGCTTCACTTAATACACTTTTATAAGTTAAATTTTTTAGAGTCTTTATTACATCCACTTCCCATTTTGACAATCCCCAAGAACTACATGAAATTGTTTCAAATTAATGTTGGGCTTGGTGTGTCAAACTGATTAGTGGTTGTTACTAGATTTTATATTCCAGCACTGTGAGCTCAATTGTTTTCCAGTACATTGCATGTATTATTTTGCAGCAAAGCTCCAAGGACTTTTTTGCCACTGAAAGCCTCTTGCAAATTCATTCTGTTTTGACTGGACGACAGAATATCAGCAGGGGATGACTAAAAACCAGCAATAAGAGAAAAAAGTTTCTCTCTAGGAGACTCAGACTCAGCTGGAATGCAGACTTCCCTTTGGATGGGGAAGAATTTTTAATTATGTAGGAAGAATAACTCAAAAAAAGAAGAAAATGTAGATCATTAACGACTGGCTTCACCTAAAAACAGCAAGCATTCATCTGATAATTTTCAAACAGAAAGTAATTACAACAATATTCAGAGTATGAGCAATAAACTACTTCTTCAGGTGCTCTTTTCTGTTTCCTAGAATAAAACACCCCAATGTGACTGTGTCACTTAAACTTTTGTGAAGGGAAGAAAATCCTCTGAGCCTTCTTATGCATATTCTGATCAGCTCATGGAAATGTCAGAATCTTCACACAAGTAACTGGTGTGTGAAAGTCTTCAGCATTCAAAGGAAAAGAGGAGAAAAAAGCCTGGATAGTTTGCCTTCACTGTAATCGCACGGGTTTGTGATCAAATGGTACCACCCCAATTTAAAGAAGTTGAAGAGCAAGCCCAGAACAGAATTTAGTCAAAGAAATGGGACAGCAGCTCTTAGAACTGGCCTTCTTTGGCACAGGGGTGTACTTCTGGCTTTTGGTCATCTTGTCCACTAAAGCCACCACGTCCTTCTCTGGAAAGCTGTCTTTCCAGTGTTGGTCCCCAGCCTGTGTTGGTGCCTGGAGGTTGTCTATTCCAGAGGTTCAAGTCTGAATTTGGTTTTTATGTTTTGTTTTGGGTTTTTTGGTTGGTTGGTTGGTTTTATGTTTGGGGCTTTTTAGTTTTTGAGGTTTCTAAGGTTCTTAAAAACCAAAAATCAACCTATATTCAACCCTAAACTAACTGAACCTTTTATAGATTAAAGAAATAAGTTAAAAATAAAAGCAATTAAAAGATATTTTCCTTCAGATGGAAACATTTCTTCACTGAAAGGCTTGTCAAGCATAGGGACAGGCTGCCCATGGAAGTAGTTGAGCCACCATCCATGAAGGTATTTAAAAAATGTGTGGATGCGGCACTGAGGGCCATGGTTTAGTGGTGGTCTTGGCAGTGCTGGGTTAACAAAGATCTTATCCAGCCTAAAAAGTTGCATGATTCTATGATTCTATGGTTCTTGGAAGGATTGCAAACCTGCAAGGCTGCATTCTTCTAACCACTGAGTAATGTCTGAACGCAACTGGTGATCCTAACAAATAACCCTTGGTTAGAGAATTATTTTCAAGAAACAGAAGGTCAGTAACTCAGATACAATACTTTAGTTCATCTTCAGACCCACCATTTTACTTTGATAGAGCAGCAGTGTAAAGGTTTCATTTTAGGAGGAAATTTAGGGCTGAACATATCTTCTCAATTTTTTTTTTCAAGCTTCGAGCTTCTTAGATCAAACATTTTCATACTGAAAACAGACATTCTCACTTATGAGATTGATATCTCCTCTTTGTGAGACTTAGCTTTATTTACAGCCTGTAGGTATGGGCAGCTACAACCATTTCAGGAAAAAAGTTACTGGTATCTTTATCATGATTATGCAGGTATTACTGGCAAAATATTTTCCTTTTAGGTTCTCCATGGACCACAAGTGATGGTAGTCTAAACAGCCTTTAATCTTCTTATTAGCAAGAATTATATTTCTCTGGAAACTGACAGTGCTCTGCCTGGAATAAAAACATAAAGGGAAGTATCTTATTATTGCTGTTATTACTTGCAGCACAGTTTCTCCTGCTGATGGCAAAGATAATCAAGGTGATGGAAACCCACACACTTGATTCTCACTCAGTATATTAAAAGATATGAAGAGGCAAGTCCTGAGCTCCTTAAATTAGATAAATTTCAATTGAAAAAAAGGCATCTGAAAGTAATTTACACTTAAGATTAAATTAGACACATAGTAGCCATTTTTTAACCTGGTTCTCAGTTTATATTTGTGTTGGTTATAATTATGTTGGCCATATATAAACTGAGTAAAAAAAAAAAAATCACATTTTACCCCGACCAGATAACCTGACATTCAACATAACATATTTATATGACATGTTAGGAATTTAATGTCACAAATTTCAAAATTTGCTTTACCCTGATAAACTCTCTTTACTTATAGATGCACACTTCAAAGTGATCTGCAGTGCTTCCAAACACTAACTGGGAAAATAAAAGACTCTTTAAAGGTTAGTGATAGACAAATTCCCTGAAGGGAACAAAGGGATGAGAAAGGTTCTTGAAAGACACTGCTAAGGCATTTTCAAATGACAAGAACTGTTGGCAGCACCAGAACAAACAGAAATAAGTGATCTTGTAACCTTTTATTAATGCTTACATTTTTGTGCCTAAATCAAGCCTCAGGACAGAGACTGCATGCTTTGGTTAGGTTTTGTTTGTTATTTCACTTTTACTGATTTCCTGCTGTTAAACAATCCAGAGCAAACTATACACACTATGTATAGTGTCTGTGGTCCATCCTGTGCATACTACAGCAAGGAAGGAACTCTGGTGGAGATAGTCTAACCTATCCAGAACATCATCCCACCTTCTCCTAAGAACCCCTGAGTCCCTTCCTGTGGCTGTCCTGACTGTGGACATCTGGGCTGTGATGGATAGATGGAAGCTGAATCTAATGGCCAATTGCCTTTCCATTCCAGTTACCAGGTGGCCTTGACTTTCCCGGAGTCATTTACCTTCCATTTAATTTTTCATTCCACACATCCTTACACACACTCGTGACTGTTAATTTCAGGCACTCAGCTGAGTTTTCTCAAAGGTGAGAGGGACATGTCAGTGAAAATGCCCTTGCCTTAAAAATGGAATCATTTTCTAGGAGCAATTCTCTTGCTTTCTTGGTCTTGAGAGAGGATCTTAAGAGCATTTTCCCAACTTAAGGAGGGGTCATAACTCCTATAGGCTTACAATTGGATAATTTCTTGAACATGAGGAAAAAATAGCCCACACCCCCCC